>JAMPIV010022334.1:0-372893 GCA_024509875.1 Oreohelix idahoensis | reverse complement strand
TCAGTTGCACTCTTGATCTAATTCATAGCAAGTCAAGCTATTAAGGAATCGTATCCGTATCAGCATATTCGGGGCCAAGCTTAACAGGCCAGAAACTGAAAGAAGCAAATATAATATTTTTCAAAATGGCGGCATTGATCGTCTGCCGAAGGTTTTAAAGTTTGGAAGAGACTTTCCAGCAGTTAACCGCATCTCAAAGTGTCAGTAACAAGAAGAAGTGACATTCTTAATATCAACTCAAATGGATTATATGGAGATCTTACATCCTATTAACATCAGATGTCAGCTATAGACCAGAGCTGTTGTTTTCAAGTGTCAGCCTTACGATTCTAAGCCTAACCTCAGCCTGGATAACGATCCATCACGTTTGTCCTTGCTTGTCGAAGTCTCAAGGAGGATTGTTTTTTTGCAACAGATAAATCTATGCATTGTTACATACAGCTTGGCTGTAAATACAATCTGTTTGCCTGATTTCTGACTTCACCATATGTGTGTTTTCATTACGTGTACTTGTTTGTAACTAGTGGGCAAGGATGGTGGGACTTGATTTGGTTATTTTATACCGCGAAAGCTAGGTCGAATGATCAAATCAAGCGTTCTGTAGGACAGTATCTGTGTGATTCAGATAGAGGACCCAGCATATTCTGCTGGTTGTATAAAAGTTTGCCTCTCTTGAATTTAACAGATCCCTTTTTGTTAGCTGTATAGTCATGTTTAATTATTGTATGTTGTCATAAGTCTTGTTATTGTTATATTTTACTCAGTTTGTTACATTATTGTTTGTAAGATTGTCCATTCTCTTCTGACTGTCATTTATTTCATAGATGTCATAATTGTTGTGATATGCGTCTTGTCTTGTCTAGTTGTACTAGAGCATTAGTTTAAATTAATTCATATATATGTTATAGTTATTCCTTGGTTTATACATTTGTATTTTCTTCAGTTGCTCTAACCCTGTCTCTCTGGTCATTACTCGGTGTACGTGCTATTTTCTTTTGTTGTTCATATCTCGTATTTCACTGCACCTATATTATTGCAATTATAAATTGATCTGAGATTGGTGGATGAAGTATTGAATATCTAGCTGACATATTCATATACATAAAAGTTAAAATATTGTGTATTACTGAGAAACACAATAATAAGCAACCATGACTTCATTAAAGGATTTATTGAAGATTGGAAAAGAATTTAATTTGGAAGGTCAGGCATTGCAATCCTTTGTGGATAAAGAGATAAACAGACAAGAAGATCTCAGGAAAGAAGAATTGGCCGAAAAAAGGAGACAAGAGGAACTCCACAAACAGGAAATGGAAACACAATTAGCTGAAAAAAGGAGACAAGAGGAACTCCACAAACAGGAAATGGAAACACAATTAGCTGAAAAAAGGAGACAAGAGGAACTCCACAAACAGGAAATGGAAACACAATTAGCTGAAAAAAGGAGATCAGAAGAATTGGCTCTTGAAAGGGAAAAATTAGCCTATGCCAGATCTCAAGAGGAGAAAGCTCAAGAGGAAATGAAATTGCAACAAATTAAAGCTCAAGAACAGATATTATCTCAACAAGCTATAAGATTAGCTGAGATTGAACTTGAAAAACTAAAATTACAACAACCACTGTTGCATCCTGGGGTAGGTGAAGATAAAAATAAAGATCATACTACTGCCATAAGGATTAATCTGCCAAAATTCAATGCGTCCATAGACGACATTTCGTGCTTCCTAAATAGATTCCAAACTTATTGTGAAGAATATAAGATTGACAAATCTACATGGACATGTAGACTTATGAATTTATTAGTAGGTGAACCATTGATTGTAGTCTCCACTTTGGATGACCAAACCAGAAAGGATTATGAAGCTGTTAAAGTGATTTTATTGCAGAGGTATCAATTAGATGATGAGGGTTGTCGTCAGAAATGTCGGTCTTTGTACCCTGATTCTGGAAAAGATTTCACTGAAGTTATTTCAGCTGTTAAATTAAATTTTTCTACATGGATTGAATTATCCAAAACTGAAAAAAACTTTTGAGGGATTGTCAGATTTAATTCTAAGAGACAAGGTTTTGTCATCTATTAGTGCTGATTTTCTTGCGTTCCTGCAGGAAAGAAAACCAGAAAACCTGACTAAATTACAAACCTTAGGACGTCAATATCAAGTTGCACATCCTAATAGAGTATTGAGCAAAAACAATGCTAAGGATTCATTACCAGCTGCATCTGCTAGGTCATTCCAAGACAATGCACCTACTTATAGATCAAACAGTATGGATAGGAATCAAAGATTTAAACCATCACATAATTACAGTCAAAATAGAGGTAGATACAATTTTAATAAATACCAACCTCAAAGAAATTGGAATTCATATCAGGAAGATAACAATTATCCACAAACCTCATTTAGGTCCAATAACTGGCAAAATAGAGGAGAATATAACTCAAAATCAAATAGAGGGCAGAAATCATTTTATAGAGGAAATGATCAGAATGCAAATAAAAGATCTTATCATAACAATACTTCCAGACAATCAAGAAACACTGAACGTACCAATGCTATTGTTCATGATAATAATCAGAACCATAATGATATTGTAGCACATGCAAATTCATGCAGTGTAGACTTAGCAAATAGTGATAACTGCACTAATTGCAATTCTTTATTTCAGCCTCAAGGAGTGCCAAGATTATTATGCGGACACCCCCTCCCAGTCATGTCATCTTTTGAAAGTACTGGTTGATTGATCTTGAATAGAGGTTTTGTCAATAATCAGTTAGTATCTTTATTGAGAGATACTGGTGCAACCACCATTGGTGTGCGCAAAGCCTTGGTTGATAAGGTGGAATATACCGGAAAACAAGTGAGATGTATAACTTTCGGAGGAACTGTGGAATATTACCCCACAGCTGAGGTGTTTTTGGATACACCATATTTTACAGGAAGAACACTTGTATGCCTCTTGGACAATCCAATTGCTGGAATTATTATGGGAAACATACCTAAATTGCATGAATGTACACAGGAAGATATTGAAATATGGGAAAGACAACATTTATTATGCTCAAATGCTGTGACTACCAGAGCTCAGTCTCGCATGGACAATGAGCATCACAAACCAGTCGTTGATGTGTTACCTGAAGATATAACTGAAGATATCACTTCAGAAGAAGAAGAAGAAGAAAAGGAAAATAATAATGATGATATAATTCATTATCAACAAGAAAATAATGATGATATTAAGGTAATGGATGATGTCAATACTGATGATGACAATTTATTTCAGATGGAACTCATTGATAAGGAAACCCTTATACAAAGACAGAAGGATGATATTTCCTTAAAAATTTTTTTTCATATTGCTCATTTGAATGATGTAATGGTAGATGACTGTGCAAAACACTGGTATACTATCAATAATGGGATTTTGGTAAGAAACTATCAATTTGCTAATTCCTTAAAGAAACAGATTATGGTACCAGCTTGTTTTCGACCATTCATTTTACGACATGCACATGACATTGAATGTGCAGGACATTTAGGTGTTGCTAGAACAAAACAAAGAGTTTTGTCATATTTTTTTGGCCCGGAATTACGAAAGACGTCAAATTATTTTGTCGTACATGTACCATCTGCCAAAGTGTAGCAACCAGAAAACCAAAACATGATGCGCCCATTCAAGCATCTGATATCTCTTTGCGTCCCTTCGCAAAGATGGCCATTGACATTATTGGCCCTTTAAGGGTAACATCAGCCAGAGGTCATCAATATGTGTTGACCTGCATAGATATGTGCACACGCTGGCCGGAAGCTATTCCTTTAAAAACCATCACCACGGTAGATATTGCTGATGCATTATTTTTGATTTTTAGCAGAATATGTTTTCCTGAAAACATTTTATCTGATAGAGGAACTCAGTTAGTTTCAGATGCTATGAAACAGGTTATGGATATGTTTGGGATTCAAAGATCTCTTAGTTCAATATACCATCCTCAGTCTAACGGAAAAATAGAAGTCCTCAACAGATCCTTAAAACAAATGCTACATAAAGTTACTATTAAATATCCACAAAATTGGGACCGAGTTCTCCCAGCTATTTTATTTGCGTATCGAGAAATAAAAAATGAACATACAGGCTTTAGTCCATTCGAATTGTTTTTTGGCGCCAGACCACGAGGCCCAATGTCTATATTAAAACAACTTTTAATTGGTGCTGAGATGAACAAGGAGGTTCAGACCTCATATCAATATGTGGTCAATTTGAGGAAAAAAATAATAGACGCATGCCAAATAGCAGTAGGTTCATCTGAAAAGGCAAAGCTTAGGGCGAGGTTATTTATTAACCAAAACCACAAATTACGCCAACTTTTGCCGGATGATGAAGCATACGTACTATTACCCAGGAGAGATAACAAACTATTAGTGTCATGGAGAGGACCTTACCGGATTGTGGAGAAACTGTCTGATGTTGATTATATTGTCTCAGTAGATGGAAAAGAAAAAACTTTTCATATCAATATGTTACAACAGTTTCATACACGTCCACCATATCTAAGACCAGTCTTTGAAGCTCTTGATCAATCTGTCAGTCGTCATTCTTCTTTGGCTGTCATACAGGAGGAAAATTCTGATTTGACTGATGGAAATGACTCACTATTAGTATTACCTAGTCTTCACTACTTAGCTACTGAAAGTTGGAAAGATGTTGATATATCGCCAACTCTATCTTCTTTCCAGAAAGAACAGGTTACTTCAATCTTACATTCTTTTGCTGATGTCCTTACTGATGTCCCAGGACACACTGATATCATCGAACATGATATTATTCTGACAGACTTTCAACCGATTAAGTTGAAACCGTATCCTATACCGATACATTTACAATGTCAAGTTAAGGAGGAACTAGAACAGATGGTGAAATTAAATGTAATTTCTCCATCTCATTCCCCTTATAGTTTTCCGATGGTCTTGATCCGGAAAAAAGACAAATCTATACGTATATGCATAGATTTTAGACGTCTAAATTCTGTCGCTATTCATGACGCGGAACCACTTCCCGTGTTGGAGTCTCTATTAGATAGACTAGCTTCGGCTACATTTTTCACTAAATTTGATCTGTCTAAAGGCTATTTCCAAGTGCCATTAACGGAACGATCCAAGCCTTATACTGCATTCGCTACTCCATTGGGTCTATTTCAATTCAATTATATGTCCTTTGGTTTAGTAATCGCACCTGCGACCTTCGTTCGCATGATGAGACGACTCTTCTCTGACAGAGAAGACCTCATTACTTACATTGACGACATTTGTCTGTTTCATCAATCGTGGGATGAACATTTGGAGGGTATTCAATCCTTACTTAGCACTCTACGTCTTCATAATTTATCTGCACGTCCATCTAAGACTAAAATTGGATTTCAGGAGATTTCATTTTTGGATTATAAAGTGGGAGGAGGTTTTTTGAAAACAGAGGATACTACCATCTCTAGAATTCTAAACCTTGATTTACCCAAGACAAAAAAACAGGTTAGAAGTATTCTGGGGCTCCTAAACTTTTATCGCAAGTTTATCCCCAATTTTGCAGAGTATACGTCCGTATTGTCATCACTGGTGAAGAAAGAGTCACCAAATAGGTTTGTTTGTAGTCGAGAATGTCATGTAACTTTGGATAGATTAAAATGTCTGTTTTCCAAATTACCAATATTGAGATTGCCTGATCCTTCTAAACATTTTACTCTTAGAGTCGACGCATCAAAATCGTCCATTGGAGGTTCGTTGTTGCAAGAATGGAATGGCTGTTTGCATCCAACACTTTATGTTAGCAGAAAGCTAACGCCTACTGAGCAGCGATACCCGATTATTGAAAGAGAGCTGCTAGCTCTTGTTTTCTGCTTCTCTAAACTGCAGCGCTACCTGCTTGGTGCAAGTTTCACACTCGAGACGGACCAGAGAGCACTCTCTTACCTGAAAACAGCGAGATTTAAGAATGCAAAAGCTGCCCGTGCCTCACTGGCCCTTCAACCCTATCAATACCAGATTAAGCCCATCGAGGGAAGAGTGAATGTGATGGCTGATGTATTGTCAAGATGCGTGAAGCATCCGCTATCTCCAGTTGTCGCCGCAAATGCTACTGCAATCCAACTTTGATGCTCAATAATGACAGAACTTCCTTTCTGACAAATCAGGAATTATTTCACAAATATGAAGCATCAAGAACTAAGGCATATGCCTTCTGTTAACAGATATATTGCATACTTCAGGGATTACAGCCACATTGCTTCGTCGTGCACTTAAACCGGTTGCAAAACTAGAGACATTATGCCAAGCAACATGATGATGATGAATTTCTGTCCATCCAAAGTCAACTGATATATTCAATCGTTCGGCGTATCATGTCTAGTGCACTTGGTCAAGGACAATACTTTGCTACTACATACACGTTGTAGAATGACTCTTGGCGGTATGACTATCCAATTCTGTACATTTCAGATACTTTGCTGCAATTTCCAAAATGATTTGCACTAATTATATGACTGAAACGTGTAATAAAAAGGGAAGTAACTATAAATTACTTACTCCAAATATCAAAAAGGGACATAACAGAGAAATTATATTTCAACAGGGACTTATAAAATTCTCAAGTACAGAATGAAGAATGGTATCTGTGCTGTATATGCTATTGCATGGAAGACAAACATCGACATCCGACATAGAGGGAAAATGGATCTTTTCAATGAACTATTTCGTTCCGGCATATGTACATAACTGGACATCAATAACAATGATGTGTGAATAAGTGCAAACTAATGACTTATTGGAACTTTAATTCTTTAAAAAAAAAATTCTACAGGAAGGACTTTGTATGGTCTAACATAAACAGTTTTAATAACCCTGGTTATATTGCATTAGTTCATTAATGTGTCACTACGTGCAGTGAATTGCACTGGTGTTTATACTTAGTATAACTTATAACCTTCGTATGTTTCGATATTAAGTAATATATCTTCACATGACATCTCATTAACATTGTCATTCACCAGATGACATTGCATACACACAAATATTAATAACTATTTTGACATATTGTCACAGTCACCATTTATATTTTGACTTGTCTGCCTCATATGATCTATTCTGTCTTTGATTGCTTATTATGCATTTCATTTGATAGATAGGGAGACTTACATGACCGACATGACTTAAGGCGTTTGTTGACATGGTATGCTGTATGAGTGCCATGACTAACATATTCACTTTTTCCACACTGCCTTCTAATTAATGTAGTTACCTCACATTCGTGTCAAAAGAGTGTCTTCTAAACGATAATGGGTTTGGTAATGTTATTACTAAATACCACACCTTGTGTGTCAAATTGTCGATTATGGAGCACGCCTCTAGGTGCTATCATAAGGATGACAGTTGAGAATGTGGATATTGTCATATGGTTTCTCCAGTGACCTTGTAGATTGTACTATGGAAATAATGAAAAGTTCCTTTTCATTATTTTAGTGCAGGGGGAGTAAATGATATGAGTAAATATCATATCATGTTTTGTATACGATCACTTCCTGATGTATATTGTTTATACACGGTAGCCCGTGGTTACAGGAAGTGACGTCTTGACTTCTGCTCATAATTGATAGCAGACGGCAACTTTGAATTGGGACAAGTTGAACGTTCTTTAAAACACTTGGGCTTGTGTCTTCGGCCTGTGTAGATGGCATATGTCCGTGTGGACGATATCTTCAGCTTGTGTTATTAATCCACCTGCATGCTATTTTACCATCAATTGTATTACATCTTCAACTGCAAGTGTATTATCAGTTTAGGCAAAAGCAGAGTGTGAAGTTTCTAAATGCGTGAGTACCAGACTTTATTAAAATGCATGATGTCTCCGAGGACGAGACGGTAGTCTAGACACGACTAGAAGAGAATTCTTATATTATGCACTTGAAGAGATGAACAACCTTGTGTTGTAATAAACGTTTGTACATTGTCAATGGTTATTGACGTGTTAGTGCCTGAGTGCCTGTGTACGGGCCAGGGAGTTGGGATAGGTCTGGCCAAAATTGAACCCACAGTATTGTTACATGTAAAGCTATCAAGTATAACCCTGGAAGGCGACTCAAGGCCTAAATAGAGACAGAGTGTCAAAGCATGGAGTCAGTTGCACTCTTGATCTAATTCATAGCAAGTCAAGCTATTAAGGAATCGTACCCGTATCAGCACCCTCAGCTTATAGAATGATGATTTCATGACCCACCACTGCCATGGGCTGGTGATTGCTTTATTGCTAGTTTCGTAAAGAGAACTAAAAGCATAAAGTAGTCCCAGATTCCATATGGAGCAGGGAGGAAAAGATGAAAGAAATGATGTACATTTTAAGTATAATACTTACAGTTTCAAACCAGTGTAAATGTCTATGTGAAAATATTCATTTTTAAAGTAATGAAAGTTTCAAACTTTTCAAATCAGTGTAAACATAAATTAAAACATATTCAATTTATATTGTGAACACTTTTCAATCAGTGGAAATGTAAATGTAAACATATTCTATCTGAGCTATTAACCTTTTTATGTAAATGTAATGTAAAGCTAAAGCTATTCAATTTAAATGTAAAAGAAAGTTTTATCCCGAGAGATTAAATTTAATTCTCATCGAGGATAAATTCTGAGATAAATGGGATGGTAGAATTGAAGAAAGGGAACACATAAGTACGTGTCGGGAAACGCAATTCTCAGAAGAGCGTTTCGTTTCTATTCTTTATCAAAGTTATTGGTGGTACCAGCAGAAAGTACTTTCTCTGGAACAAGAAGGGACAAATGGCCTACGCTTTAAGACCAACTTTATAGACTCTCCTTGACATTTCTAGGAAACGAGCTACACCCGACAACCTTGACCAGCGACGAGCGGGAGCAATGTAAAAGAACCAACCCATCAGAAGGAGCAGAACCGTCATTGGCAGCTAAGTTCCATATATAAGGTGCCATCGTCTCTATTAACAATCAACGATGAAACTTTTCTTCTAAACTATTCAATTATTTTCAAACTGTTAAAACTTAAGTGATTATTAAATTTTGTTATTTGTAATTTTACAAATTTAACTTCGATTTAATCATTTTAAAGTTACTGCATATTTGTCTCAGTCAATTTACTACACACACTCTAAACTGAGTGTCGTGCTTAGATAGGTTTTAATTTATGTAAGGTCCCGCCTGAGTATAGGAGATGGTGATAATACGTGAGAAGTAAAAGTGTAAGAAATAGATTTTCACGAGTGAATAGTTAAGGAGAAGATCTGTCTCTGGACAGAATAGTTCCTCTAGTCCAGCCTATCTATACGACTGTATTTTAGTATAAGACAATCTTGCACCCCCTTATATTGAGAAATATAAGTTTACTAAACACTCACACACACACACACAGCTATGTGGCAACAAGACACACAAAGAGGAAAAAAACTATGGTTAAATGGGTATGGGTCTGATCAACACACACAAAGTTAGTTCTTTAGTTGTTTATTATCACTAAACTTTACAACATCGAATATCTAAAGGAGAAAGATCAGATACATCAGAATTACATGCATAGAAAAATAACAGAATACCTATGATCTCCCCTCGTTGAGAAGATAAGAACCAAGTTAATAACCCCAAAGGTCAAAAAGGTTAGCAATAGGTTACGTTATATAAACAGTAAAGAATAAAATTCCTAATACGTGCTAATCCGTAATGTAAACAATTGTTAAAGCCAAATAAGCTAGTTTGGTACAAGCTACCGTAACAAGAAAATATTCAATCTCTTTCTTTCGGACATACGTGGCCACGCCCTCTCTCTCTCCTTACCTAATCTTGGTGATATTTCCTGGAATGTAAAGTTATCCTGAATATTTATCGATATTGATAGTTGTGACGTATAAAGTAAATATAGCCAAAGAAATCCGACCACCTTTGCTTCCTCAGTTAGTGTTTATGTTTTGCAAAGGCAAAACCACGCAATTCGCTGTCTGTTGACTCACTTTTGAAGCCAGGCCTATTTTTACTGTCTTACATGCGCTAATGAGTGTTTACAAACTTCCGCATAATCGGCAGTCAACAAGGGGAGCGAACCTGGTTTGTTTACCTGAGTTCTCACGCGAGCTGATCTGTCAATCATCGGATAGTGACAGAAAGAACGTAGGGAAAAAGATCAGACCACGGTAGCAAATTCAAGGGCGATAATAATACTTCCCGACCACCTTTGTTGTCCGTGCAAAAGCTTTGATCTGCGGAAACGGACGGAAATCTAAAGGGGGCCTGTTCGCGCGGCCCATGTCTTTTGATGTCGTTAGGCATCGCGAGTAGAGCGAACAGGAAAATCCTTTATCTCTAAACGAAGCTCGTTGATTTCCCCTGCTACGCCGAAGGTGTGAATTGACACATCCTGTAGAGATAATTACCCTAAGTCTGTATATATATACTGCGTTCTCTCGAAGTCTGTTATCAAGTCTCTCAGGAAATTTTGGATAATCTAAATGCGTACGCTAGAACCTATGTGAAATAGTGCGTTAACAGCCGTTGTGGGGATTATTATGTTTTCTGGTAATAATATAAGTTGTGCTTAAGTGTTAAATGTGTTAAAGTTTTACCATTTTATTCCCCTTCGATTCCCTAGCGTTAAGACTAGCGAAATAGCAAACGCGTAGACATTTTCTTACCAGTTGTTCAGTAATGTAAAATCTATCAACCATTTTTTACACCAGAAGATACGGTTTAGCTGACTTAAGTATAATGCTATGAGTGACGGATAAAGTGACAGATTAGAATGCGCATTATATTCCATTGTGTGTAAATTTTTAAATGACTAGTGTTAATATCATGTGTCAAAACAATAGATGCCGACAATCAACTAGCTAGTAATGACAGGCGATATTTGTTAAGGGCGTGTAGTCTTAACTAAATTATAATTGACATTGTGCTCTGATTGTTTTACCGGGTCGGAGGGGGAAAGGCTGCATACCTAAAACCCAACCTGTACTCGCTAAGCGAAGCGCGATAAGATAGGCTAAGACACCGTGTGCCTTTTAATTTAATTAGGTGACGGAGAGGATAAAAGATCATACCTTACGCTTGATAGCATAGAATATTGTCATTTTGGTTAAATGTTTTGTTTTCTTCCTAATATAGTGCTTGATCAAAATCAGCGGCCAGCGGTTTTTTTTTTTTAAGCTGTGGTCCTTTTCTCAGTTACTGAAGGAGTAACGGTTGTCGTTTCCTTGGCGTTCGTCCCGATAACAGGTGTGAACAGGAATTGCCAAGGCGACAAACTAACATTTTAACTGTAAAATTTGAGTAACTTGACTTACAAATACCCAGATTATTTTCATTCAATTTTATCAGCTCGCTGTGGCAATATACATAACATTTTTCCCGACTTCTGACAGTCGTTTTCCCAAGTGGATTTTATCCAGGAGAATACGCTGTTTCAGAATCGGCACTCACCCCAGAGCAAGCCGATAGGATTTATCATCATCATCTTAATTAACAGTTTTTAGCAACCAGAGGTTTCTTTAGCTATTGGAAGTACTGACTACTGTCTACTGTGAACACAAGATCGCGGGTCTTCCTTTTGTTTGTGACATTGCATATCCAAGACTCAACCACCAAATCAAGCGTCTCCTGTATACAAATTAATTATTAGTGCAGGGACTGGGGCTCAATTCGGAGGATAGAACTACTGGATCATGATACATGTGCATGGATTGTTTACGTTCAAGAGATTGTTACACCAAGTTAGGTAAGGCGTGATTGATGTGGCCACGAATGACAGAGTGAGAGTGAATATTTTCCAGTTACGGAAACTGTGCCATCCTTTATTTTTTTTTCTTTGCAAATACATGTGTATTTTACTGGATAGCTTAAGTACGAACTTTGTTCTTTTCTTTACTGTCTATTCTATACCCTAGTGTTAATCTTTGACCTTTTGGGTTATTAACTTCTTTTGGGATCTTTTTTCTCAACTGGGGGGGAGGACACTTATTGGGTTATTTTCCTATGTCTGTAAACATGATTATATTGATTTCTATATGTTTTGATGTTGTAAAGGTTAAGTGATAATAAACTAAACAAGAACTTAACTTGTGTGTTGGTCAGACCCATATCCATTTACTAAAGTTTTTCCACGTTTGTATGTCTTGTTGTCACATAATTGTGAGTGTGTAAGTAGTAAACTTATAATTATACTTATAGGGAGGTTTGACAGATCGTCTTATACTAAAGATAGTCGTAAAGATAGGCTAGACTAGAGAAACCACTCATTCCAGAGACAGATCGTCACCTTAATCTATTCACTCGTGGAATCTATTATAACACCTTTCTTTCTCATATACCCCCACCTTCTACTCTACTCAGACGGGACCAAATATATCTCTAACCTATCTAAAAATATACGATAATAGTGTCAGGGTACAGTGCCAAATTTGGCCCCAGTCCAGCCATGACAATAACTTTATAAGGTGGACGCCAAGTTTGGCGAGGTAATCCTGGATCGATAGTGTCACCTCGAATAGTTAAAGGTAGAAAAATCGAGATCTAGTGTTCACAGCAAAGAATGGACAAACAAATACTTCTGGTATTTGGGCACAGTTAGTTGCTAAAAAATTTTTTACTCATGATAGTACGTGATTGATTGGTAAATCCTATCGGCTGGCTCTGGTGAGTGCCGATTCTGAAATAGCGTGACTCTTCTGGATAAATATCCTCTTGGAAAAACGACAATCAGAAGTCGGGAGAACAGTTATTGTTATTTCACCACAATGGGCTGATAAAATGCAAAAGAATATAACTGGGTATTTTGTAAGTCCAGTTAAATTTTACTATTAAAATGTTCGTTGGTCTCTGTGGCCCGTCCTGTTCACAACTGAAACTTGGAGACGCGTCAGCCAACAGAAGAAACCTTTAATCCAATTAGAAAAATAGAGACAAGGCCCAAGATATAGCCACATAAAAAAACCGTTGGTCGCCGTTGATCAGGTTGCCTAAAGGATATAGGAACATTATGAAAAAATTAATGCTAATGATATCTACATATATAATAATAATAATAATAATAAATTCTTTAAGCACCAAACACGGCGCATAAGGCAGAAACCAGTGCTCTCCAGGTTGTACGTTGTGACGCCACTCCTCTTAGCTCTTGCACATTGTTTAATCCCAACGTTCTTCCTTCTCTTATTATTGTTCTTCTGAGTGTTTCTTTTGGTCTTCCTTTTTTCCTCTTACCCTCAGGAACCCAAGTGAGTGCCTGCAATGGTATTCTGTTGTTTGGCATTCGTAGGACATGACCGATATATGACCATCGTCTTTTCCTTATAGTGTTGGAGACATATTTCTGCCTAGAGTCTTCTCTTATTTGTCGATTAGTCTTGAATTCTTTCCAACTGATGTTCATGAGTTTTCTAAGACATTTGTTCTCGAATGTATTCAGCTTGTTCTCCAATGATTTTGTTATTTTCCAACTCTCACAGACGTATGTTAACACTGAGATAACATTTGAATTAAACAGACGAAGCTTGGTATGTATATTCAATGATCGTAATTTCCAAATGTTAGATAATATATATATATATATATATATATATATATATATATATATATATATATATATATATATATATATATATATATATATATATATATATACACACACACACGGAAGGGGACGAGACATCTCTCATCCTCTCCGTCAGTCCTGATTAAAGTTAAAAGGCGCACGTTATGTCTAGCCTATCCTGTCGCGCTTCGCTTAGCGGGTGCAAGTTTAGTTGAGGCATACAGCCTTTTCCCCCTCCTGCTCCGGTCAACGATCAGCGCATAATGTGAATTATGATTAAATTATCCCTACGCGCACTCGACAAATATCGTCTGTCATGAACAACTATTAGATTTTAGCGTCCGTTTGTTTAGTCGCATGAGATAGTCAAACACTGTCACTTACTAAATTACACACAATGAAATAAAAGTGAATTGTATTCCGTCAATTATCAGTCGCCTATTGTATTTATTAGACAACTAAACTGTCTCTTTCTGTGTGATAGCGTGTGATTAAATTTACATTCCAACTGAAACATCTGGAATAAAAATAGCTACGCGTTATTTAATTCGCTAGTCTTAACACCTAGAAAATCACAGTGAATTTAAGATGCTAAAACTTTTAACATTTTAATACGCTTAAGCACAAGTTTATATATTACCAGAAATCCAGAAGAAACACCACGCTCTATTAACACATCTATTCCCAATGGTTCTAGATAACGTGTTTAGACTCTCCGAAACAATTCTGAGCGACTTTGATAATGATTTTAGAAAGAAGCAGTTTATATACGATCATGTTGTTATGATCTCTAGAAGATATGAATTCTCACACTTCGTTTCCCAGAAGAGAAACTGAAACTACGTTTCCCGGATCAAGGGTTTAACGGTCGCTTCTGCCGACCGCTGCTAATCGACAACAAAGCTTAACCCGTGTAGCGGGCTCCCGTCCGAGAGTTTCCCTGTTTCTCGAGATCAAAGGATTTGCTCCCCTTATAGAGAATCTTCAAAGGCCGTTACACTTCCACGTGCTTTCCCCGTGCGATCTGCTCATTATCGTAATACTGACAGATCCGCTCGCGTGAGAAACATGCGTAAACAAACGTGGTTCGCCCCCTGCTATGAATGACAGGTTGCGAAAGTTGGTAAACAAGCTCGTTTGATATGGTCAAGTAAAAAGAGGCGTGGATTAAAAGGTGAGTCAGACAGGCAGAGAAATGCATGACTTTGTTAGCGAATCTTAAAACTGCGCTGAGGTCACGAAAGGCTGTCGGATACAGAAGGCTTCATTTCCATTATACGTCACACTGAGCTATAACAGAATAATAAGAATTCCCCTGAGTTAATTAGAGGTGGGGGTTTAACGAGCTAAGATTAACCATTATTTATTTCTTCATAAAAGTGGTCGGCAGATTCTAGAAATAACGTGCTCAGCCAAAGCAGCATTGTTTTCGCTTATCTGAATATCTTGTGAAGACTACCTTTGTGATAGAAGGTCATTACCATTCTATCCACATCTCTGCCACGAGTAATCTTGTGCAAAGGTAGACACTTTTGAAGCCCATATTAGATACTCTTGAGTCTTGGCCTCTGTTGGACCACTACTGCAAAGCAGGGGAGGCAATACCGTCACAAAGTGTATAATATTTTGTGAGATATATGCACTTTGTTAATTGTAACTCAGGCAACTCATTATTCGCGCTGTCCAGACACATTTTCCCAGTTAATACCCAGAGGAATATGGTTAATTTTATTCATCTTCCCTGAGCTACAATGTGTACTGGGGAATTTAATTTTTCTGAGAGATTAACATTGGTGGGTGCACAGCGAGAATGCGCCTGTTAATTGGCAGCCCACAAGTGTACTTAGCAGAGACATTTCTTGTCTAATTTTTCCAAACGTTCGTGGTTACAAGCTATCAGACGGTTCGAAGTACTGAAGTTACTACGCCACTCGTGTGAGAGAAGTACACTCATCACCAAGAAGTGACGAAAACCACAGCTGCAGGATTCACCTAAAAGTTAAGTGCTTATAAAAAGGCACCAGCAACCGGACATAATAATTTTCTGACTATATCCTCACCCTAAATCTCTGTGAAGAGAAAATTTGATTCTAATATAAAAGTCACCAGCATTTTATTTATTTTAAACTGTTTATACTAATTGATTATTAAATTTGTTACATGTTATTTTAAAACTAAACAAACATAGTTGATTCAGTTATTACATGTATGAAAGCAAACGTATGAGCCAGAATATTTCATACATAAAAACATCTATTTACCTCTAAACAGAGCTGTACCACTATAAGAGGAAATTCGCTGAATTAACTCAGCTTGGGGGTTGAACGGGCTAAAAACCATTGCTTAAATCCTTCACAAAAGGCGACGGATAGATATAAGTTAACAAGTGTTCAGCGCTAAGCAGCATTGTCCTTGACTTCTGAATTATCTTGTGAAATCTCCCGAAAGGTAGAAGCGTCTTTACCCTTCTATCTACATCTCTGCCAAGAGTAATCTTGTGCGAAGGTAGCCACCTTCGAGCACCCATTTTAGATACTCTTGAGTTTTGGCCACTGTTGGAGGTGCAGGGGAGGCAATACGTGACAATTTTACCTCTGTATATAAGTATTTTAAGTATTTTTTTTTTAAAGTCATCCTGGTGCAACCATCACTTTCATTCAACCGAGTTATCTACTCCAACGAAGAATTTATATTTACTAATATATAAAAATGATATTTATTTATAAAATATAATTGAGACATGGTTAAAATTGGAATTTGGCAACTTTTAGAAACAGTAAAATAATTGGTATACGATCTTTTAGAAAATTTACATTTTCTTCATGGGAAGATATGGAATTTAGTGGAATAATTTTTGAGAGTCAAGTATCTGTCGATTTGGTCAACTTAACTGTCCAGCTGCTTTCCTCACCATTTCATCTTCTTCTGAATTTTCCCGATGGTAATGAGCATATAATTTCAGACTTTCGAGGCAGATGACAGTGTTTAGGAGAGCGAAAGAGCGCAAATGAATCATAGTTATATATACAAATCAATCTGAAATGGAGTGTTGACATCTTTAAATACACATTATGATATGATCATCATCATGCTCTTTCGGCTCCCTATGGAGCATGGGGCTACCTCTGTTATTGCTTCCTTGCGAGCAAACCAACACGAAGCAGCCATAAACTCTAACAGTGATGGTTTATGTGGCAATTTATTTTATATGATGAGACTGCCAGCCTCTTAAACAACTTTACAGAAATAAGCTTTTCTGGCATGTAAAAGGTACATGTAAATTAAGAAAGTACACATGTTAAGACTTACCCCCTTCAAATAAGAATGGATGTTTATCCAGACGCTTTTTTGCACAGGATGACTGATTATATGTACTGCAACCGTTAAGATGCAGTCTACCTGAGTGAGCTAATGATGTATGTCATGTTACAGTTCATAGCTTTTAACACAGAGGCAGATTTATAGGGGTCGGGATTAAAAAGATTTATATAATTTAGGCACTTTTAATTTCATAAAAAGAACTTCTAGCTTCAATCACTCTTTAGCAAATCTTTTATCTCTTACTTCTTGCCCCTTCCTCTGATGAGAATTGGAATGGAAATCGTGAGTTTTGTCATATTCTCATTCTCTCCATCCCATTCTGTTGTTGGTACATTCCCATGCTTTCCATTTGTTCTGTTGTTGGCACATTCCCATGTCCTCCATTTGTTTTGTTGTTCGCACATTCTCATGTCCTCCATTTGTTCTGTTGTTGGCACATTCCAATGTTCTCCATTTGTTCTGTTGTTGGCACATTCCCATGTCCTCCATTTGTTCTGTTGTTGGCACATTCCCATGCTCTCCATTTGTTCTGTTGTTGGCACATTCCCATGTCCTCCATTTGTTTTGTTGTTGGCACATTCTCATGTCCTCCATTTGTTCTGTTGTTGGCACATTCTCATGTCCTCCATTTGTTCTGTGGTTGACACATTCCCATGTTCTCCATTTGTTCTGTTGTTGGCACATTCCCATGCTCTCCATTTGTTCTGTTGTTGGCACATTCTCATGTCCTCCATTTGTTCTGTTGTTGGCACATTCCCATGTTCTCCATTTGTTCTGTTGTTGGCACATTCCCATGCTCTCCATTTGTTCTGTTGTTGGCACATTCTCATGTCCTCCATTTGTTCTGTTGTTGGCACATTCTCATGTCCTCCATTTGTTCTGTTGTTGGCACATTCTCATGTCCTCCATTTGTTCTGTTGTTGGCACATTCTCATGTCCTCCATTTGTTCTGCTGTTGGCACATTCTCATGTCCTCCATTTGTTCTGTTGTTGGCACATTCCCATGTTCTCCATTTGTTCTGTTGTTGGCACATTCCCATGCTCTCCATTTGTTCTGTTGTTGGCACATTCTCATGTCCTCCATTTGTTCTGTTGTTGGCACATTCTCATGTCCTCCATTTGTTCTGTTGTTGGCACATTCTCATGTCCTCCATTTGTTCTGTTGTTGGCACATTCTCATGTCCTCCATTTGTTCTGCTGTTGGCACATTCTCATGTCCTCCATTTGTTCTGCTGTTGGCACATTCTCATGTCCTCCATTTGTTCTGCTGCTGTTGGCACATTCTCATGTCCTCCATTTGTTCTGTTGTTGGCACATTCCCATGTTCTCCATTTGTTCTGTTGTTGGCACATTCCCATGATCTCCATTTGTTCTGTTGTTGGCACACGCCCATGTCATTTTATAAAGCAACTCATTATTATTTAATCAGTGTGTTTCTTTACTTCTCGTGCTCCATATTTTTTTTTTTGTTACGGTGTTTTTCTGTCCTCGTTGTTACTACATTTTGTGTTCTAGTTGTTACGAAATTTGCTGCCTTCATTGTTAGTAAGTTTTGTGTTCTTGTTTTTACGATGTTTTCTGTCTTCTTTGTTAGTATGTTTTGTGTTCTCGTTGTTACGATGTTCTCTCCTCCTCGTCTCATCAAATTTCCACACAAAAATAATTTTTTTCTTATTATTTTGTTATTATTTTTTATTCATTAACTAACCTCACACATTCTTCAATTTGTCGTCCATTCGGTTTCAGACAGTCAGGTGAGAAACTACAACTCTGTTGCTTATTGAGACTTTATCATTTGTTCAATGTCTAAAACTGACTTCCATACAAGAACATTATTACGATGTCATTGAAAATGTTATGATGTCAATGAAATTGTTATGATGTCAATAAAATTTCTGTAACGTAACAATCAGAATGCTTCCTTGCATCAAACCATACAACCCTTGCCAAAAAAAAAAAATAATAAATAAACGTAACAGAAAAATATGGCCTACTGGTTGAGTAATTTTCATTTCTCCGCGCACCTAGTCCCTGACGTTTACCACAGTAATGAAAAACCGTGACTTGGTCTTGAGATCTCGTCAAACGTGAAAAAGCTCATCTATAAAGCTGAGAATTTCGTTTATATTTTTTCCCTCCAGAAGTGTGTGTGAACTAGTCTGGCGGCTGCCAGTTGGTGACAGCGTTTAGTCTCCAGCTGCGCTTCTCGTAGTAAAATCATCGCAGCTGTGTTTGTGCTGGTGCAGCTGGGGCAAAATAAATCAACATAATAATAAAATATAATCCTTTCTCAGCCAATGCACGAGCTGTGAGTTATTCTTGTCTTCTGTCGCACTTTTATAATGACTTTCCTGAGGTGTCAAACCCTTACACTAAGTTTTTCCATTGCTTTGTTACTTCATTTAATGTTTTATTTGTAGTCAGCTATACACTGTGGGTCTTTCTGGACGTCTTGTTTTCCGCTAAAGCTCTTTATGGCGTCAGCTGGGACTTTTTTCTGCTCCTGTCAAACCACTTTTTCCATTTTTATGTTTTGTATGTAAGTGTTGTTACCGGAGCTACATTCTCCATTTGTTGTGTTAACCCACCACAGTTACACATCTCAATGTTTATTGTGTTATATTGCATGCTATTATACTTTTATATTCTAGACTAGTAGGCGTTTACACTCATACCAGCAAGTATACTTGTCAATAAAGTAACGGGAGAAGAATTAAAGCCAACATTTTACGATGTCAGCATCAGCAGTGAGGCTCTTGCTTGGTATTCATTTCATTAATCCTGAAGTCGTTTTAAGACTTGAAGAACAAAATGTTAATTTATATCTGATTCTTTTCATTGGATATAATTAAAGTTTTGAAAAAGGAAGTTAGTTTTTGCTGACTTCTTTCAAGGGATGCAATATTCCCCCTTTGTAGTCAAAGGGACACAATCAAATCACACACACACACACACACACACACACCGATAGAGAGAGAGAGAAATAATTAAATATGTGTAATTATATGACATATTAGTAATGCGTTCTCTGCCTGTTATTTTAAAATATTATAAGTTTACAGCTCTCTGTTTTATCTGTAATTTAAAAAAAAACACAAATCAAATTATTCTTACTTTCAGACATCTTTGAGTTAGCTTGTATTAAAAATAAACAGCGTCCAAAAAAATAATCGATCTTTTTACCACATTGGCGTTCATGGCGTCCTCTAATGGCATTAAATTCAGATTTATATATTATTGATGTTATGCACTCAACATTTTGCACTTTTACACTTTACACAGAAAATAAAACTTAATTGATTTCAACTGATAGATCCACTGAATAGCACTGCCTCTCATCAAGACCACCACCACTACTGCTATCGCCACATCATCATCAGCAACAACAAAAACAACAACATGTACGAAAACAGTTCTCGGGACGCTTAATTTATGAAGCCCACATAGATGAAACATTGTCCGTTCAGTCTGTAACCTTCAGATGCGTGGTATCAATCACTGTCGGAAATATTTGTCCCGCGAAATATTTGTTTTCCAACCGGTTTTCCTACTTTAATATGAAAAGCAAATATTGTTTATATCTGTTGTTATGCACTATCTTTTTTTTACTCAGTTATCAAATAATGTTTACAGAGGAATCAAAATATAGCTCATCAAAAATCATTATAAGGCAACTTTTGAATGTGACACGTTGACAATGTTTAGACAAAACAAATAAACTGCAGTCCTTCCTTGACTGTCGTGGTTAAGTAAAGTGTAGAGTATTTGTCGAGTTGGACAATAGTAGTGAAATCGACAAGGGAAAGTGGACTGACAGAGTTATATATTACACACACAGAAAGGTGTAAATAGGAGATGGACTTGAGACAACCTGGAAGAAGATTTATCAAAATGATCTCTCTCTCCAAGCCTCAACTCACTTTTACTGTCTAAGCACCTCCTGCTCTCACTCTTTTCTCTTATCAAACATAGAGATTATAGTAAAGAGCTAAAACAAGTTAATTATGGATGGAAGGGTCGTGAACAGCGCATTAATAAAATGTGTAAACTTTATTAAAGAAGAAAAGCATGGAAAATAATGCATCTCATCATACACAGCATAAAATTACATCAATAATCAAAATATTCATCAATAGTCATCAATAATCATCAATGACCACAATAATGCAAATACACACCCACAAACACACACACCACCAACCCTCATAAAACCTGTAGAACACAGAGAAAATGAAATAAACTGAGTGGCAGTCCGTCCGCTTTCGTGGGACCAAATGTAATAGTCCAGAAAGTGTCTTACATGTAGATCCTTCAAGGCGAGGGAATAAGCCTACAAAACTTTCCTTGTTGGTACTATCATTGGTGACCTCTAGTTGCGCGAGGGGGCTGGAAGACTCTATTTACCTCTGGTTTACCAAATGAATAAAAACTGCGTGTCAGTCCGTCCGCTTTCGTGGGACCAAAAGCTAGCTCCAGAAAAGTGTCTTACATGTAAATATCCTTCAAGGTGAATGAAGTGAAATACAAAACTTTCCTTGGTGGTGCTAAACGTTGGTGACCTCTAGTTGCGCGAGGTGGGCTGGAAGACGCTGTTTATCTCCTGCTGACCAAATAAACTAACTGAGCGACAGTCCGTCCGCTTTCATGGGACCAAATGAAATAGCTCCAATGTCTTTACGTAAAACATATACTCCATGGGTAATGGAATTGACCTGTAAATCCAATGTAGGTGCTAACTTTGGTGACCCCTAATTGCGTGAGGGGCTGGAAGAGTATTTATCTCCGGTTTACCAAATGAATAAACTGCGTGTCAGTCCGTCCGCTTTCGTGGGACCAAATGTGCCAGCTCCAGAAAGTGTCTTTTACGTAAAAATATACTCCATGGGTGATGGACTTGACCTGTAAAAAACTTTCCTTGTTAGTGATAAACGTTGGTGACCTCTAGTTGTGCGATTTAGGCTGGAAGACTCTATTTACTTCTGGTTTACACAGAGAAATGAAATAAACTGAGTGGCAGTCCGTCCGCTTTCGTGGGACCAAATGTAATAGTCCAGAAAGTGTCTTACATGTAGATCCTTCAAGGCGAGGGAATAAGCCTACAAAACTTTCCTTGTTGGTACTATCATTGGTGACCTCTAGTTGCGCGAGGTGGGCTGGAAGACTCTATTTATCTGCTGCTGACCAAATAAACTAACTGAGCGAAAGTCCGTCCGCTTTCGTGGGACCAAATGAAATAGCTCCAATGTCTTTACGTAAAACATATACTCCATGGGTAATGGAATTGACCTGTAAATCCAATGTAGGCGCTAACTTTGGTGACCCCTAATTGCGTGAGGGGCTGGAAGACGTATTTATCTCCGGTTTACCAAATGAATAAACTGCGTGTCGGTCCGTCCGCTTTCGTGAGACCAAATGTGCCAGCTCCAGAAAGTGTCTTTTACGTAAAAATATACTCCATGGGTGATGGACTTGACCTGTAAAAAACTTTCCTTGTTAGTGCTAAACGTTGGTGACCTCTAGTTGCGCGAGGTGGGCTGGAAGATGCTGTTTATCTTTGCTGGCCGCTCCTAAGTGCGATGTTCTACATAAACCCAGAAATACACCAGACGAAGTTACTTGAGGACAAGGAGTCCCAGGCGCTCTTATCCGGCGCTATTGCTTGCTTGGCTGTAAATCCTGTTTAAACTGGTTTGGCTGTGGTTTGGCTGAGTGCCCCGTTTAGGCACATAAAGTCGGGTGATATCAGATTCTGCTATAGACATGCTGGGCGGTTTTGATATTCTGGAAGCGGCAATGCTCTGACTGGTAATCCAATAGGCGAGTAGAGAACTACTACTGCATTTGGTGATTCCAGATTTAGCGTTGGCTCGTTGCACTGCGTGAGCTTAATTTGGCGCTGTCGAAAGGGGTTTTGATTCAGGAACGGGGTTGACGGCTCGTGACGCTAGCGGTATTCAGAAACCCTCTAGATCGAAGAGAACATGACGTTCTTCGCCTGACTGGAGTCTGCTCTAGCGATTCGGTATCCCTGAAACTGAGACCCAAAAAAGACACCCTTTACATCAAGCAACAACAAAATCAATCTACTGCTTTATATCCTAGTTATGCTCCGCTCCTTCCATTCTATCAATTATAGCATGTGCCCGCATAGGCTTAATATCTTTTGTACACCCATGTACCTGTCAATAAATGTTCTGACAGCAAAAACTACTCCTCTTCTCCCAATCTCAACATACAGGAAACCTAACCTTGTAGTTACAGTTAAATGAATATGCTTATTCATCTTACAACATTAAATGAATTACATAAACAGATTACAGCATGTGACATTACACAAATAAATCATATGTCCCCTTGGGGAAATATATTAACATTCCACAAAATGAGTACATAGAAAATGCAATGTTCAAGCTATAATAATACAGTTGTGATTGTACATAAGGTAGAATTATATCTATGGCGGGTGTCTGCTTTCTGTGAAAGTTATGACTAGAGTCTAGCTGCACAAGTAAGCATATAAGGATTCTCCCTTGCCACTAGAAATATCTATCAAAAAGGAATAAGTGACTTTCTCCCATAATTCAGTGTTTAAGTACCTGTCCACACCTCTGACCTTATCTTGCAGAAATGACAGTTAATTTTGCTGACTCTTAACCCAATGGTAAGCAATGTATGAACTGATTCTACGCCTAGTATCTGTTATTGTAAGTTTATCATTTCCCATTATAACCCGTAACAGTTTAAGCACCACTTAACTAAGGCGGTAGACCGCGCTACATTATCACTGAATTTTTTTTTTTTTTTAATTTTTTTTCTATAACCAGCGGCACTCGAGCTTTTCCAGCTCTTTCGGCCCAATGACATGTCATTGCGAGGCTGGGGGGTCAGTGGACTTTCCTTCCAACCCGGTCAGGAGCTTCGCTCCTTCCCATCCACACGGGATTTATGTGCAGGAGCCGTTCAGATTATTCAGTCAAATTTCCGGTCGTAAACATTTCTTCAAACGCCGACGGCCGGGTTTGAACCATGAACACCTGGTCGCCAGTACAACGTTGTAGCCATTACACCAGCGCGGCTCCCGATCACTGAATTAAATGACTAGGAGAAGTCCTCAGAAATGAATTCACGTCACTTTCCTATCAGATATATAAAAAACTAACATGAATATTTATATATTAATAAGATATGTCAACTCACCCCGAAAAATGACAAGAACATAGGCACACACATTCTAGTTCTGCTGTGCTAACTCTGCCTAAGTCTCATATGGTCATCTACGGGCCAGGAATATTCCCGAGTGTGTTGGCTTATTAAACCCTTCTCCTCTTATACTTTACAAATAAACACCTGGCATGGCTTGTTTCTACAGATGTATCGGCGTGATGCGTAATCGAGAGTAAGACAAAAGGTTTCAGAAGCAACAACTTTGAGAAAATTTCCCTGATATACACAATATTATGGTTTCTGACTCGTTTACGGGCAAAACCACACAGACCGCAGCGGGTCGTTATCTCCCCTGAATCGAAGATCAGAACATGTTTACCGACCTCAGAAGAATGGTCCCTGCTAACGAGCCATTTCTTTCACAGAAACCCGTTCGCTCGTTCAAACGCGATCAAAGGCCTAGAGCGACCAGAGAAATTCTTTCTGGTCAGACGGACCACAGGTGCGTTTAGATAACATTACGTTACCGCTACGCTGACCGTTGAAGGAATTAGTACTGAAAGCCAGCCAGAACGTAAACAACCGTCGGGTGGGGTTTGAGAAGGTGAAAAATGCAAGAAAAGAAGAATACAAATGGCGAGAAAACCAGGACATTAAAAAAGTAATCAAATTATGGACAAGATGGTAAAATAAATTATCTGTCTACGTGACAAGATAGCCCCCCTTTTTAAAATGCGTGAAACACGGACTAAAGGACAGTAATTTATCTTTTCCAAAGACGTTCATTACATGTCCTTAGAACATCCTATAATCATAACCAAAATCGTATCCAACTTCTGTCAGTACTAAGCTATTGAGAAGATTGGTTACTATAATCCGAATGAACACCCTCCCTTGGTACAAATGCAAGCTAGTAACTGACTATCTGTAGCTTCTTATCTCAGATTTAAAGAGCTACTCCTGAAAAAAGTATTAACCCTTAAAAAAAAAATTTCTGACTTTTTCAACAATAGTCGTCAGATTTGTCAACCAAAAAACTCAGCAGTGATACCAGCAACCTTTACCAGCTGTCTCATGTGTAGCATGAACAATAAATGTAACTTAATATTTATGATTGCTGTGGAGAAAAACGCTGTTCCGACTTCCACCAAAAGAAATAGTTCGATATGTCTAGGGATAGCAATTCCTATAATCTGCAGAACACTAACTCTAAGAATCAGAATAGAATCTTGTGAGAGATTCATCCTCGGATCGAGCACATATTAAATGTCGTACTAGATGGGTTCAAGAATCCAGGACCGGCCCACATTAATGTGTGCATCAAATGTAGCTCAAAATTATCCCGACGAGCCTGCCATTATATGTCGTGGTTGAGTAAAGTGTAGAGTATTTGTCGAGTTGGACAATAGTAGTGAAATCGACAAGGGATAGTGGACTGACAGAGTTATAGATTACACACACAGAAAGGTGTAAATAGGAGATGGACTTGAGACAACCTGGAAGAAGATTTATCAAAATGATCTCTCTCTCCAAGCCTCAACTCACTTTTACTGTCTAAGCACCTCCTGCTCTCACTCTTTTCTCTTATCAAACATAGAGATTATAGTAAAGAGCTAAAACAAGTTAATTATGGATGGAAGGGTCGTGAACAGCGCATTAATAAAATGTGTAAACTTTATTAAAGAAGAAAAGCATGGAAAATAATGCATCTCATCATACACAGCATAAAATTACATCAATAATCAAAATATTCATCAATAGTCATCAATAATCATCAATGACCACAATAATGCAAATACACACCCACAAACACACACACCACCAACCCTCATAAAACCTGTAGAACACAGAGAAAATGAAATAAACTGAGTGGCAGTCCGTTCGCTTTCGTGGGACCAAATGTAATAGTCCAGAAAGTGTCTTACATGTAGATCCTTCAAGGCGAGGGAATAAGCCTACAAAACTTTCCTTGTTGGTACTATCATTGGTGACCTCTAGTTGCGCGAGGGGGCTGGAAGACTCTATTTACCTCTGGTTTACCAAATGAATAAAAACTGCGTGTCAGTCCGTCCGCTTTCGTGGGACCAAAAGCTAGCTCCAGAAAAGTGTCTTACATGTAAATATCCTTCAAGGTGAATGAAGTGAAATACAAAACTTTCCTTGGTGGTGCTAAACGTTGGTGACCTCTAGTTGCGCGAGGTGGGCTGGAAGACGCTGTTTATCTCCTGCTGACCAAATAAACTAACTGAGCGACAGTCCGTCCGCTTTCGTGGGACCAAATGAAATAGCTCCAATGTCTTTACGTAAAACATATACTCCATGGGTAATGGAATTGACCTGTAAATCCAATGTAGGTGCTAACTTTGGTGACCCCTAATTGCGTGAGGGGCTGGAAGACGTATTTATCTCCGGTTTACCAAATGAATAAACTGCGTGTCAGTCCGTCCGCTTTCGTGGGACCAAATGTGCCAGCTCCAGAAAGTGTCTTTTACGTAAAAATATACTCCATGGGCGATGGACTTGTCCTGTAAAAAACTTTCCTTGTTAGTGATAAACGTTGGTGACCTCTAGTTGTGCGAGGTGGGCTGGAAGATGCTGTTTATCTTTGCTGGCCGCTCCTAAGTGCGATGTTCTACATAAACCCAGAAATACACCAGACGAAGTTACTTGAGGACAAGGAGTCCCAGGCGCTCTTATCCGGCGCTATTGCTTGCTTGGCTGTAAATCCTGTTTAAACTGGTTTGGCTGTGGTTTGGCTGAGTGCCCCGTTTAGGCACACAAAGTCGGGTGATATCAGATTCTGCTATAGACATGCTGGGCGGTTTTGATATTCTGGAAGCGGCAATGCTCTGACTGGTAATCCAATAGGCGAGTAGAGAACTACTACTGCATTTGGTGATTCCAGATTTAGCGTTGGCTCGTTGCACTGCGTGAGCTTAACTTGGCGCTGACAAAAGGGGTTTTGATTCAGGAACGGGGTTGACGGCTCGTGACGCTAGCGGTATTCAGAAACCCTCTAGATCGAAGAGAACATGACGTTCTTCGCCTGACTGGAGTCTGCTCTAGCGATTCGGTATCCCTGAAACTGAGACCCAAAAAAGACACCCTTTACATCAAGCAACAACAAAATCAATCTACTGCTTTATATCCTAGTTATGCTCCGCTCCTTCCATTCTATCAATTATAGCATGTGCCCGCATAGGCTTAATATCTTTTGTACACCCATGTACCTGTCAGTAAATGTTCTGACAGCAAAAACTACTCCTCTTCTCCCAATCTCAACATACAGGAAACCTAACCTTGTAGTTACAGTTAAATGAATATGCTTATTCATCTTACAACATTAAATGAATTACATAAACAGATTACAGCATGTGACATTACACAAATAAATCATATGTCCCCTTGGGGAAATATATTAACATTCCACAAAATGAGTACATAGAAAATGCAATGTTCAAGCTATAATAATACAGTTGTGATTGTACATAAGGTAGAATTATATCTATGGCGGGTGTCTGCTTTCTGTGAAAGTTATGACTAGAGTCTAGCTGCACAAGTAAGCATATAAGGATTCTCCCTTGCCACTAGAAATATCTATCAAAAAGGAATAAGTGACTTTCTCCCATAATTCAGTGTTTAAGTACCTGTCCACACCTCTGACCTTATCTTGCAGAAATGACAGTTAATTTTGCTGACTCTTAACCCAATGTTAAGCAATGTATGAACTGATTCTACGCCTAGTGTCTGTTATTGTAAGTTTATCATTTCCCATTATAACCCGTAACAGTTTAAGCACCACTTAACTAAGGCGGTAGACCGCGCTACATTATCACTGAATTTTTTATTTTTTATTTTTTTTTTCTATAACCAGCGGCACTCGAGCTTTTCCAGCTCTTTCGGCCCAATGACATGTCATTGCGAGGCTGGGGGGTCAGTGGACTTTCCTTCCAACCCGGTCAGGAGCTTCGCTCCTTCCCATTCACACGGGATTTATGTGCAGGAGCCGTTCAGATTATTCAGTCAAATTTCCGGTCGTAAACATTTCTTCAAACGCCGACGGCCGGGTTTGAACCATGAACACCTGGTCGCCAGTACAACGTTGTAGCCATTACACCAGCGCGGCTCCCGATCACTGAATTAAATGACTAGGAGAAGTCCTCAGAAATGAATTCACGTCACTTTCCTATCAGATATATAAAAAACTAACATGAATATTTATATATTAATAAGATATGTCAACTCACCCCGAAAAATGACAAGAACATAGGCAAACACATTCTAGTTCTGCTGTGCTAACTCTGCCTAAGTCTCATATGGTCATCTACGGGCCAGGAATATTCACGAGTGTGTTGGCTTATTAAACCCTTCTCCTCTTATACTTTACAAATAAACACCTGGCATGGCTTGTTTCTACAGATGTATCGGCGTGATGCGTAATCGAGAGTAAGACAAAAGGTTTCAGAAGCAACAACTTTGAGAAAATTTCCCTGATAGACACAATATTATGGTTTCTGACTCGTTTACGGGCAAAACCACACAGACCGCAGCGGGTCGTTATCTCCCCTGAATCGAAGATCAGAACATGTTTACCGACCTCAGAAGAATGGTGCCTGCTAACGAGCCGTTTCTTTCACGGAAACCCGTTCGCTCGTTCAAACGCGATCAAAGGCCTAGAGCGACCAGAGAAATTCCCCCTGGTCAGACGGACCACAGGTGCGTTTAGATAACATTACGTTACCGCTACGCTGACCGTTGAAGGAATTAGTACTGAAAGCCAGCCAGAACGTAAACAACCGTCGGGTGGGGTTTGAGAAGGTGAAAAATGCAAGAAAAGAAGAATACAAATGGCGAGAAAACCAGGACATTAAAAAAGTAATCAAATTATGGACAAGATGGTAAAATAAATTATCTGTCTACGTGACAAGATAGCCCCCTTTTTTAAAATGCGTGAAACACGGACTAAAGGACAGTAATTTATCTTTTCCAAAGACGTTCATTACATGTCCTTAGAACATCCTATAATCATAACCAAAATCGTATCCAACTTCTGTCAGTACTAAGCTATTGAGAAGATTGGTTACTATAATCCGAATGAACACCCTCCCTTGGTACAAATGCAAGCTAGTAACTGACTATCTGTAGCTTCTTATCTCAGATTTAAAGAGCTACTCCTGAAAAAAGTATTAACCCTTAAAAAAAAAATTTCTGACTTTTTCAACAATAGTCGTCAGATTTGTCAACCAAAAAACTCAGCAGTGATACCAGCAACCTTTACCAGCTGTCTCATGTGTAGCATGAACAATAAATGTAACTAAATATTTATGATTGCTGTGGAGAAAAACGCTGTTCCGACTTCCACCAAAAGAAATAGTTCGATATTTCTAGGGATAGCAATTCCTATAATCTGCAGAACACTACACTCTAAGAATCAGAATAGAATCTTGTGAGAGATTCATCCTCGGATCGAACACATATTAAATGTCGTACTAGATGGGTTCAAGAATCCAGGACCGGTCCACATTAATGTGTGCATCAAATGTAGCTCAAAATTATCCCGACGAGCCTGCCATTATATGTCGTGGTTGAGTAAAGTGTAGAGTATTTGTCGAGTTGGACAATAGTAGTGAAATCGACAAGGAATAGTGGACTGACAGAGTTATAGATTACACACACAGAAAGGTGTAAATAGGAGATGGACTTGAGACAACCTGGAAGAAGATTTATCAAAATGATCTCTCTCTCTCCAAGCCTCAACTCACTTTTACAGTCTAAGCACCTCCTGCTCTCACTCTTTTCTCTTATCAAACATAGAGATTATAGTAAAGAGCTAAAAGAAGTTAATTATGGATGGAAGGGTCGTGAACAGCGCATTAATAAAATGTGTAAACTTTATTAAAGAAGAAAAGCATGGAAAATAATGCATCTCATCATACACAGCATAAAATTACATCAATAATCAAAATATTCATCAATAGTCATCAATAATCATCAATGACCACAATAATGCAAATACACACCCACAAACACACACACCACCAACCCTCATAAAACCTGTAGAACACAGAGAAAATGAAATAAACTGAGTGGCAGTCCGTCCGCTTTCGTGGGACCAAATGTAATAGTCCAGAAAGTGTCTTACATGTAGATCCTTCAAGGCGAGGGAATAAGCCTACAAAACTTTCCTTGTTGGTACTATCATTGGTGACCTCTAGTTGCGCGAGGGGGCTGGAAGACTCTATTTACCTCTGGTTTACCAAATGAATAAAAACTGCGTGTCAGTCCGTCCGCTTTCGTGGGACCAAAAGCTAGCTCCAGAAAAGTGTCTTACATGTAAATATCCTTCAAGGTGAATGAAGTGAAATACAAAACTTTCCTTTGTGGTGCTAAACGTTGGTGACCTCTAGTTGCGCGAGATGGGCTGGAAGACGCTATTTACCTCTGGTTTACCAAATGAATAAAACTGCGTGTCAGTCCGTCCGCTTTCGTGGGACCGAAAGCTAGCTCCAGAAAAGTGTCTTACATATAAATATCCCTCAAGGTGAATGAAGTGAAATACAAAACTTTCCTTGGTGGTGCTAAACGTTGGTGACCTCTAGTTGCGCGAGGTGGGCTGGAAGACGCTGTTTATCTCCTGCTGACCAAATAAACTAACTGAGCGACAGTTGTCAGTTTTCGTGGGACCAAATGAAATAGCTCCAATGTCTTTAAGTAAAACATATACTCCATGGGTAATGGAATTGACCTGTAAATCCAATGTAGGCGCTAACTTTGGTGACCCCTAATTGCGTGAGGGGCTGGAAGACGTATTTATCTCCGGTTTACCACATGAATAAACTGCGTGTCAGTCCGTCCGCTTTCGTGGGACCAAATGTGTCAGCTCCAGAAAGTGTCTTTTACGTAAAAATATACTCCATGGGTGATGGACTTGACCTGTTAAAACTTTCTTGTTGGTGCTGACTTTGGTTACCTCTAATTGCGCGAGTTAGGCTGGAAGACTCTATTTACTTCTGGTTTACACAGAGAAATGAAATAAACTGAGTGGCAGTCCGTCCGCTTTCGTGGGACCAAATGTAATAGTCCAGAAAGTGTCTTACATGTAGATCCTTTAAGGCGAGGGAATAAGCCTACAAAACTTTCCTTGTTGGTACTATCATTGGTGACCTCTAGTTGCGCGAGGTGGGCTGGAAGACTCTATTTATCTCCTGCTGACCAAATAAACTAACTGAGCGACAGTCCGTCCGCTTTCGTTGGACTAAATGAAATAGCTCCAATGTCTTTACGTAAAACATATACTCCATGGGTAATGGAATTGACCTGTAAATCCAATGTAGGTGCTAACTTTGGTGACCCCTAATTGCGTGAGGGGCTGGAAGACGTATTTATCTCCGGTTTACCAAATGAATAAACTGCGTGTCAGTCCGTCCGCTTTCGTGGGACCAAATGTGCCAGCTCCAGAAAGTGTCTTTTACGTAAAAATATACTCCATGGGTGATGGACTTGACCTGTAAAAAACTTTCCTTGTTGGTGCTAAACGTTGGTGACCTCTAGTTGCGCGAGGTGGGCTGGAAGACGCTGTTTATCTTTACTGGCCGCTCCTAAGTGCGAACTTCTACATAAACCCAGAAATACACCAGACGAAGTTACTTGAGGACAAGGAGTCCCAGGCGCTCTTATCCGGCGCTATTGCTTGCTTGGCTGTAAATCCTGTTTAAACTGGTTTGGCTGTGGTTTGGCTGAGTGCCCCGTTTAGGCACACAAAGTCGGGTGATATTAGATTCGGCAATAGACATGCTGGGCGGTTTTGATATTCTGGAAGCGGCAATGCTCTGACTGGTAATCCAATAGGCGAGTAGAGAACTACTACTGCATTTGGTGATTCCAGATTTAGCGTTGGCTCGTTGCACTGCGTGAGCTTAACTTGGCGCTGACAAAAGGGGTTTTGATTCAGGAACGGGGTTGACGGCTCGTGACGCTAGCGGTATTCAGAAACCCTCTAGATCGAAGAGAACATGACGTTCTTCGCCTGACTGGAGTCTGCTCTAGCAATTCGGTATCCCTGAAACTGAGACCCAAAAAAGACACCCTTTACATCAAGCAACAACAAACTCAATCTAATGCTTTATATCCTAGTTATGCTCCGCTCCTTCCATTCTATCAATTATAGCATGTGCCCGCATAGGCTTAATATCTTTTGTACACCCATGTACCTGTCAGTAAATGTTCTGACAGCAAAAACTACTCCTCTTCTCCCAATCTCAACATACAGGAAACCTAACCTTGTAGTTACAGTTAAATGAATATGCTTATTCATCTTACAACATTAAATGAATTACATAAACAGATTACAGCATGTGACATTACACAATAAATCATATGTCCCCTTGGGGAAATATATTAACATTCCACAAAATGAGTACATAGAAAATGCAATGTTCAAGCTATAATAATACAGTTGTGATTGTACATAAGGTAGAATTATATCTATGGCGGGTGTCTGCTTTCTGTGAAAGTTATGGACTAGAGTCTAGCTGCACAAGTAAGCATATAATGATTCTCCCTTGCCACTAGAAATATCTATCAAAAAGGAATAAGTGACTTTCTCCCATAATTCAGGGTTTAAGTACCTGTCCGCACCTCTGACCTTATCTTGCAGAAATGACAGTTAATTTTGCTGACTCTTAACCCAATGGTAAGCATTGTATAAACTGATTCTACGCCTAGTATCTGTTATTGTAAGTTTATCATTTCCCATTATAACCCGTAACAGTTTAAGCACCACTTAACTAAGGCGGTAGACCGCGCTACATTATCACTGAATTAAATGACTAGGAGAAGTCCTCAGAAATGAATTCACGTCACTTTCCTATCAGATATATAAAAAACTACCATGAATATTTATATATTAATAAGACATGTCAACTCACCGCGAAAAATGACAAGAACATAGGCAAACACATTCTAGTTCTGCTGTGCTAACTCTGCCTAAGTCTCATATGGTCATCTACGGGCCAGGAATATTCCCGAGTGTGTTGGCTTATTAAACCCTTCTCCTCTTATAGTTTGCAAATAAACACCTGGCATGGGTTGTTTCTACAGATGTATCGGCGTGATGCGTAATCGGAGTAAGACAAAAGGTTTCAGAAGCAACAACTTTGAGAAAATTTCCCTGATAGACATAATATTATGGTTTCTGACTCGTTTAAGGGCAAAACCACACAGACCGCATCGGGTCGTTATCTCCCCTGAATCGAAGATCAGAGCATGTTTACCAACCTCAGAAGAATGGTCCCTGCTAACGAGCCGTTTCTTTCACAGAAACCCGTTCGCTCGTTCAAACGCGATCAAAGGCCTAGAACGACCAGAGAAATTCACCCTGGTCAGACGGACCACAGGTGCGTTTAGATAACATTACGTTACCGCTACGCTGACCGTTGAAGGAATTAGTACTAAAAGCCAGCCAAAACGTAAACAACCGTCGGGTTGGGTTTGAGAAGGTGAAAAATGCAAGAAAAGAAGAATACAAATGGCGAGAAAACCAGGACATTAAAAAAGTAATCAAATTATGGACAAGATGGTAAAATAAATTATCAGTCACTGTGACATTGACAAACAGCTTTATTTTATTCTACACTTTGTCGAATACGAAACAGTGTGTGCAAAAAACGTAAGATTTAATGTTAATTAGAAGAGAAAAATTTCTGCTATAATCCTAGAGATAGTGGGAATATACATTGGTATTTCAAAACTGTCATGGGACCCAAAGATGCAGCAATAGAGAATGCAGTTAGCGACTCATAGCTTGACTGCTTGCGTCAGGGTCAGCGAACCAGAGCTGACCAAGACCCTACTCCACCTCCCCGTGGTGGTCCTGGAAACAGGCTGCATCACTGCAGTCTGGCTGAGAGAGTAGGGATCGAAGAGGGAAGGCAAACCCAGTTCCAAAAAATGCCGTGCTGAAGTATGATGTGTTGGCCGAAAGGCGTAGATATCGCAGCTCCGGCGTAAACAGACACAACGCAACCAACGTCCTTTTCAGGACGAACGAGGAAGAAGAAGAAGAAAACTGTCATTATTTGTTATCTCACAATTTGTCAAGGAATAACTAACGATCTACTACAGAACCGTAGACTACCTCATAACCATTAATTTATAAGACTGTATATGTTGTCAAGGAATAACTAACGATCTTCTACAGAACCGTAGACTACCTCATAACCATTAATTTATAAGACTGTATATGTTGTCAAGGAATAACTAACGATCTTCTACAGAACCGTAGACTACCTCATAACCATTAATTTATAAGACTGTATATGTTGTCAAGGAATAACTAACGATCTACTACAGAACCGTAGACTACCTCATAACCATTAATTTATAAGACTGTATATGTTGTCAAGGAATAACTAACGATCTTCTACAGAACCGTAGACTACCTCATAACCATTAATTTATAAGACTGTATATGTTGTCAAGGAATAACTAACGATCTTCTACAGAACCGTAGACTACCTCATAACCATTAATTTATAAGACTGTATATGTTGTCAAGGAATAACTAACGATCTTCTACAGAACCGTAGACTACCTCATAACCATTAATTTATAAGACTGTATATGTTGTCAAGGAATAACTAACGATCTACTACAGAACCGTAGACTACCTCATAACCATTAATTTATAAGACTGTATGTGTCAAGGAATAACTAACGATCTTCTACAGAACCGTAGACTACCTCATAACCATTAATTTATAAGACTGTATGTGTCAAGGGATAACTAACGATCTTCTACAGAACCGTAGACTACCTCATAGCCATTAATTTATAAGACTGTATGTGTCAATACGGTGTTTCCCCATTTGTTCAGAATTAAAAACTATGACTTAACAGTTCAAGGTTTCTTTTCGTTGTCCAATAATTGAATATCGTGGACAGAGAAGAAAACAAATGCTGAGGTACTGACAGCTGCGGGTGTTAATAGATCGCTCATCAAAACCATTAGGAAAAGACAAATGAAATTTATGGGACATATTAACAGAAGAGGAGGAGTGGAGGAATTAGTCTTTTGTGGGAAAATACCAGGTAGGAGAGGAAGAGGAAGGCAGAGAAAGATGTATGTGGAAATCTTAAACAACTGGGCAACAAACAACAGCATAGGCAACAACAACCTCATTAGATTATCAAAAGACAGAGAAGATTGGAGGGTCATGATCGCCCAATGTCTGTTCCAGACCAGGCACCTGAAGAAGATAATTGAATACCGGCTCCGTTTGTATCCAGAAAAGCAACGTTGATAACATTGATTATAAAACACAGTGACAGATAAGGATCTGCCGTCCTTAGTTCCACACCATTATCTCGGTCAGAATAAACAGACGGAGCTGTCCAAGTCCAGATAAATCATCAACTGTAAGATTGCTTTCTTGTACAGTGTAGAGCAGGGCTGTGGAGTCGAAGTCGGGAATCGGAGTCGTGGAGTGGGTCGTTTTTTAGTAGAGTAGGAGTCGATAACAAATGTTCGGACTCCGATTCCGAATCGGATGCCATGGGACTAGTAAAAAACTTTAGTCGGAGTCGGGAGTCGAAGTCGGGAATTGGAGTCGGACGTTTAAAATTTTAGGACTCAAAGTCGAAGTCGGAACATTTTTTGGCCGACTCCACAACCCTGATGTAGAGACGAGACAGCTTATCATACAAACAGGACCTTTTCTGTGTTATTTCTGATCTCGGTTGGCAAGGAAGACATCACAGTCTACATTACAACCTTATCAATAAGTGCGAGGCTTTTTTTTTTTTAAACTTTTTCGCTCAGGGTAACTTCTGAGGCGTTACGTCCATGCATTGTTTGGTCTGCAAGAGAAATCAAATTAGCAATTCCCTATTTTTTTTCAGACCCTGACTGCTGATAAATTTAATTGGCAGTGAGTGGCCTTTCTCCTAACAATTTTTGATCTGACAGTATAATCACTTTATGAAAAAGGAAGGAAGAAAGAACAAGCGAAAAAAAACAAAGTCAGAATGCTGTCTAGAGCTCCCCTCAGTCCAGTGTATTTTCCAAACCATTTTCATCCTGACGGTGTTTAATATGAAAAAGAAAGACAGAAAGAAAGACTCACTGAAAAAAAAAATGTCACCGAAGATGACAACAAGGATGAAGAAAGTTGCAACAACTACTGCCATAAATGACTAATTTACTGCAACAAAAATAACTCACAAATCATATACACTGGGCAACAGAGCAAAATGTATCAATCATTCTCTGCAAGCTGCATCACAGCCTAGCAAAAAAGGAGAAAAGAAGGGTCCATTAAAGCCCTGGAAAAAAAAAATTCATTATTCCAATTCAGGCAAAATTAGTGACCCTGACTAGTTCTGTAATGGGAACCTATTCCGATTGCATAGTACGGGCACTGATTGGTAGATACCGTCCAAAACGTAACGATTGCATAGGATACTTTTGTTAATTCTTCTCTTTCTTCTTCTCTTTCTTCTTCATCTGCTGCTGCTTCTTCTCCAGATGCCGGATCTACTGGCGTAGGGGATGACGTCTAGTCACACACCTACTCCTGCTGTCCTAAATGGTTCTGTTTGTGGCTTTCTCCAGTGCTATATTTTCAGACTTTCCGATATCTTCTCTCCATCTCGTTTTCTATCTCTGCTCCCATCCACTTTGCCATTTTTCATAACGTTTCATAACTTGGTTTTTCTTCCAACATCACAGTGAAAATAAGACATTTTTGTTTGTTTGACCATTACATAAATAAAGGTACTTGTATTAATTTGCACCAAATTTGATTATATCTGTTGACTTTTGCTAATTGTTACGCTTTAACTTTACTTGAAAAAATGTCTCAATTTTATTTTTGTAAATAGACTATAAGAGTTAAAGTAGTATTACTAGTATCATCACGTCACGTCTCATGTTTGTTTGCCCTGACCTAACAAGTCAGGCGGGGGTTTTTGATCTATTGTAGCGTGCAGTTTCGCGCTGTGTATAATGTTCTGCTTTAATGAAAATGTCTATATTAATTGTGATTCATGACCTAAGGGATATCACCCAGGATTTTACTGGGAGGAGTATTTAACAGTGGTTGTCTGTCCACTGGTTTCAACTTACCGGTTTACAATGAGAACCGAGGTTTAGTTGTATGTCCATATTTGGGCTTATGGCTAACTTTTCTAAGAATGTTTGCAACTAGAGCTTAGGTCTTAACTCATGACCATATAAGGCTTCAATGGTCAGTCTTTACCTGGAATGTGTTGAAACACTGCGTTTGAGTTTCGCTCAAGGAAGCGTAGCGTCCAGGCGCATGCGCGATTTAGTAGGGGTTAAACGAGATTTCCGATCTGGGAGTCGAACGAAAAATGTCAGAGGGTCAAGACGTGTTTTCGACGTCTTTGTGTTTCGGCTTCATGCCTGGGGAAATGGAAAACCTCTGTGGATAGACTTAGAAGTATTTGAAGATATTCCCCAATGATAGTGATATATTTCGTACGTCTTGGAGACGTGTGTGTGTGTGTGTGTGTGTGTGTTATTAGTGCATTCTGATGGTCCATCAAGGTAAATGGACATTTTGTTATATCCTTCCCTATCATGTTTGTTCTTTACTTAACTCTTTAACCCCCAAGAGAAAAGTTATTCTCCTTGCCTATCAGTGTCACGTACCACATATATTTGTCAGCCCATTGACTTTTCCCAGGGTGGGAAAGCATCTAACAGTTTACGTGAGCTAAGCTCTTAAGTTAGGATGACTCTATGAGCTTAGGGCTTGTGTACGCCCAGGAAACATTGCATTTTGATGCATCCCGCTGTTTCAGCGGTAATATATTACAAGGTCTGACCCACCTTGCCTGCCAGTCACAGAGGCTAGTTAAGCTTATAGGCCTGCTACCTTAAGGCCTGTTGCATGCAAGCAACACATCTGATGAACTCATGTCAGGAAAGAGTTGGTTAACTCGTGTATCAACACCCGCGAGCAATGCGGGGTATTTTTGCTGAGGCTTGTTTGGAAGGGAACTTAGATTGTGGTCAACAATCGTGCTTAGGCCCAGCTTACTTACTTGTGATATATGATGCTATCCATGTACTATCGTCATGTTTACATGTTCCTGAGTTTTGTTAAATGATCATGTCTACAACGTTCCTGAGTCTTGTTAAATGATCATGTCCTGATGTCGTCGTACTACATTAAAGCTTGTGAAAAGTCAGTTGCTGTTCCAAACTTCACTGACTTATACTTGTGATAGAGTGAGTGCTGAGCCAATGTTTAGAACTGTACACCCATTCGCGTATGTCATCTCTACACTCTCACTCCATGTCAACACTGCCAGCGCTTCAACATAACTGAAACAGGCTGAACTACATTCACTTGTACTGCACTGCTTGGTTTGACCTGACCTCTACACTCACATACACAGTGCTGTACCCTTTATATTGTCGTCAAGTAAACAGTCATCTGCTTTATGATAAGGTATCTTGTGATGGCCAGAATAACACCTTATCAATGTCGTGGAACCAGCTAGATGGGGCTATTGACTCTATTGTCAAGTCACTGCTGCTGTTTAGAAGGTCAAGTCACTGCTGCTGTTTAGAAGGTCAAGTCACTGCTCCTGTTTAGAAGGTCAAGTCACTGCTGCTGTTTAGAAGGTCAAGTACCGTTCCCATTGTCACGATTGCAGTTCAGAAGTTCGATTGTCGTTACCATTGTCGCTGCTGTTGTTGTCAAGTTCTTGGAACATTGTTGTTGTTAGAAGCAAGTACAGAAAGCTCTTTTCAGCATTGGATCTTCGCAATCTTAGAATGCTGAACACTGTACCTCTTCATTGTTCATAGACGATAGGAGTGCATCATAAGTTAAGTGGCATGTATTTTTGTTGTGATTTGTGCCATTATAATGTGTAATTGAGCCTTCCCTTTACACAACTTTTGTTTACATATTTCTTGTTGTGTTACATGTTGTTTATATGTCATTTCTATGTTTATTTTCAGCAGGTTTCAGGTTGGGTGGTGTCTGATATAGGAGATTCCACGTAACAGAGGACTTATATCGGCGTTCTGTAGGGACTGTGCAAATTTCCCTTACCGGAATTTGCTAGCGACAATAGTTGCTATTTTCGTTTAGTTGTGACGATCTGTACTTATCGTTGTTTTTGTTATATTTTTAAATAGTTCTTTAATTTTAGAAATAGTTTCTGATTTGTTTATATCTGTCCGCCTCATCTTTCTTTCGTTTAGTTTTTTACAACTTTATATTTATACACTGTGACGTCATTGATTTGTGAAAGTTTTTGCAGTTATCACATACTTTGTGATATTTCCTTTAGTTTTCCATTATAATTTATTTGATTTCTGCAAACGTTATCGTATTGTCCTTATTGTTTGTTGTTTGTTTACATTAGTCATTGTTGTTATACACTGTTTCTATATATAGTTGATCATATTTAGTACACTTAGGATAAAAATGATTGATGGTGGTATTGTTATAAAGATGTTTATACAAGTTCTTTGCTAAAAGACTTGTCATCCTCAAAGATTGAGACAAGGTGAAATATATATGCAAGTTCTTTATAAAAAAGATTTGTGCCCACAGTGATTGGAATATAAAGTATTATTTTCCACAGGTACTTAAGTGATTGGTAATAACACAATATTAGACAGAATGTCTACATTGGATTATTTTATCCAACAGGGTATAACCCTGGGCAAATCTGGTGATAAATTGGAAGAATTTGCCCCTGCTCTATATGACAAGGCGCAAAAAGCAGAGAAGGAAGCTGAAGAAAAAAGGTTTGAAGAGAGAAAGCTTCAGGCACACGTGGAGGAGAAAAGAATTCAGCAACAAATAGAAAAGGAGGAGAGAAAACTTCAAGCTGAATGGGAAGAGAAAAAACTTCAAGCTGAAATTGAAGAGAAAAAACTTCAAGCTGAAATTGATGAGAAAAAACTTCAGATAGAAGCTGAGGAGAGAAAGGAAAAAGCAAGGATGGAACATAAAGAAAAACTCTTAGCTTTGGAGATAGAGAAAGCTAAAGTGATTAATATGGGTAGTTCTCAGGCAACTTCTGGTAAGACGAAGGAGAATTCTTATAAGATCAAATTGAAGGACGACATAACATTCTATCTCGATAGATTCCAACTGACATGCGAAACGCATAAGGTAGATAAAGAGCATTATGTCGGACAACTGTTAGAAATACTTACAGGTGAACCATTAAATATTATAATGTCAATAGAAGAACCTGATAAGACTAACTATGAAGTTGTTAGAGCAGCTTTATTGAAAAGATACCAACTTAAAGAAGACGATTATCGTCTTCGGTTTAAGACTATGTTACCAGAGAATGGTGTAGAGTTCTCAGATTTTATTACAAAGATACGTCTTACTTTCTCACGGTGGATTGAGCTGTCTGGGACGGCTAAAACATATGAAGCACTGGTAGATTTATTACTTAGAGATAAAGTAATGTCATCAGTCAACGAGTCCTTTCTTGCCTTTATACATGAACGTAAACCTAAAGACATGAAAGATATGGAACAATATTGTTGCCCGTATGTCACTGCGCACCCACAGCAAACCATAAGCAATTCTAAAGTTAAAGAAGGCTTGCCCGTAGCTTCTGCTGCACCATATGGTCCTAACTTTGGTAATAAATTTCAGGGTGGCCAACGCAACTTTGATAAGAAAAGTAGGCATAGCTTTGAACAGGATCAGTGTGATCCATATGGTAATAGTTCTTCAAAGAACTGGAGGAGATCTGACAGTCCTCGTTATTATGGATCAAACAGTTATAGAAACTTTCGTAAGGGAAGTTATAATAAAAACTATCCTACTTATCCTAGGAGACAACAATATCAATATGGGAAATATTCTCATCAAAAAGAAAATGACAATCATGATTGTAAAAATTGTGGCGCAAGCCAAAACAATAATAGCAATAGGTCAGATAACAACAGTTATAAAAGAAATAGCAGTCGTGGTAGAGGGCGACACAATAATAATAAATCGTGTCGGCATGGTAACAGTGCTCAACAAGATTCACAGGTTACTGGTAATGAACCTAAAGATAATAAAAATAATTCTAGTGCTATCACATGCTCTGCTTTTGACTTTGGGAGAGCATCTCAATGCCCCCAATGCACAACACTATTTGAACCTACTACTATTTCTACTTTAAGTTGTGGTCATCCTCTGCCCGCTCTACCTGCCGCAGCTGCGCATGACGGGAGAGGATCTCTTCTCTTAAATAAAGGGCTAGTGAATAATAGCCAAGTCTCTGTTCTTTTTGATTCGGGATGTACTACTATCGGAGTTAGACAATCCCTGGTAGATCAATCATGTGCCACAGGAAAAGTAGTCAAATGTGTAACATTTGGTGGTACTGTAGAAAAGTATCCTACTGCTATCATTCACATTGCTACTCCCTTTTTTACGGGAGATGTCCACGCGTGTCTTCTACCGAACCCTATTGCTGATCTTATAATCGGTCGTATCCACGGTGTTACAGAATGTACCCCACAGCAGATAGCTGCTTGGAGGATCAAAATATCCAATCTGCCAATGCAGTGGTCACAAGAGCACAAGCTCTGAATATGCCTCAATCTTCAACGAGTGAACATAATAAAGTGCATACCCAAAATGATAACATGGTGATTTCGCGTAACACTTTTATAAAAATGCAAGAAGATGATCCGTCTTTAAAAAAATTCTTCATTATGGCAAAAAAAGGTGATCCAAATCAAAACACAAATAGCAAATCCTGGATTACTATGAAGAATGGAGTACTTGTGCGCATGGTACAAGACTCAACTACGTCTATGCATTCGCAAATTCTTGTGCCCAAGAATATGAGAGTCAAAATCTTGCAACATGCACACGACTCTCAGTGTGCTGGACATATGGGTTTTTCCCGCACTAGATCTAGAATCCTTGCGGCTTTCTTTTGGCCATTTGTCAATAAGGATATAAAGATTTATTGTCGTTCTTGCAAAACATGTCAAGAGGTCAAATCGAGAGGCCCACGACATGCTGCACCGATACAAGCTGCAGACATTCCTATTCGGCCGTTTCAAAAGATGGCTATAGATATTATTGGTCCTTTTAAGATCAAGTCGGCCAGAGGACATCAGTTTATACTAACATGCGTTGACATGTGCACTCGTTGGCCAGAGGCTATACCTCTGAAGAGCATCTCTACTGCTGATATCGCAGACGCTCTTTGGCTAATATTTTCTTGTCTGGGATTTCCCGGAGAAATATTGTCAGACCATGGCACTCAATTAATATCAGACACTATATCACAGGTAATGTCTAATCTACATATTAAGAGATCTCTAAGTAGTATCTATCACCCAATGTCTAATGGGTTGGTTGAACGTCTCAATAGAACACTCAAAAACTTACTTGGGAAGATAACTGAGGATCATCCTCAGGTTTGGGATAGGGTTTTACCCGCGGCTCTCTTTGCATATAGAGAGGTCCCAAACGAACATACAGGATTTTCTCCTTTTGAACTTATCTTTGGCGCGCGACCGCGCGGCCCTATGTCCCTACTTCATGATCTTATAACCGCCGATAATATTGACAATGATACTCAATCTTCTTATGAGTATGTCATTGCTCTCAGGCAAAAGATTATCGAAGCATGCAAAATAGCAACTTCCTCTTCCGAATTTGCTAAAGAGAAAGCAAGACAATTTGCTAATAAGAATAGATGCCTACGACAACTTTGTCCTGGCGATAAGGCATTTGTTTTGCTACCTTGTAGGGAAAACAGACTTCTTATTGCATGGAAAGGTCCATATGCTATAGTCTCTAGAATTTCCGATGTCGACTATGTTGTCGATATTGATGGGAAGCATAAAACCTTCCATATAAACATGCTTACGGAATTTCATGAGCGACCAGACTATTTGCTGCCTATTTTCCATGCGGTGGACGATTCTCACGTCCCTCATGGTCAGTACTCATCGCTGTCTGTTATACAGGATGAGGAAACTACTTTCTCTGATGTTAATCTTCCTCTTCCTGTGATTCCACTTCATTCTACGGAATCATGAAAAAATGTTACTGTTTCTTCTAATCTATCTATGGAAGAACAGCGACAAGTCTTTTCTATGCTACAAACATTTCAGGATGTCCTTACTGACATTCCTGGACACACTGATGTCATTGAACATGACATTATACTTACTGACAATAACCCTATCAGGGTTAGACCTTACCCTATTCCTATTCACTTTCAGACACAAGTCGAGAAAGAATTGGATGAAATGATTCGTTTGAAAATTATTGAACCATCCACTTCGGCATATTCTTCGTCCATGGTTGTTGTTCGGAAGAAAGATAAGAACATACGCATTTGCGTCGATTATCGCAAATTGAACCAAGTCACGAAGTTCGATGCTGAACCGATGCCTCTATTAGAAGAGCTACTTAATAGACTCTCTAATTCTAAATTCTTTACCAAACTCGACTTGTCTAAAGGGTATTGGCAAGTTCCGCTAACTGAACGAGCCAAACATCTCACTGCTTTCTCAACACCTAGGGGTTTATTCCAATGGAATTTCATGCCTTTCGGTCTTATGAATGCCCCAGCTATTTTCGTATGCATGATGCGTCGAATTCTATCATATCGTTCAGATGTCATAGCATACTTGGACGATATCTGTCTCTTCAGTGACTCTTGGGAAGATCACTATTTGGGTTTATACGAATTACTGTCTACTTTACGTGAACATAATTTGACTGCAAAACGATCTAAAGCCTATGTTGGGTTTAGTGAAATTTCTTTCCTTGGTCACCGTGTTGGTAATGGTCTCTTGAAGACAGAGGACCATAATATTTCTAAGATACTAAACGTTTCTATCCCTAAGACGAAAAAGCAAGTACGCAGTCTCTTAGGTTTGATACAATTCTACGGAAGATTTATTCAAAATTTATCTTCTATTATGGCACCTCTTTCAACCCTACTGAAGAAAGGGTCTCCTAATGTGGTGCACTGGTCCCAAGAATGTCAGTCCTCATTGGACCAGATTAAAACTTTATTCTCATCTCCCCCTATCTTAAGACTACCTACTACTGATAAGACTTTTGTTCTTCGTAGTGACGCCTCATCCACTGGAATCGGGGCGGCACTAATGCAGGAGTATTCAGAAACTCTGCATCCTGTGATGTATATCTCTAGGAAATTGAATGCGGCTGAAAGGAACTACTCAGTTCTAGACCGTGAATTGTTGGCTATGGTATGGTCTATTCTTAAGTTACAAAGATTCCTTCTCGGCGCGCATTTCATTGTGGAAACCGACCAAAAAGCTCTTACAGCTATTCAGAGTAAGAATTTGAAGAGCTCGAGATCTACTCGATATGCCATTGCTCTTCAACCCTTTCACTTTTCGGTGCGAGCTATCCGTGGTTCGGATAATGTGATGGCGGACATTCTGTCCAGATGCCCACATGATTCCACTTGACTATTGTGTCCTAGTTTTCCTGATTTACTTTGAAACTTATAACAATACTTTTCTACATCTACATATCTGCACATCTATTCTCACTTTTAGTGAATTCATAGTATTATGCTGTGTGATTGCCTTTCTCTGTTTCCATCTTTGGTATAGAAGGGAAGGTTTAAGGCTCACAGTATAATGGCCGTAATATCACTTGGCCACAGTATAGTTAAAAATTTATATTTCATTATTGTATATTACAAAAATCTTACGGTTGTCAAATAGAATTGTATTCTTTGTATTCTCTTAGCGAGTCATTGATGTTCGCAGAGAAGCAGTACATTATGCCAACCATGAAGTTTTGAGATGTGCTTACTTACACTTCGGATGTTACAGTAGATGTGCCCTCTCAGTCTACGATCTGGAATTCATTGTTCATTCGTAGTAATATTATGTATAAGATTATGAAAAAATATTGTTGTATATTAACATGAAGTAATCTTTATGTTGCTATTTGTTTGTATATCTAAAGCGGTATATTTAGATTATAACACCACTATTCTTGATGATGTTGTGATGTATAGACTTGAAGATAAGTTACTTGATATCAGATTAGATTATATATATATATGTAACTTTTGCTATATTATAATTATGTCAGCATTATGATGTACGTTGGTGGCTCCTCCCTGGAATAGTATACTTAGAGAAATATTTTCTCTAATGAAATTTACTTTCACCAGATGCTCCATGCATCGATTAAGCCTCACATTAGGCATTATGTTTATTTGTGATACTAGTCATCCGCGCATCATTCGTGCGTTATGAGCCTGTTGTAGCTTGCTCTCGGATGTTCTGTTTAAAAAAAAAATGTTTCATTTTTTCTTCCCGGGAGGTGCGGTAAACTGTAGCGTGCAGTTTCACGCTGTGTATAATATTCTGCTTTAATGAAAATGTCTGAATTAATTTTGATTCATGACCTAAGGGATATCACCCAGGATTTTACTGGGAGGAGTATTTAACAGTGGTTGTCTGTCCACTGGTTTCAACTTACCGGTTTAAAATGAGAACCGAGGTTTAGTTGCATGTCCATATTTGGGCTTATGGCTAACTTTTTTAAGAATGTTTGCAACTAGAGCTTAGGTCTTAACTCATGACCATATAAGGCTTCAATGGTCAGTCTTTACCTGGAATGTGTTGAAACACTGCGTTTGAGTTTCACTCAAGGAAGCGTAGCGTCCAGGCGCATGCGCGATTTAGTAGGGGTTAAACGAGATTTCCGATCTGGGAGTCGAACGAAAAATGTCAGAGGGTCAAGACGTGTTTTCGACGTCTTTGTGTTTCGGCTTCATGCCTGGGGAAATGGAAAACCTCTGTGGATAGACTTAGAAGTATTTGAAGATATTCCCCAATGATAGTGATATATTTCGTACGTCTTGGAGACGTGTGTGTGTGTGTGTTATTAGTGCATTCTGATGGTCTATCAAGGTAAATGGACATTTTGTTATTTTCCTTGCCTATCAGTGTCACGTACCACATATATTTGTCAGCCCATTGACTTTTCCCAGGGTGGAAAAGCATCTAACAGTTTACGTGAGCTAAGTTCTTAACTCTTTAACCCCCAAGAGAAAGTATACTGTACTTCCCGCTAGACCCATTTGGCCCAATCAACAGTATACTGGCTTTCGTATCTCTTGATCCTTTCTAGGGCTGTTTTCTAATTTTGACAACTCAAAAACGCTATTTTCTTAAAGTATAGCCATCCATTATGGACTTTTGTTATTTATGAATATGAACATTTAAAAAAATTATTTCCAAACAAAAACAATAAAAACATACTGGTATGGCCATTTTTGTTTGGGCCAAACCCACTTTTTTGCTTGGGACTGAAAGAGTTAAGTTAGGATGACTCTATGAGCTTACGGCTTGTGTACGCCCAGGAAACATTGCATTTTGATGCATCCCGCTGTTTCAGCGGTAATATATTATAGACAAGGTCTGACCCACCTTGCCTGCCAGTCACAGAGGCTTATAGGCCTGCTACCTTAAGGCCTGTTACATGCAAGCAACACATCTGATTAACTCATGTCAGGAAAGAGTTGGTTAACTCGTGTATCAACACCCGCGAGCAATGCGGGGTATTTTTGCTGAGGCTTGTTTGGAAGGGAACTTAGATTGTAGTCAACAATCGTGCTTAGGCCCAGCTTACTTACTTGTGATATATGATGCTATCCATGTACTATCGTCATGTTTACATGTTCCTGAGTTTTGTTAAATGATCATGTCTACAACGTTCCTGAGTCTTGTTAAATGATCATGTCCTGATGTCGTCGTACTACATTAAAGCTTGTGAAAAGTCAGTTGCTGTTCCAAACTTCACTGACTTATACTTGTGATAGAGTGAGTGCTGAGCCAATGTTTAGAACTGTACACCCATTCGCGTATGTCATCTCTACACTCTCACTCCATGTCAACACTGCACTTTGCCAGCGCTTCAACATAACTGAAACAGGCTGACCTACATTCACTTGTACTGCACTGCTTGGTTTGACCTGACCTCTACACTCACATACACAGTGCTGTACCCTTTATATTGTCGTCAAGTAAACAGTCATCTGCTTTATGATAAGGTATCTTGTGATGACCAGAATAACACCTTATCATCTATCAAGCTATTGATCTATTGATCTATCAAGCTATTGATCTATTGATCTATTTCTATTGTCTTTAATTCTGAGAATGGTGGCCGGAAAATAAACATTGCTCTAGTTATCTTAATCTTCTATAAGCCAGTATCAGTTATCTTCTCTTTAATCCTCAGAAGTTTTACTGTTAGGAAATAATCGATTTATATCTACATGGCAAAATCTATTTTCAGGGGTATCTGTGGATAAGATCTACTTTCACGTTGTATTTCACAGCTACCAAGTCAATTATCTAACAGAGCAAAAACGAGACAGTAAATGCTGCGAATTCTTCAGTCTACCACAAAAAACAAGGGGCAACATAGATAACCAAGGTCTTCATTCCCCTAACAAGTTCCAGAAAACACAAGACCAGCTGGTATCTATTGTAGCGAATTCCAGACAACTCATGTGACAAAATCTTCTATCTATCACATAATGTATGTGGTAATCTCCCGTGACCATATCTTCTCAGGACCAGAACGAATCAAGTGGCCATGAACGTGGGGCAATTAGAGCGTTTAAAGTCCGTGTAAAAATCACTTCACTTCCAGCGAGAACATCAGAAATAGTAATCAGCAACCGTAATTTTTTTCCAAGAGCTAAAATAATCTCAGTAAGAGAAAACACATTCTCAGTAAACGGTTTTTTTCTCAGGGCTAGTGAGAATTTCAGTAAGAGAAATCATCTCTGTGATATTATTGTATATCCAAGTGACAAAGCTGTAGGCTTTTATAAATTCAGTGCAAAAGAAAAATCGGGCACTAGAATTAATGTAAGTCTGATAAGAGGTCGATCACAGAATGAGCCTTTGGAGAGTGACACATCAAGAGCCAGTATGTCGTATATTTTTAGATAGGTTAGAAAATAGTTATGGTCTGAGCAGAGGTGATAGTGGTAAATAGGTGAGAATAAAGGTGTAGAAATAGATTTCACGAGTGAATGGTAAAGGAGAAAAAGTTGTTTCTGGACTGAATAGTTTCTCTAGTCCAGCCTATCTATATGACTATATTGTAGTGTAAGACACTCTTCCAACCCCTTATCTCTATAAAGATAAGTTTAACTAGACACATCCACACACAATTATGTGACAACAAGACACACAAAACGTGAAAAACTATGGTTAATTGGGTATGGGTCTGACCAACACACACATTAAGTTCTTTTTGTTGTTTATTATCATTAAACCTTTTACAACATCAAACATATAGAGAGATCAAATAAATCAAGTTTACAGATATATGAAAATAACCGAATAAGTGCCCTCCCCTTACTGAGAAAGGATCCCAAAAGAAGTTAGTAACCCAAAGGTCAAAGATAAACACTACGTTACAGAATAGACTTTGAAGAACAAGTCCCCCACTAAATTTCTACTCAGTAAAGTACTCAGTTTAACGAAATAAAAAAAAGCAGTTAGTACAATAATTGTAACAAAGGAAAATATTCTCTCTCTCTCTATCTCTCACTGTGTCATATGTGGCCACAAACACTCTTGCTTACCTAATCGGGTGTTGGTATCCCTTGAAAAAACTACAATAGCCTGAACATATACTGTCAGGTTGGTTGTCCAAATATGGTCCCAGTCCAGCCTTTATATCGAATAATAATTAAAAGGTGGACGCCAAATTTGGTGGTTTAATTTTCCTGGATGAATCCTGTGTCATCGCAAATAGTTACTGAAGCAAGACGTTGTCGGGTGTGGTGAAAATACAGTGATGCAACGCTAAAATTCCTCCATTTAGAAAGATAACAGTTAAAATGAAATGTATGGATAAAATTTGGATAAGATACGCTGCTACTTCTTCGCCCATGCCATCGTTTTCTAGTGTCATTGAAAACCAACTAGTTATAACATGAAGACTAACGGCCTATCCGTTTAGACGGGGTAGAAACGGAGAGAAAAGGAAAAAATGATGCGGTCTGCACACGTGTTTGAATCTAAAGCCTAGAAGACGCAATTTGTAGTTTTAAAGAAAAAATTACGCCACTAGTTGACACAATGTAAGAAATTGAACACGAAAAACGACCTTAGCTCTTGTCAGAAACAGACGTATCTTGGACGTTCTACGGTAATTAGTCGTTTTAATTTGAATATAGCGGCAAACGCCGTGAACGAGTAGTAAAAACAAATTTCAAGACTAACAGGGAAAAAATTATGTATTTTCTTAATAATAAGTTTAGAAGAATAAAAATTAGCTAGTTTGATAGTCCATTTTTCCCTGAGAAATAATATACTTTTAATTACAAAGACGGACAGAAAAATGGGATAAATAATTCTGGGTAATGTACCGTCCAGTTACGATTAATCTTACTGTTTCTATCTCTCACTCTGAATGAAGAAAGAGGACCGAACAGGTCCAAAGATCGAAGACCCAAAATAATACTAATGGTACTGGTAATGTTAGATCGCTGGCCGCTGGTTTTGATCATGTGCACAAATCAGAAAATGAAATCCCCACGAGACAATTTAACACATTTAGCGAAGAAATGGTTCTAGTCTGGCGTGATTTGATTATCCAAGAATTTCTGAGCGACTCCAATCACTGAATTTGAGAGAGCGCGGTATATATACAGATCATGGCGTTATCATCACCAGAAGACGTTACAATTCACACCTTCTGTATAGTATGGGAATCAGAAACTGCGTTTCCCGGATCAAAGGTTTCTTCGTTCATTCTACTCAGCGATGCTGACCGACATCAGATGATTTTGCCGTGCACTGGCCTCTCTTAGATTACGTCCCCCTGAAACGTGCGATTATCAAAGGTGGTCGGGAAAATATTATCGCCCCTGTCTCTCTTCAAACAATCCGTTATTTCTACGCGCGTCCGTCTAATGACCGATAATTGGCAAATCAGCTCGCGTGAGAAACTCAGGTAAACAAACGCGATTCGCTCCCTTGTTAAATTGGCTGGTTTGCGAACGTTGGTAAACAACTCTGTTGTTATGTTCCAGAAAAAAGGCGTGGATTCAAAGTTGAGTCATACAAACAGAAAATTGCGTGGTTTGGCTTAGCCAATGGTAGACACTAAATGGGAAAGCAAAGGCTATCAGATTACTGTATCAATATTTCCGTGCCACGTCACACGGTAAAGTGAATGTAAAATATCATACGTATAATATTTGTATATAAATACATGTTTCATTTCGGTCTTCTGATGACGCTTAATAATTATCTATCACATGTCTCACTCATGCATGGCGCTGGCAATCTCATCATGAGAAACATGGCTACAAAAAGCACCACTGCAAGAGGACGTGAATGCTTAATTACAAGTTTCCTTAATTACAAGTTTCCTCCAAAACGCCAGTTGTAATGGTAGCTCCATGCTCCATTGATAGCAAAAAGGGAAATGTGGTCGAGGTATTAATAGTAATTCCTTTTTACGAGAGTAGCGGCTCTTGGACTATTGGTGACATACTTAGCTTCCACTAGCAATTATTTTTCTCCCCAGTGATTTCTACTTTTATCGATTAATTGACGCACTGAGTTATTGACTCAGTCCATCTATAGCATTATGGTTGTAACATATTTTTTGGTCGATCTCTTGTCCTCTCCGGCCGTATTCATTTACATTTGTTGTGGGTACTAATTACGTGTAATTCCACTCTTTGAAGAAAACTTCACTTTCTAGGAACTAAAGAGCGAGCTGACAAAAATGCAGCCATTAACAGCTCCTGGCCCAGACAGGATATCAAATTAAATGATCCAACACCTTGGAGCCCATGGAAAGGCTAAACTGCTAAACCTGATTAATAAAACTTGGCAGAGTGGTAAACTACCAAAAACCTGGAAGACAGCCATTGTCAGGCCCATTTTAAAGAAGGGAAAGCTTGAAGATGATCTAAACAGTTTCAGGCCAATCTCACTGACTTCCAAGATCAGCAAACTGGCAGAACGAATGCTGAACAATAGACTGTACTGGTGGCTGGAATCTTCACTCTCTCTCTGAACCACTTCCAAGCAGGTTTCCGAAAAGGATCAAGAACCGAAGACCAACTGTTCTTTCTTACCTAAAATGTGAAAGACAGTTTCCAGCAAGAAAAAATTTCTGCTGCTGTCTTAGTAGACTTCCAACAAGCATATGACAAAGTTTGAAGGAAAGGCCTACTTTTAAAGATGCAGAACATGGGCATACACGGGAAAATGTACCGATGAGCTACCTGAGCGACAGAACTATACAAACACAAGTAAATCAAAGACTGTCATCAAAACGTACTCTTGCTTGAAGGCGGACTCCCCGCGGCCCAGCCCTGTCACAAAGTCTTTGTGCATGTACTTTTGTGCCCCTCTCTCTCTTTCACTCCGGCAGTATCACTTCATTTCTTCATTTTTCTCACTCATCGTCCTATGATTTGGCATATTATATGCATCTTCATTATTCTTGCGGTGACCGCTCCCAAACTGTTTACTTTTCACTAAGTGAACGTAGTATTATCAGGTTAATACGATTATCACGTAAGTCAATCTGGCCACCTTTGAAAGAGACGTCAGTTGTTTGTGCAACGTGGTATCGCACGAATACGAACAGAAAGCCAGATTGCTATCTAAGGAAGCCGCCTGATGGACGGGCGAAAACACCAGTGATAATTAGATAATCGTTTTAAATCTGTCTGGGTAGGCAATCTTGGCGGAAAGTATTACGCCAGGAAATAAGTTCACGACATATTGAAAGAGGTCACGCGATGGAATTGTTAAATGTAATATTTTAAAACACGCGGGGGAGAATTAAATTAAACACCCCTACCCAGATAGTGCTAAAAAGCTAACCATTGGTTTGATTTGAGAGCAGGAATAGACATTAACTTTCATTACAAGTACAATCTGTGATTTGAACTGAGAATGAGAGATATAATCTAGCGAAATAGGAGTCAAAAATCAGGCTCATCGCAAATTCAAATTAGAGAGCCAGAAAGAGAAGGATCGGACTAAGGATTCCTAACGTATGAGTGACAGATCAGAAGTATTTGGGCAACTTTAAAACTTAAAAGTAAACCCGTATATTTGAATACAGAGACTGGAATTCGTATTCTTATAATATACTTTATTATACCTCGTATAAGCATATGAAACTTTATTCGTATTCTTGTGCGAAGGTAGACATCTTTGACAACCCATTTAGATGCTCTTGAGTTTTGGCTACTGTTGGACCCCTACTGCAAAGCAGGGAAGGCAATCCGTGACAAGCCCTTAGTTGCACATTGTTCCTGATCCTTATAAACGATCTACTAGACTTGCTAAATGTCCGCAAAGCCATGTTAGCTGACGACCTTTTCATATGGACTAGTGGATCACACTTGCACCTAGCCGCAGAGAGATTAAGAAAAGCGCTCGCTACTATATCAGCCTATTGCAACTTCTGGAAACTGAAGATTAACTGATTCCGTACGTAAGATCTATTAAAAGACGCAATGGCCGACCGCTGTGGCCGCAAGATCTTTTAAAAGACGCTGATTTATTTCGTTGTTTCTGTCTATTCTGATATTTTATACTGCCCAGAATTTATCTCAAACGGAAGTAGACACAAAACTGGGCAAATTTCAACAAGCTTCAATGTCTTTTATTTGCGTTTGAAGGGATTTTTTTTCACATTTATCTTCATCTTTAATCGTGTTTTGTCGTATCGCCATAATGGCCGAAAACACACAGGATATGTTACTAATATGTAAACAGTGAACAAACTGTGTGATCAACCATAACTTTCTTACTTTTTCTGTGTTTCTAAATGGATTACCTGCACAAAGAGAGCAGTGAAACTGTATTGTGATAACAATTTATGTTACAAGCCTTACGTAAGTCGAAAATTTTTGTTCAAAATTTCAAGTTATCTTTTTTTTCCGTGTACATATTATCTGTTATAACATAAACATAACATAAAATTAGCCAGAAAGGCATATGGATTTATATTGTTCATCCAATGTACTTTAATTTGATATATAATATGTTATACTTAACTCATGATTAGACACACATTGTCAGTAAACGTAAATTATGTATGTGTAAATTTTTGGGGCTTAAAAATAATTCCGTCCAGAGCTGAAAATAATTACGTACGGAATCAGTTAATGTCAGCAAAACTGACTACACGATTTTCACTGTCAGCAACAAACTAGCAAGGACTAAATTTAAAATCACTCTTGATGGTGCTGAAATCAGTTGTGAAGAAAATCCAATATACCTTGGGGTCCAGCTAGGCAGAAAACTAACTTTCAACAAATATATGAAGAACATTGCAGACAAAGGATGCAATACACTAAATCTGCTCAAGCGACTTGCAAGTACCTACTGGGAAGTCGACAAAACAACACTTAGGCAGCTCTACATAGGATATATCAGATCTATAATGGACTACACCCCCCCCCCCCCCCCCTTTGCATACAACAGCATCTGAGAGTTCTTGTAACTAAGTTAACAGAGTACAAAACCAGGCCTCCTGCTTCGTCTGTGGTGTATGAGGTTAACACCAACAGCAGCCTGTTTGATTGACGCAAATATAGAACCGTTAGATATAAGAAGAGAAAAGGCAACCATTGAAGCCGTGAAAAGAAACAGACGTTTCCCTCTAAACCACCCAAACAGAGAACAAATGGACACAAAAAACAAGACTAAAACAAAAGTGTCCAAATCTCATAGCGGAAGAATTAAATACAAGACACCATCTACCAGAAAACAGAAAAGAATTAATTAAGTGTCTGACAGTCAACCAAATACAATCCCTATACTTCCCCAGTTAAAAACCAAACTCCTTGACCACTCAGTAAACAAGTCAGCAGACCCTAACACTCTAAAACTCTGTGCATTGGAAACCATTGACTCCTACCCTACAGACTGGATCCATGTGTACTCATACGGGTCAGCTTTCAAAGCCACCATCAATGCAGGGTATGGCTCTCCCATAATATCTCTTCTGACTTATGGTTTGCTGTCCTCACATAATTTCTGCAAGACTTGTAGAAGCTCTGTATAGCATGAATCAGAGGTGCTGGAATGTTCTTCCTTGCCAAACAGTCCCAAAGTTTGCTCCAGGGGACCCTGTCAAACGCCTTTTCCAGATCTATGAAACAAAGATGGATACTCTTATACTCAAGGGCCTTTTCACTCAGCTGTCTGAGTGTGAAGATTAGGTCTTGAGTACTTCGGTTTGCTCGGAATCCGCACTGGACCTCATCCAATTGTGGCTCAGCTAGGCGTCGGGGTCTCTGCTCTACGATTCTAGAGTAGATTTTACCAGGGATACTGAGAAGGGATATGCCTCTATGGTTTCCACATTGTCGATTGTCACCCTTTTTAAAAATTGTTGTTATGCTGGCAATGTCCCAATCCTCTGGTCTGGTCTTGTTGCACCACACTGCATGTAGGACCCTTAAGGGTAATAGGTCGCCTGATGCTCCCATGTACTTAACCATTTCTGGTGTTATACCATCATGCCCTGCTGCTTTGCCCATCTTGATTTTCTCCAGTGCTGCCTTCAGTTCTTCCATCTTTATGTCATCTTCACCATCATTAGTTTTCTCTTCTGTGCTAGTGGTTATCATTTCTGATGCTTCACCATGCTCACCATCAAGGAGTTCTGAGAAATATTCTTTCCATCGTTCCATTACTTCCTTCGGGGCAGTAAGCAATTTGCCTTGCTTGTCCTTTATAAATTTGAGAGGGCATTGTTTTTCCTTCCTCATGTTCTTTAGGGTCTTATAGAACAATTTCTGGTTTTCTTCCGCATCTTTTTCTAACTTTTCTCCAAATTCTTCCCATGACTCTGTTTTGCTGCTAGCACCTTGTTCTTTGCATCTGTTCTGAGTGTCACATATTCTCTATATTTCTCCATTTGTTCTGTTGTGTTTTTAGCTCCTAAGTATTGTTTCCATGCTATTTTCTTCTCTCTTATTTTATCTTTGACTTCTTCTGTCCACGAAGGTGTCCTCTTTCTCTTGTTCCCAAGTCGGACTTCAACACATGCTTCTGCAGCAGCTGTCTTTATGATGTCCTTGAATTTAAGCCAGAGGGTTTCCAAGTCATCAGGTTGTTCTTCTGTGTTGCTCACCACTGCAGCAATAAGCCCCTGATATATGGTCTTAATTTCTGGCTCTCTCAGCTTGTAGGTCTTAATGCTCATTTCTCCAGTTCGTTTACTTAGTTTCTTGCGTGATGTTGGGCAGTTCCTAGGCTGAGCAACTCTTTCAGTTGTTCTTTTGATTGTAAGCAGGTAGTGATAACTTCCTATCTCTGGCCCCCTCCAGACTCTAGCATCCCGGACATATTTGAATGAGCTCCTCCTAACAATGGCATTGTCGATCCCTGACTTCTCATTCTTTGTTGGTTCACATCTAGTGTATGCATGTATGCGCTTATGGGGGAACTTTGTGTTTGTCATGATCAGATTCTGTTCACTGCAGAATCTAAGGAGTCGCTTTCCATTGTCATTGAGAGTATCTTCTCCATATCTTCCGATAACTCAACCCCATCTAGCATGGTCATTTCTAACTCTGGCATTGAAATCTCCGAGCATGATAATTTCATCTAGGCAGTCATCCACTGTCCTTTGAAGCAGCTCGAAGAATTCTTCCTTGACCTCTGCTCTCTCATCCTCCATAGCACAGAATTGAAAGTTTGTGGCGAAAAGCCCACCAACTTGTAGCCAGTGACATTCGCTGACAAGGCACGGAAGAGTGTAATTGCAAAAGCCACAAGATGGAGGCCTAGCTATTGGTTTATGTGTGGAATTAAACGTCACAGGTTCAATGGACCCACGCAATATAATGTACCACGGAGTCTGCCAGAAAGCAATACAGTTTCAACAGCGTGGTGTACATAAAATTCCAGAGCACAGCCTGCAATTAATTCATTGTGGATAAAATAATTCATATCTGTGGTATATTGTGTTCTTCAAGAAGTTTACAAAAGGGAAAAGGAGGTTAATGAATCTTCTAAAAACTATTAATATGTTTTCTTAGTCTTCAGTTAAGATCACGTTTGCACTTAGCATCATAGCTAAATTTGCGGAATACAGTTTTTCAATTAATCCTTCTCATAAATGATTAATTCAATCAAAAGGTTTTCCTCTAAGATGATAGGAGGTAATTGATAGTTCATACTTCATCTTCATCTAGATTGTTAGGTCATCATTACAGACTTACATGTACCCACACTCTCAAGGGCAATATTTAACACTTATCAGGAGCATCTCATGTCATACATAATTACTAGAGAATTGAAGTCAACATTAGCGAGGAGTAGTATAAACGAAAGTCAACCATTGATATTAAGTGTGAAAACATACGAAGACTTTTGTGTGTCTTTAGTCCAAAAGAAGTCTGAGTCTACGCATTATGTGTTTGGCGTCTACCAGAAAGAAACTAGCAATGTATACGTCTGGATAGCAGAATTCGCAATTTAGAACATCCTTCACTTCCTCACTTAAGAAGCAAGATTTCTCGCCCAAGTCTTACAATGGGATTGCGCACCTGCTTATCAAGTGCTCACAAGTTGATTACATATTCAAATATCAAGTTGAACTCAATCGAATGCTTACCGCATGAGTCAAGCTAAAGCACGCGCAAGTTGACTCCCATATTTATAGCAAGTTCACTCACTCAAAAGAGCGCACTTTGAGAATCAAGATTCCATATTTACAAGCTGATTCGCATATACAGCTAGCACGCTCACCTTACTCCAAAGCATATTTTATGAATCAAGAGTACATACACAAGTTGTTGAGTCTACATACCAAGATCATTTCGTATAAGAGCGCCATTCTAGTCAGTGCCTTTTAGGGATTTGACAGCAGCCATTTTCTTAAGACAACAGTCAACGATTTGTCAACGCTACAGAGATAGTGCCAAACATTGAAGGACTGTATATCGTCAAAGTTCTCATTACTCAAAAGCTTTCTTCAGTACGTCCTCGTCTTGGAGATAACCCACACAACATACCATTCACCAACATGGGACAGTCTACACATACATGTGTATCATCATTCACGTGAAAAGCATTAAGAGACACATAGATATTGTAGATTAGACATCAGTTTGGTAACAAGTATCATATCACATCATCATTTCGCTTCGCATAGGTTCATTCACCTATTTAACTAACTATATTACTTATATCTCATCTGTGTGTTTTGTGTGAATTGTCTTCACCATCATCACGTTGTAATTACAAATTCAGTGTCGATATTTAATTAATAAACCCAATAACCGTTTGATCATTATCTAGTTCGTTAATGTATCACTCGTGCTGTCGGTGTTAAATATTTACATATAGGGAAAATTCTACATTTAGATGATATCGGGGGCTCTTTCTTTGATGGGATCTGAGGAAAGAAGCTAAGGTCGTGGGGACATAGAAGACTTTCCATAATTTACTAGAAAACACTCTCCAGTGGAAAGCATTGGCATTCTCTTCTTCTTGTCCTTATCTCGAATAGGTCTCTTTCTTTCTCAACGAGCCAATTTCTGAAGACCTTTTTCATAATATTTCACAGACCATCCCCAGCGACAACTACTGTGGTAGCTACACCAAGGTCAACTTACGACAGGTGTCCAGCGTCGACCTGTGGCAGCTGGTACCAAAAACTGAAAGAAAATAATACCTTTCGTAAATCTTCAGTCTTCTGATGTACGCATCAGGTAACCTCCGCTTCCCTCCATCTTTCATCTTCCTCAGAATTGTAGCCGAGACCCCTAAGCATTAAATTTCAACCCATCGAGTTAGATGAAAGCGTTTTAGGAGAGCGGAAGAATGCAAATTATTTATATAATGTATGTATGTTGGAAATTACGATCATTGAATATACATACCAAGCTTCGTCTGTTTAATTCAAATGTTATCTCAGTGTTAACATACGGCTGTGAGAGTTGGAAAATAACAAAATCATTGGAGAACAAGCTGAATACATTCGAGAACAAATGTCTTAGAAAACTCATGAACATCAGTTGGAAAGAATTCAAGACTAATCGACAAATAAGAGAAGACTCTAGGCAGAAATATGTCTCCGACTATATAAGGAAAAGACGATGGTCATATATCGGTCATGTCCTACGAATGCAAAACAACAGAATACCACTACAGGCGCTCACTTGGGTTCCTGAGGGTAAGCGGAAAAAAGGAAGACCAAAAGAAACACTCAGAAGAACAATAATAAGAGAAGGAAGAACGTTGGGCCTAAATAATGTGCAAGAGCTAAGAGGAGTGGCGTCACAACGAACAACCTGGAGAGCACTGGTTTCTGCCTTATGCGCCGTGTTTGGCGCTTAAAGAATTTATTATTATTATGTATGTATATATATCAGAATAAAAAAATAAATATAACATAAAGTTATCAATGTCCACTCACTGTTCCTTTTGAGCTTAGGGCTTTCTCTGCTATTGGTTCCTTGTAAGGAAACCCGCACGAAGCAGTCACCTGCTTTTGCAGTGGTGGTTTATGTGGCAAGTTCTTTTATACGATTAGGCTGCCAGCCTCATATGCAACTGTACATCAGTAAGTAATTCACACATGTCAAATGCAATTAAAAGTTAATAAAATGTACATGTTACAACTAACCCTAATAAATGTGGGTGATTATATCCAAACTTTGTGGCACAAGATGGCTGTAGTAACTCCTACAACCTTTTAAGATGCAGTCGTCCTTCTGTGAGTTAGGTTCCTAACTGTTAACAATTGAGGATGGTTCCTCGGACTTGGGGCGCTAAGCATTGATTTCCGAATGTTATGCTTTTTTAAAATTCTAATCATTTTGCCTGTCCTCTAATGGAATCCGTAGTTCTACTCCTTATTCTGGCTTTCTGTGATCTGATGAAGGTAAGGAATGCAGTGGGAAAATCTTTGAGACGCGCTAGATTTTAAAGTTGAATTTTCGCCCACTCACGAAAGTCACCTTGTGAGGTTCTGTTGGGCGAAACCTAATCACAATTAAGTTTTGTTTAATTTCTAATTTCAAACGAACCACTAGGTAAGGAGTCTCATTGTATGTATATGTTACATCCACAACTCATTCTGAACATTATTGTCATGACCATATAAGGTTTTGCCCCGTAAGTGTTATTTTTGCCAAAACTATTATATTACATGACCTGCCCTTAATTATTACATCTGATAATCTCTTCCAGGTTGCACTCTCTTCCCATATTTGTTTACTACATCAAGACTTCTTGCTTGAGGTTGGTAAGAGACTTGTCGGAAATGTTTCATGATAAGCCCGGCGTCCAGATTGTCAAAATAACTTAACCACAAGGTTTGGCCGTATTCTTGCGCGTCGCTCCCACGTTATCTTTTAAATTACCATCTGTTTTTACCACTACCAGACTCATTAACCATATGAGCGGTAGTAATTTCCCCAATCTAGTGTGGGGAAAGCCGGCTTCATACGTCAATCACTGGCGTTTTAATCAAACAAGTCAAGGTGGCATTGATACCTGTCTTGACTAAACACCGCCGGGCCACATAGGAAAGATAAACAAGTCAGCCGGTAAAATATATTTTGTCAACCCGAGGATAAGATAATACCGATAGATGAAGGCGAAGAGTACGATAATGATCGGTAAATAATGTCAGAGAGGAGTGTAGCATCAGCATAGATAGAAAAAATGAATCGGATGAATGTTATCTTGTGACATAGACAGAGAATTAACGGACTCGACATTGTTTGTAATTTTACTCAGTCTTCGGTAGCCGTACTATACAAAGTAATTACTATAATATTTGGTTAAGAACTACTTGTGTTATTGACCTCTAATTTACTTTAATTTGCATTTCATTGTTTACGTTGATTCCTCACAGTTGATATCATGCTAATGGAACTATAATTTACTTGAATAAATGCCTTCCATTTTATACATGTAAATATAAAACCAGCGCTAGAGTTATACCATGGTGTTATTTAGTCACGTCTTTTATCCGTTTATTCTGACCTCACAAGTCAGGTAGGAGCGTTTTAACTATCGAACCATTTTCTACTTATTAGTTAACTATTTGTCTATTTCTATTCTCTTCAGTACTTAAGATGGTGGCGGAGATTTAATCTCGCTCTAATCCCCAATCATTTCTAAAATCAAAGCAATTGCCTTCCATGTTTGTCCTTAGTAATCTCATTCTCCGAGGTATTTCTCAGGAGGATTTCAGAATTATTAACACCTTCATCAAATTATCATCCACTTTACTAAACGCCACCACAACAGGGATGGATGGGATAAAGAAAACATGGAAATACATTGAACGTGGATGGCTCATGACAGGAGGGTTGTGGCCTGAATTTGTTGAAGGTCTATGTTCCATAATAAGTTGAAGGATAAAGAATTAATGAATTAATGAGCAACAGATGAAACTCTGCTTAAATCGCTGCCCCTTGTGGCATTTCAAAATGTCAAAGTGAATAACATCCTTCCTCGTTCCTTAACAATGTTCCAGGTCCTTCCACATGGTTCTAAAATGTCCCCGTCTCGTGTGATGCTACAGAACCGTTCTGCCCAACATAAACAGTAGCCAGTTTCAACACAGTGAATGAAGCCGGTATTGCTTTTTTACTCAGGGCAGCGGGAAAAGATAGTTATTCATGTGAAGAGAGCGGACAGCGTTTTGAGTGAATTAGTGAAGCGTTTGACTTAAATAGGTTACATCTTCCATCACTTCCTGCAGATTAAGAATCCTCCTTCTTTTACCCCAGTAAGGGAACATTTTACATCACTTTGGAAACAAACAATGTTCCGTAGCATTAATATTTCTGAAACTAATAATTGTTCCCACATTAACTTCTGTGACAAGATTGAAAATGGTCTGTACTATTTATAAAGTGAAGGCAATAATGTTTACATGTTACAAAATGTTTTCTTATATAACTCTTTAGAACATTAATGAAGAAATCTGTTTAACAGAGAAAAAATATTAACATTACCGTATACCTCCATTTTCTTCAACTTTAATGAGCTAAAACAAAAAAAGTAACAAATGTTAGAGCATGGTCATCGACGACTTTGTTCTTATCATTTTTAAACATGATTTTGAATGTTTTCTTTTTTCTTTTGGAAATTTGGGGAACATGTGAATTAAAATGGTGTGACGTCATTTTGAAGAAGTATTATGATTGGGGGGGGGGGGGGGGGGAGATATTTGGGACAGGGGGGCGGAGGTGTCAAAATTGGAGCAAAGTGCGTCCCTTCCTGTAGTATTTGTCAGTGTTGGTTCTGTTTTTGTGACCTGACCTTATTAGCTCACAAAACCTGTCATTACCTCCAATATTGGTCCATTTAAAACTACCTCACCTTAGAGGTGTGGCCGTGTGGCCTACTACGCCACCCTTGGGATAGAAAGTATTTTAGCAAGTCAGATACACTATGTACTTGTATAGGCTAGCTAGTACTCGCACTAGTCACAAACTAATGACATCATTTGTCATGGTACTCATGAGTCCATGATGTCATTAAATCTTGTGTGGATTTTCATACAAGATAAACCGGAAAGTCCATAAACTGGGACTATGATTGGTCAACGTACCTTGGTAATAATAAATTTGGTAGAGAGATTTTGTAGTTAGTTAGTTTTGAGATTAAATTAACTGACTGTTAACCAAAAGACCAATCATTAGTTAGTTTCCGGTCAAGGATTGAAAGGTTAACATCCGCCCAAGCTGAGATCCCAAGAAGTCGATGAACAGAAGTAGATTTTATATTGAACCCAGAGAGCATATTGTATGTTCCAATATGTATTGTTTTTCAACGAATCTTCAATCGAAATAAACATCTTTTATATAATTTTGACTGAAGGGAAATCTATACTGGAAGCGAAAACTAAAGTAAGACTGTTGTAGTTTTTTATGAAACCTTAAATTAACTAACGACCATCACTACCTACCACCACTATATCACGATCCACTATCACATAAGAATAATTATTTGGTGCCGTGACCAGGATACACACCAGAGATTATCATTTTTGGTGTGGTACAGCTTATGCATGATGGATCCAAACCTACACCATCAGTTTGAAAATCAAATACAACTGCTCCAACAACAAAATCAGTTGTTACAACAGCAGAGACATGACATGCAACAACAGCATGCCTTAAGTCAACCATTGCCAGATAGCGCTGAAGTTCCAAATAGTTCTCTACAAGCTATTGCTACCACCCTTAGCTTGGTTACTCAGAGTGAAAATCTACACAACATCACTAACATTGTTAAGCCTTTTTATGGCGATCCGTCCACTTTTCGGCAGTGGTTACGTGATATTGAGAAATTTTCTTCATTGATTCCGTCAGCCACTGATGCCGATCGCAAACGTGTTACCTTCTTATCATCTCAGTCACTTGTCACTGACTATCTACGTCGCCGTGCACAGTTATTTCCAGACGAGACCTTCGCCTCTCTACAAAAGGAGCTCATCCGCCGTTACTCTTCCGTTAAGGATCACCAACATGCTTGGACTTTGCTTCGCAGACTCCATCAGGACCGTCACGAGTCGGTTCAATTTTTTGCCGATAGGTTGTTAAACCTAGCTGAAGATGCTTTAGTGGAACCTTCCTCTGCCTCTACTGATACGGAAAACCAACGTGTTGGTATTTTTATAGATGGTCTCCAGTCAGATGCGCTGAAACTTCATTTAATAAGGAAAGACCCACAGACAATCCTTGATGCCATTCAACTAGCAATAAATGAAGACAATGTGAAGAAAAGATTTACCAATAGACTTGGGCGTGAACCTCGTGCACACGATCACACAGATGAAGAGCCAATGGACGTCAGTCATTACCGTCAGTCTTGGCAGCAACCATCCATGTTACAGCCGTGCGATACCCCATTGCCGGGATCTTATCGCCAACAGTTTGGTCAGCGCACTCAACACCGACGTCACCCATCTGCTCTACAAGTTCAACAAGTAGCTCCAGTCATTTGCTACTTTTGTGGTTTGGCCGGACATACATCAAAATGTTGTTCACAACCTAAGGTCCCGTACAGTCCACAGATTCAACGATCTCCCGTGCCACAGCCACGACATTTATCAGAACAGGTCAGGACACTGGAACACACTTAATAAAAGGAGACATAGAATAGCAGTAAGGAATTTCATTGCTGAGATAAAAAACAGAAAGATATGGGAAATTAACAACGTGGCATTAAAGAACGGACAAGGTTGTTTCGTAATGACAGAAGATGGACTAACAATATATATAAAGCCAGTAAAACAGTAGAGAAAAACCTTTAACAGACGTTATCGTTCCTGTTCCGCCCCTGATTCCGACTCTTTGGATGTTGAACCTGCTCTTCCAACCTCTGATTATTTTCCTCCCCCACCCTCAGACCTTGACAGTCCCCCCGATTCTGCTTCTTCTTATTCTGACATGGAATCTGATATTCCTTCACACCCTACTCGTTTCCCCACCAAACGGCACCACTCTCCTTCCTCTGGCGATTCTGCTCCCCTTCCAAAATACCTCCTTCAGCCCACTGCTCATGTCCGTCCCCGTTTTTCATGTCTCCCACGACTTCGTTAGTCCCATCCGACTCCTCTTCCACCCCCTCCTGCAAAGTTCCGTACATCCCGTATTCCAGTTCTCGTTCCACTGCCCTCCCCGCGTCCTGCTTTTAGATCCCATCATTATGTTTCATCCCCGCCTGTGGTCAATGACATTCGTCTTCCTCGACGCAAACAGAAAGACATATTACCTCCGCCTCGATTGTTGTGTGATGCTAATACGTCATCACCCACGACCATTGCACTCCTTGATTCCCTCAACCGTTTACTCCAGACATTGACAACTTGAACTGTTGCCTCCTTCCAGATGTTATATCGAATTCTTTAATGTTTCAAGCTCCTTGCAGCGGTCATCTCTAATACATACGGAGCCATGATTCTTCCTTCCTCCCCTCACGCATATTTGGTCTACACTCCGCATGATGAACTGACTAATCCCTACACCTCTCGTGTGAACGTTTCGTATGCTACCTCCATGTCTTATCATTGTGATTTCTTCCTGATGCTAATCATTCAGCCAGTATGGACATGTTTGAAGACTCCTCTTTTCCCGAATCACGTTTCCTCCGGCATGTTGCTGCTCTACTTGAACCGTCCACAGACTTTATTGATTCTCCTAGTACCTGGACCGTGACTCTTATAACATTCCTCAGGCCGCTGATGATGGCGATACACCTACTCAGCATTTTTTTTAATGAGTAAAGATTTTATTACTTTTTTTTCATTTCCCATGCCCCTCGTGTGGATATCATCCATGTCTTGATGATTCCATATTTGTTTTCATGTTTCAATACTTTCCATTTCATCTGCCACTAATATTGGTTTTTTTTTTTTACATGCAAGTTGTAGTCACACATTGCATGCCTTTATGATTGTTCCTCTTGTTCGAGTTTTCGGTTATTTAACCCGAATTATTACAGAAATGTTTAAATCGGTTACCCATCTCCATTACATAGTTATTTATCCATGTCCATTGATGACCATCCCCATTGACTTTATTTTATGTTCATGCCCATTTATTGCTATTATGTTTACGATATTTTCATGATTTACTTAATGTTTTGCCTTTTGTATTAGCACCGAGTTTTGTGGTTTATTTTTATTATGACGGCCATGTTGTACATCCGCCATTTTGGGCGTCCGCCATATTTTATGGGCACCCGCCATTTTTTTTGGTTCTTTCCCAGTTTTTTCTTTGCAACGTTAACTCGCTTCTCATGTTCTATCATGTTTTATAATTAACATATGTTTGAGAGATAATGATAACTATTAACCCATAAAAGCGGTTGGTTAGTTGGTTGAAAATTGTTCCATTACTGTTCTATTTTTCCCCATTATTAGTGCTAGTTGTCCCTTGACTATGTCCATCAGTCCCTATCCCTTCATAATTACTTCGTGAAATGTTCATGATATTGTTTCATCCATCATTCCCATCTATTGTTTGTTGTATTCCTTCCGACATGATTTTTTGGTGTGATACATGAACCCCGATATTTTTAGGGATTAGTCATTTTTTTAGGGACTAAAGTGTCTCCCTACGGGATACCCTTTGGTGGCCCCTGGGCGTATGTGGCCGTGTGGCCTACTACGCCACCCTTAGGATAGAAACTACTTTAGCAAGTCAGATACACTATGTACTTGTATAGGCTAGCTAGTACTCGCACTAGTCACAAACTAATGACATCATTTGTCATGGTACTCATGAGTCCATGATGTCATTAAATCTTGTGTGGATTTTCATACAAGATAAACCGGAAAGTCCATAAACTGGGACTATGATTGGTCAACGTCCCTTGGTAATAATAAATTTGGTAGAGAGATTTTGTAGTTAGTTAGTTCTGAGATTAAATTAACTGACTGTTAACCAAAAGACCAATCATTAGTTAGTTTCCGGTCAAGGATTGAAAGGTTAACATCCGCCCAAGCTGAGATCCCAAGAAGTCGATGAACAGAAGTAGATTTTATATTGAACCCAGAGAGCATATTGTATGTTCCAATATGTATTGTTTTTCAACGAATCTTCAATCGAAATAAACATCTTTTATATAATTTTGACTGAAGTGAAATCTATACTGGAAGCGAAAACTAAAGTAAGACTGTTGTAGTTTTTTATGAAACCTTAAATTGACTAACGGCCATCACTACCTATCACCACTATATCACGATCCACTATCACAGAAGCCCTCAGTAACTACATCTGCCTGTATTTAGATGTTCTACTATGGTGTAATACGACTTTCTGTTTTTATCTTTAGATATGGCACTCTGTCATGGATTGCCTCCCCTGCTTTCCAGTAGTGATCCAACAGTGGCCAAAACTCAAGAGTATTTAAATGGGTCGTCAACGGTGTCTACCTTCGCACAAGATTTCTTTTGGCAGAGATGTAGATAGAAGGTTAATGACACTTCTACCTTACGGGAGTTTCACAGGATAATTCAGAAGTCAAGAACAATGCTGCTTAGCGCTGAACATTTGTTAACTTATATCTGTCCGTCACCTTTTGTGAAGGATTTAAGCAAAGGTTTTTGGCCCGTTCAAGCCCCCAGCTGAGTTAATTCAGCGAATTTCCTCTTATAATGGTATAGCTCTGTTTAGAGGTAAATATTTGTCTAGATGTGTGTGTGTGTGTATATATATATATATATATATATATATATATATATATATATATATATATATATATATATACACACACATCTAGACAAATATTTACCTCTAAACAGAGCTTTATATTCTATATATATATTCTGGCTCATTCGTTTGCTTTCATTCATGTAATAACTGAATCAACTATGTTTGTTTAGTTTTAAAATAACATGTAACAAATTTAATAATCAATTAGTATTAACGCAGCAGCTGGGAGACTTTTTCAGGCCATAAATCGAGGATTCCTCAGCAAGAGAGAGGTTGGTAAGAAAACGAAGATGGCTGTTACCGCTCCACCTATGTCCCAGTCTTGACATATGGATGCGAGTCATGGGCAATGACTACAACCCATAAAAGCCAGATCCAAACCTCAGAAATGAGGTATCTGAGGAAGGTGGTTGAAGTAACAAGAAGAGACATGGTCCGCAACCAAACAATAAGTCAAGGCCTAAAATCCTACCCCCTGCAGACCCAAGTAGAACAGACTCAACTAAGATGGTTTGGCCATGTCTGCAGAATGGGAGAAGATCGGCTACCACGACAAGCATGGGAAACAAAGAGCCAGGGATCCAGACCCCCAGGACGACCCAGAATCTGCTGGGAGGACAACATTAGACAATCTTTGAAGGACCGAGGACTAGAATGGAACCAGGCCAGGAGGAAGACAGTCGATAGGATAGTCTGGCGCTCTCTCTTCCAAACCTCTACACCTCACGGTAGAAGGGGAACGACTAAGTAAGTAAGTATTAGTATTTACAGTTTAAAATAAATAAAATGCTGGTGAATTTTAAATTGGAATCGAATTTTCTCTTCACAGAGATTTAAGGTGAGGCTTTAGTCAGAAAATTATGTCCTTTTTGCTGGTGCCTTTTTATGAGCACTTAACTGATATAAGGGAGTCCTGCAGCTGTGGTTTTCGTCACTTCTTAGTGATGAGTGTACTTCTCTCACACGAGTGGCGTAGTAACTTCAGTACTTCGAATCGTCTGATAGCTGGTAACCGCGAACTCAAAGTTTTGGAAATACACAGTCTCCTCGCGCAGGTTAGAATGGACACGAGCAATTTAGGTTATATGCTCTCAAACCACTTGGTCTGGACATTTTGAATCCCTTTTATGACGGGTGAATCTGCGAAACACTTAGTCTGGGAACGTTTCTCACATGATAGGTGATCCAATCCCTAGGTTTCCAGTCTTCGTATTTAAATTCCTCGTCCCTTAAGTTTTTCAGTCTCTGTATTTATAAAGGCGGGCTTACTTTTTAAGGTTTTAAGTTTCCCAAATACTTCGATCTGTCACTTATAATATAGGAATTCTAAGTCTGATGTCTTACTGGCTTCTGGGAGTCGCTCGTATGACGTGCGCTGCAGTCTTTCTGTTCTGTGTCTCTGATTTCACTACATTATATGTGCAGTTCTCAGTTCACATCACAGATGGTGCTTCCGCCGAGTTTTCAAATGAAATTCAATGTATATCCCAGCGCTCACTTCATACCAATGGAATCTCTTTTAATATGTGGGTCAGGGTGTTTAATTCAAAACAAATCCTCCACGTGTTTAAAATATTAAATTTAATATTCCAACGCGTGACCTCTTTCAAATCATGCGGTAATATTTCCGCCCACTCACAACAACATGTGACCATGTGTGCCTGGCGTAATGTCTTCCGCCAAGATGTCTACCCAAACAAATTATCTGTAACAATCACCAGGAATTATCCCACACACAAAAAACGATAAACGCATCTACCCTCTGTGTAATCTGCCAGACAAACAGACACCGACGTCAGCAACCCAGACAGACAATCTGGGTTCTTTTCATGTTGATCGGACGAGACCGTGTTGTCACAAGCTTTTTATCTGGGGTCAAATGTTGGACCGACGCGTTTCAAAAGATTGTCAGACTGATAGAATAGATAAGCGTATGACCGGTATAATTACCCGGTATTATCGCATTTACCTTGCGGAACGTAAAAAATTCTACGTGTAAAGCAGATACGTCCGTAGGGGAGTAGAGTGTTAGAGACTTCACACTACTATTCAAACATAGAGTAAAAAGAATGAAAAAGCATGATTTATGCCAAATAAAATCGATTGGTGAAAAAAATGAAGAAAAAGAAATGATACTGTCGTAGGGCTGAAGGTGTGAGAGATCACACAAAAGAGCACGCTCAGACGTTCTGTGAGACACTCTAAAGAAAGTTTACCAATTAGCCGTAAAATGGCATTATCAACCAGAATTGATATAATCCTTGACCTTTAACCTACTTCCTAAATGTGTGATTGTCGTGGTTGAGTTAAAGTGTTAGAGTATTTGTCGAGTTAGACAATTGTAGTGAAATCGACAAGGAGAGTGAACTGACAAAATTATAGATTATACATAGATAGTGTGTAAATAGGTTGAACTTGACCAACCTGGAAGAGGATTCATTAAAGTTATTTCTCTCTTCAAGCCTCAACACACTTATATAGTCTAAGCACCACCCGCTTTCTCTCTCTCTTTTCTCTTATCAATTAGAGACCATAGTAAGAGCTTGCAATATTAAGTATGGATGAAGGGCAGAGCCGGATTAACGTAGTAGCAAAAGTAGCATATGCTACGGGCCCCGCGCTTTTAGGGGCCCCGCGCCAATAAATATGTACAACATTTTTTGGTCATCTTCTAATACGAGCGTTAATCCAATGATCTTTATATTTATGCCATCTTTAGCGCCTTTTCATTTGGTGTCACGCAATTGTGAGAGAAAGAACATACCAGAGTGATTTAGTGTGACTCTTCATTATTTTTATCTTAACTGTTTGCGGACGGAAGCCATTTAAGTGGCGATGAAAATTTGGTCACGTTTGGACGGAAGCCACTTTTTTAGCTCTAGGCGACTGCCCCTCTAATTTTGTTTCGTTCTTTGTGAAATGAATTTGCATTAACAATAAAAACTAGAATTTAGGAAATGGAAACTTCCTGTTTTAATTGAGGTATACGGCGTGCTCGCACTCTCTTTCGATCTTGATTAAAATTTCTTGATTTGTAAGGTTAGAAAACTCTAAAAATGAGCAGTAGACACAGAGATATTGGACGTAATTATGCTTCTGGAAGTTAAAAAAAAAACGTAAAGCGAAGGAAGAAAAAGAAAGAAGAGATCAACTTGTGATATCAAAAACACGTAAGCTGACAGAATATTTTGATGTTCATGGTTGTGGTACTCTAACCGCTGAAGCTGGAAGTACAGGAACAACTAGTACTAGTGCAGCAGAAAACATACAGCAAAACCCAGTATACACTGAGTCTGAATGTGAAAGAATAAGTGAAACTTCTAGAACTTTGTGAAATATCAAACCTCGTTGTGGCAGACACCATCTTTCCACATAAGAATATCCACAAGATAACATGGAATTCACCTGATGGCAGAACTAAGAACCAGATAGATCACTTCTGCATAAGCGCTAAATTTCGCTCATCAGTTCAAGACGTCAGAGCATACAGAGGTGCAGAGATCGGAAGCGATCATAACCTCTGCATAGCTAAAATGAGAATTAAACTGAAGAAGTTATACCAACCGAATAAAAATAGAAGAATAGATGTACACAGACTGCAATCAAATGATATAAAGAAGGAATATAATGTCAAAATGAACAACTATTTCGATGCTTTAGGCAAAATTGACAACGATATCACCACCAAGACAATCGATACTAAATGGGAACAACTGAGAACAGCAATGACAGAAGCAGCTGTAGCGACCACCGGATACCTAGTACATAAAAAGAAAAAAAATGGATGAGAGAAGATACTTGGGATAAAATACAAGAAAGGAAAACAGCAAAACTTAAACTACTAGCGGCAAGTACACATAATGCAGTTGAATCTTGCAAACTAACTTATAACTTGTTAAATAAAGAAGTGAAGACAAAAAAAAAGGAACTCGAAGAGATAAAAGACATTTCATCAATGAACTGGCCGTAGAAGCTGAAAATGCTGCAAGAACTGGTAATAGTAGGTGCCTTTATCAAATTACAAAACAACTATGTCACCAGCCTACTGCTATGGAAAACACCTGTTAAAGGTAAATTAGGGAATTCAATACCAACAGAAAAAGAACAAATGAAGAGATGGGCTGAGCACTTCATGGAGGTGCTAAACAGACCACCACCAACAGTAACACCTGATTTTAATAATGAAACATCCACAACCACTTTGCCAATAACTTGCGATGAATTCACGCTGGACGAGATCAAACAAGCCGTTAAAAGATTAAAAAATTTTAAAGCTGCTGGAGTTGACGAAATTTCAGGGGAAATGATTAAAGCAGTTAATGACAACAACCTCTTGAGAATTTTAGATATTATAAATGAAGTATGGAGAGAAGAACAACCACCACAACAATGGAAAGACAGTATTATTGTAAAGTTACCGAAGAAAGGTGATCTATCAGACTGTAATAACTGGCGTGGTATATCTCTATTATCAGTACCTGGAAAATTATTATGTTGCATGATGTTAGAAAGACTTAAATTGCATGCTGACGAAAAGATCAGAGAAGAACAAGCGGGTTTCAGGCCGAAACGATCATGTATTGATCAAATATTCACACTAAGAACAATTATAGAAGAATCAGTGGAAAGGCAATCGCCACTTATTATCACCTTCGTCGATTTTCAAAAAGCCTTTGATAGTCTACACCGCCCATCATTGTGGAAGATACTTACAATCTATGGTTTTCCAACAAAATATGTGAATATAATCAAAGCGCTATATGACAATGCAAGATGTTGTGTTAGAACAAATAAAGGGAATACAGAATGGTTTACAGTAGAAACAGGGGTGAAACAAGGCTGTATTATGTCACCACTACTTTTTGGAATAGCTATTGATTGGGTTATGAGAAACTATACCCACAATGAACAATTGGGTATAAAATGGACAAATGGAAAATTCCTGGGGGACCTGGATTTCGCAGATGATGTAGCATTCTTAAGTTCAACACCAAGACAATCCCAAGAAGCAATAAATAATTTGTGTCATCTCTCGGTTAAAATTGGTCTCCAAATAAATGCCTCTAAAACTAAAGCTATGAACTTTTCTAACGAGACCTTTGATATCATCTTGAACGGGGAAAAACTACAGAAAGTTGAAAGTTTCAATTATTTAGGCAGTAAAATGACTCAGGATGGTGACACAACAAGAGAAATCCATACTAGAATTGCTTTGGCAGCTAGCGCCTTCAATAGATTATCTAACATTTGGAAATTACGATCATTGAATATACATACCAAGCTTCGTCTGTTTAATTCAAATGTTATCTCAGTGTTAACATACGGCTGTGAGAGTTGGAAAAGAACAAGATCATTGGAGAACAAGCTGAATACATTCGAGAACAAATGTCTTAGAAAAACTCATGAACATCAGTTGGAAAGAATTCAAGACTAATCGACAAATAAGAGAAGACTCTAGGCAGAAATATGTCTCCGACTATATAAGGAAAAGACGATGGTCATATATCGGTCATGTCCTACGAATGCAAAACAACAGAATACCACTACAGGCGCTCACTTGGATTCCTGAGGGTAAGCGGAAAAAAAGAAGACCAAAAGAAACACTCAGAAGAACAATAATAAGAGAAGGAAGAACGTTGGGCCTAAATAATGTGCAAGAGCTAAGAGGAGTGGCGTCACAACGAACAACCTGGAGAGCACTGGTTTCTGCCTTATGCGCCGTGTTTGGCGCTTAAAGAATTTATTATTATTATTATTATTAAGGAAAGTGAAAAATGTCAACATATTGATAGTGCCTTCTCTTCATCCGTGCGATTGTATGACACTGAAAAGAAAACTCGATACTGTCAGAAGTCTTATTTTACACATATTCATAAACTTACAAACAAGCAACATGCACGAAAATGGTTATGCTATTCAGAAAGTAAAGGGCGCCTATTCTGTTTCCCATGCAAGCTTATGAGTTCAGAATGTTCATCAAAGTTTACTGTGGAAGGGTTTAATGACTGGAAAAATGCAAGCAATCTATTGCGTCGACATGAAGAAAGCTCCTCACATAGACAAGCTTTAATGTCACTGTTGATGCGTAAAAACAAAGGTGAATGTGTCGATTCCCAACTTGTGAAACAAATGGACATTCAAGAAAAGTATTCGCACAAACTTCTAGAGCGAATAATTGAAGTTGTGAAGTTTTTTAGCAGAACGAAGCCTTTCATTTCGTGGCAGTGATGAAATTGTTGGGTGCCCTTATAACGGGAATTACTTAGGGTTGTTAGAATTACTGGTCAAGTTTGACCCTTTTTTGGCAAAGCATATAAGTACTCATGCAAACAAAGGATTTGGACATACATCATATCTATCTAAAAACAACGTGTGAGGAATTCATCAATCTGATTGGATCCAGCATACTGGAACACATTCTCTGTGAAGTGAAGAAATACAAGTATTATTCCGTTTCATTGGATTCTACTCCAGATATATCTAATATGGACCAGCTGACTTTGACTCTGCGCTATGTTTTGCCATCTGGACCAGTTGAAATATTTGTGACATTTTTGGATATGGAAGGTCATAGTGCTGAACAGCTTACTAAAAGTACTTAATTTTTTTAAGGCAAATGACGTTGATATTAAAGACTGCCGTGGTCAAAGTTATGACAACGCCAGCAACATGAGTGACAAGTTTATAGGATTACAAGCACGAATTAAAGAGATGAATAAGTTTGCGCATTACATTCCGTGTTTTGCACATTCACTAAATTTGGTTGGAAAATGTGCTGCTGAAGGTTGTCAAGAAGCAGTCATTTTCTTTGGATTTGTTGAAAGTCTGTACATCTTCTTTTCTGCTTCTACCTACCGGTGGGGTCTCCTTTCTGCTGCATTATGTGCTGGCGGTACTCATAATAAGTCCCATTTGCCCTTTGTGAAAAGACTGTCAGATACCAGGTGGTCCGCTCGGGCAGATGCAACAAAAGCACTTTTACACAGCTTTTCTGCAATAAAACAAGTCTTGGATGATATTTCAGATAACAATGATCAGAAGGCAGAATGTCGTCAACAGGCTCGTGGTCTACTTTCAACCATGATGAAGTTAGAAACAGGAATAATGATCATACTGTGGGATCAAGTATTACAGCGTTTTCAAATGACCAGTGCTTCTTTGCAATCTTCTGACCAAGATTTGAATACAGCTTGTACACTCTGTGAATCCCTACGGGGGTATATTCAAGCTATGCGGTCTACTTTTGCAGACATAGAGCAAAAGGCCAAGGATCTGACTGAGTGTGAACATTATCACGAACAAACTCGAAGAAAACACAAACGAAATCGAGAGTATGATGATTTCAGTGGTTCCAGCACACTTGATCCACTTGTTGAATCTCAAACGCCTTCTCAGCAGTTTAAAAGCCGAACATTTCTTGTCCTTATTGATAGCTTACTCTCTGCCTTGTCAAAACGCCAGAAAGCTTATCAAAAGTTGAATGATGTATTTTGATTCCTTCGTCAGTTACAGTCGTTTACACCTGAAGAGGTGGTAACGAGATCATCGAATCTTATTAAATCATATCCGGAAGATCTGGAAGAAAGTCTTTGTGAAGAACTTGTGCAGTTTACAGAACTGTTGAAAACTGATCTTGCTTCTCATATTAGCACTACTATAGACCTTATAGAGTTACAGTTTTACCGTTTGATAATTGACAATTCTTTGAAGTCTTGTTTTCCAAATGTAGAAATCGCCTTGCGCATCTATTTGTCACTAATGGTAACCAACTACAGTGGAGAACGATCATTTTCAAAACTGAAACTTATTAAAAATGAACTAAGGAGCACCATGGGTCAAAAGAGATTGAACAATTTCACACTAATGAGCATTGAACATAAACTTCTGCGTGAAATTGATACATCCTATATCATCAACAAATTTGCTCATGCTAAATGTAGAAACATTAATATTTAAACAATAATGTTGATTGTGTTGTTACTTTTGATAATGATAATTACTATCCAAATTAAAAATGTTTGTGTTCAAATATATTTGTGTTTTATTGTTTTGTTTTTTTTTAAATATAGGGCCCCTTTCTTAACATGTGCTACAGGCCCCGTACTAGCTTAATCCGGCCGTGATGAAGGGTCGTGAACAGCGCGTTAATAAATGAGTAAAATTTATTGAAGGTTCTTGAAGGAAGAAAATATATGAAAATAAGTATATTAGCACAACAACAAAAGAAAGGCATCAATATTCACATTAGTTAACAAATGTCAAATTAAACACCCCCGGACACACAAACCACCAACATAAAACCTGTAGAAAACCGAGAAAAAAATAAACAAAGTTCTCAATCCTTCCGCTTTGGGGGAACCACATTCAATAACTCCAGTTAGTCCTTATATATGTGTCATCTCTCGGTTAAAATAGGTCTCCAAATAAATGCCTCTAAAACTAAAGTTATGAACTTTTCTAACGAGACCTTTCATATCATCCTGAACGGGGAAAAACTACAGAAAGTTGAAAGTTTCAATTATTTAGGCAGTAAAATGACTCAGGATGGTGACACAACAAGAGAAATCCATACTAGAATTGCTTTGGCAGCTAGCGCCTTCAATAGATTATCTAACATTTGGAAATTACGATCATTGAATATACATACCAAGCTTCGTCTGTTTAATTCAAATGTTATCTCAGTGTTAACATACGGCTGTGAGAGTTGGAAAATAACAAAATCATTGGAGAACAAGCTGAATACATTCGAGAACAAATGTCTTAGAAAACTCATGAACATCAGTTGGAAAGAATTCAAGACTAATCGACAAATAAGAGAAGACTCTAGGCAGAAATATGTCTCCGACTATATAAGGAAAAGATGATGGTCATATATCGGTCATGTCCTACGAATGCAAAACAACAGAATACCACTAAAGGCGCTCACTTGGGTTCCTGAGGGTAAGAGGAAAAAAGGAAGACCAAAAGAAACACTCAGAAGAACAATAATAAGAGAAGGAAGAACGTTGGGCCTAAATAATGTGCAAGAGCTAAGAGGAGTGGCGTCACAACGAACAACCTGGAGAGCACTGGTTTCTGCCTTATGCGCCGTGTTTGGTGCTTAAAGAATTTATTATTATTATTATTATTATTATTATATATATATATATATATATATATATATATATATATAATAATAATAATAATAATAATAATAATAAATTCTTTAAGCACCAAACACGGCGCATAAGGCAGAAACCAGTGCTCTCCAGTATATATATATGTATATATATATATATATATATATATATATATATATATATATATATATATATATATATATATATATATATATATATATATATATATATATATATATATATATATATATATATATATATATATATATATATCCCTTCTATAGGTGATGAAATACACTGATAAATCCACTGTAGGCGCTATCCATGCACGTTGGTTACACCCTAAAAACGAGATAGGTTGTAGATTACTCTGTCTATATTCGGCTGACCGCTAATACGTGCAGAGGCCGACCAAAAACAACTTGGCGGAGGACTGTGGAGGCTGAGATGCAAAGAATGAACCAGAGTTGGGGCACTGTACGAAGGATGGCCACCGACCGAGCAAAGTGAAATCAATTTGTTGTTGCCCTACAAGACGCCACTAGGCGTGATGGCCACTGACTGCTTTGACGGTCGGCGGCTAAGGATCAAAGAAGAGAAGCTAATACGTGCGGGGTTTTGAATGACCAGACAACACACACAAGACGAGGTCAATTTAGGACAAACGGTCCATTGTGCTATTATCTAGGAGCGTGAAATTAGGGCTGCGTACTTGATGTTAAATCCCGTTTGGCTGGCTTTAACTTTATTTGTGACTGAGTGCTCCGTTTAAGCACACAGTCTAGTGTTTTCAATTCTCTTGAAGACGTTGCGCTGATAGATATGCTGGAAGCCACAATGCTGTGACTGGTGATCAAGAGGCGAGTAGGAAACCATTACAGTTGACATTCAAAAATCCGGCCATCGATAATCCGGTTCCTTCAGATTTCCGGCATGGATTTCGGAGCGCATTTTTTAATTTACCGCGTTGGCGCGCCACTGTTTTCTGGAGCAGTTTATGTTTTGATGCAGCTGTTGGGTCTTGCTTGCACGTGTTAACAGGCATTCCTGCTCATTCCTTCTCATTTTATCATTTATTTGCTGCTGTTTAGCCCCATTATGGATTCAGCAAATAAAAGAAGTGGTGTAAAACGTAAACATCGTGCATTGTCGATCGCAGATAAAGTGTACAGGTAGTCATTTTCTGTTAAATATATACAGAATATATACTTACTTAGTCGTTCCCCTTCTACCGTGAGGTGTAGAGGTTTGGAAGAGAGAGCGCCAGACCATTCTATCAGCTGTCTTCTTCCTGGCCTGGTTCCATTCTAGTCCTCGGTCCTTCAAAGATTGTCTAATGTTGTCCTCCCAGCGGACTCTGGGTCGTCCTGGAGGTCTGGATCCCTGGCTCTTTGTTTCCCATGCTTGTCGTGGTAGCCGATCTTCTCCCATTCTGCAAACATGGCCAAACCATCTTAGTTGGGATATACAGAATATATAACCATAAAAAATCCGGCATTTTCAAAAATCCGGCACTCCTCAGGTCCGGAGGTTGCCGGATTTTTGAATGTCTACTGTACTGCCAAATTCGACTTCAGAATTGATGAGGCTCGCTGTACACTGCATGAGCGTATTTCCCATTAGAGGGACGGGCATTGAAAAAAAGGGTTGTACTTCAGGTTTAGATGACAACTCGTGGTGCTAATGGCTTTCAGGAACCGTGAGATCAAGGAGAATATAACGTTCGTCGCCTGACTGGAATCCTGCAGTAGCAATGAGGTGCCCCGAAACTGAGACCCAAAACAGACAACCTTTATATCAAGCAAACAATAAAAGTACGATAACGTTATAATAAACAGTTATGCCCCACTATGGGATGTATAATTATTTTAATCATTGCTATTGTAGTCTCGGGCTGTCTTTATCCATGTGAGTCACCCTCCTGTTACTTCCACTCTATAAATTATCAGCATGCGCCCGCATAGGCTAATATATCTTGTACCCGTGAGCAAATTCTACTCCGTCTTCTTCCAACTCAACATACAGGAAACCTAACCCTGTAGTTCCAGCTGAGCGGATATGTGATTCATCTTACAACATTAAGTGAATTTACATAAAATACAGCATTAGACATTACATAATAAATGGTATGCGCCCCTTGGGGTCGATACACAAAAAGAAGGAAAGGTAATAACCTCCCAAAAATTGAATACATGGAAAATGCAATGTTATTGCTATAATAATATCTCTGGCTGGTGGCTGCTTCCTGGACTGCCGTGAAAGTTATAAACTGGTGTCTAACTACACAAGTAGGCATATACAATTCCACACAACCACTAGAAGTTTCTATCAGAAAGTAATAAGTGACTATCTCTTATAATTCAGTGTTAAATTGCCCGCACATCACTATTCAGTTTTAAGTGAATAACCTACACCTTAAAGTAAGGACAGCTTTTAGCCTACTCTTAACCCATGGTAAGCACTGAACGGACGGTGAGGTTATTCGCCTAGTAAGTATCTGTTATCGTAAGTTTACCATTAACCCATTGTAAACAATAACGCCCGGGAGACACCTAACAGCTTAAGCGCCAGTTAACTAAGGCGGTAGACGGCGCTACATTATCACTGAATTAATTACCGGGGAGAAATCACCTAAATTAATTCAAGTCACGCTACTATTAGTTATATATAAAAGCTAACTTGAAATATATATATTATAAAAGATATCCACTTACCCCGAGATGACGAGAATAGGCAACACAATCTAGTCTAGTTCTGTTGGGCTAACATCTGCCTGTCTCATTTGGTCATCTACGGGCAGGAAAATTTTTCGAGTGTGCATGACTGAGTAAACCTATCTATATTTATAGTCTACCAGAGACGCTAAACCCCATCGCGTGTTCCCACGGATGTACGGCGTATAACGTAATCATGAGTAAGACAAAAGTTATTTGTAGTGACTACATCATAGACACCAACCGCAAGAAAGTTACATAGTTAAGATATAATGTTATTCTGTGAGCGATCAAGGGCCACAACCAAATCACGGAACGAATGTGAGTTTTGTCTCCCCTTTGCTCACGCTACCGACTGTAGTAGGCTAGCGGTTCGCTGCAAAGAAACTATTTCTCGCTAGAGATCAAACCTGTTACGAGCCACACGCGTTTCCCCTAGTCAGACAACACAGGTAATATTATCATTGCAGCTTAGGTAATATTATCGTACCGACCACTACTGACCAAGTGTTGAATTTATAATGAAGGCCAGAACGAAATAAAACCGCGGGTGGGGTCTGAGAGGGGAATAATGGGCTGCGTAGGTAAAATCTGGAAGAAAAGAAAACTGAAAGTGCAAAAAAATCGAGGAAACCAGAACATTAAAAGATAAGAAAAATGGGACATGTTGGTAAAATAAAATTAAAAGTCAAATCCGTGACAGTGGTATCTAACAATTTTTTTATGTTAGAGAGTTTTTGTATGAACGTCCACACACCATTCACTACAACCGGTGTTCGCTAAACACTTTGGAGGTACAGGCAGTGTTGGCGTATCTGGCAGTCTGTTTTTTCAGGAGAGATACTTTCAGGGCGTCATCTTGCTGACAGATAAATATTATTAATCCTTTTCATTACTTAGCATCCAACGCTATATTTCAGTTAACAGAGTTCACCTATTTTTGAATGATAAATTAACGATCAGATATAACCAACAAACTTAAGGTACGTGCCTCGTCACAAGAAGGCAACACCCGAACAAAGGGAATATTAACGTAAGTGAGCATGTTTTGCTTTTATGACGTAGTTGTAGGCGCCGATACGTGACATTAGCACGTTTAAAAAGATATTGATTATAATAACATATTCATTTGTTTATAGAAATAAGATTTTCAAGTTTATTTACTATATACATTTCTGTATATTTGAAGTATAATTCAAGTTATTATTATTAGTTTGTTAAATAAGTTAATGGTCATCAAATCAGAATAGAACTATCGAAACTGATTAAAAACATTTTATTATATCGATGTTGCTTTTTTTTTTTATTATTATTTACATTCGTACACTCGCGTTCTTGTCTGTAAAACATACTGATTACATGTGTTTGCGAATTTTTGAGTGTTTTCGTAAACATGTCCCAAATTATATGAATGTATAAAACATCATTTTCTATGCCACTTTTGCATCTCGTGCTATCGCATCTCAAATTCGAGTATCGATTACTGCCTGAACCGGATGTTCTTTCCTACGCTCATGAATCATTATCATGTGACCGATTTCCGATTTTCTCTATTATTTCATGATTCCAGCCGAGTGAATAGCACTGTTAAACAGGTTTTTGTTTTGTTTTTTAACTGGGAATTGAGGTTACCATCTGCAATCAACTACGTCGCACTTGACGGATAGTGAAAGTCCGGATGTGATGCATAGCTGTGGAATACGGATTTGCCAAATATGCAGCCTCGGACTAACTGGAGGTAGTCACAGAAAGCGAGAAGGGGTAGCGAATGAATCCAGTCTCTGTAAAGTGCCTCACGTTCTTAATAAAGTAACTTTCAGGCTGGTGGAAAGGAACTTCACAAGCCCCCGCTGCCTGACGTGTAGACGCTGCTATAAAAATAACGGAGACCGACGTATACCAATTCCAGCTGATGTCAAAGAAGCCTTCCATTACATCACTCCTTCCTGCCTCTGTTTCCTAGTTTGTTCAAGTTACGTCTCTTGTGTCAGTATGTGCTTACCTGTTGTTTTTCATCTCTGTCTAGTATCAGCTCAATATCAGTGCGCGGATGTGTCCTATATACATTCCTTTAAAGGCAGATGCCGATTCAGCTGAGGCCTGCATCAGACCAATTTTGGCTTTTAGACAACCAGTTCGACCCACATCTATAGAACACAGCCACATTAAATCTGGTTATTAAATTATTGCTCTTTGTTCGGAGAATTTAGCTCTGTCGGCAATCTCAGCAATACAGATTATGTAGGAAACTCTGCCGTTTAGATGTGTGATTGACGATTGTATGCTAAACGTAGATTCAAGGCCGAGCAGAGACAAGAAGACAGCGACTATTACGCCTTAATTGACGGAGTAGCGCTTTCTTGCGAGCAATTGTTATTCTTAGGCCAACAGGTGGTATTTCGTTCCAAACAGATTGGCCATCAAGCAGAACCCTATAAAATAGAGAATTTGTTGTTCTTCTTCACTTCACTTTCCAATAATTTCTTGAGATGTTCCTGCCAAAAACGGTACATACTTTTAAGTGCAGATGACTGTCAATTTATATATATATATATATTGTGGTAAGTTGGGATTATATAAATATTTATAGGGGACTTAGTGTACTGACTGAGATCAGCTGTGAAGGTATCTGTATCTAATAGGGGTAGGGTGTTACAGATGACCTTACTTTGCTACCACATTTAGACCTCAATCAGACTTATTCTGGGCTATAGTGATGACTACGTTGAATGTCTAGGGTTATGATAATTGTGATAAAATTAACCGTGATACAACGTTAAAATATCTCCAAAGATAAAATGTAGGGATAAAAAATAATGCGTAAGCTACTAGAAGACATGATCGCCCATGCCGCGGGTCACCACTTGCCATGGAAACTAACTTGTTAGACGTGAAGGCAAAACGTTTACCCTTGTAGACGGGATGAGAACGGAGATCAAAAAGAAAAATATGACTGAACACGTGCTTGAAACTAGCAAGGCTAAAAAGACGCAATTGGTGGGGAAAGGAAAAAAATTCACGTCCCCAAGTTGAAACGAGGTAAAGAAATGGACAAAATGGAACTTAGCTATTATACGCAACAATCATTTCTTGGACGCTTTTACGATACTTAGTCCCTTTATTTGAATTCAGCGGCAAACGCATTACAGAAGATGCTCGAACATATTTCAAAAAAAACAACTAACCTTGAAAAGTAACTTTTTCTTAATAATAATGTTAGGAATATAAAACCTAGCTGGCCTGATGGCCCATCTTGAGCAGAGAAATAATATGCTTTCATTTATACAGACGGATAGATAATAATGAAGATATTGACAAAAGACTGTGTTGTTCATATCAGCGAGCGACTGCATTGAAACAAAAAAATGTCACTAATTTTCAAAAAATTGCGGCCTTGAGACTCAAGTGCTAAAATCTAGATGAATGAAAGAGAGGGGGAATTAGTGGAAAGTTGTGGCTAAAAATAACTCTAGAGGCAGATTCGTGTAGGAAATGCATGTATAAACAAGTGTGTTTTTGTAAAAAACGCAAGTAGAGACAGACGGACCAACAGACAATAATACATACTTGACTGAGGTATGACTGAATTGACTTTTGGTAGGAGGTTTGAAATTTGAAAAGGGGGAAAGGCGGTGATTGGCCACCCACAGATAAACATATTATCGGCGCTCAGACGCGCATTTTTGCCATTCATCATAAATTGTCCAGTAGTAGACACAGTAATTCTTCAGTGGTGTAATTCCCAGAAGCTAATTGCAATATTTAGAGGGACGCCATACTAGAGCCAGCAGCTCAGCTGAGTTTTGCTAGCATATAACTGTGTTCTCTATTCATAATTCTGGTAAGACTGAAAGTATTTCTTTGTATATTTTAATATTGTTTAATGTTTCGAGTGATTTGATACTGCCATATCAAAATCTATCCCTTACAACAAGTAAGGATTCGCTCTAGATCCCCAGCCCCAGTTCAGGGTCTAGAGACAAACAAAATACATAAACGCCAGCAAGGATTATGAAGGGCGGATCAAGTGTTGAGATCAGTGGAACATATCACCTATCCTATTCAATGGCAGGAAGCTAATGAACATATTTCAGAATATGTAGTCTTGGGGAACTTATACTATGTGAAACCAACTTGGTAAGATGTGCTGTATGGTCAGAGAGATCTGACCCCGTCTATGTGGTGTTGTTGTGTAGTGTTGAGTGTAGAAGTGGCTCAGGAGGTAGAGTTCTGACACATGACCCAATACTTTTATTTCAGAACTGTGAGTTTTTTATTTGGCACCAAAGTGGTGTCAAATGCTGTGTTGAAAAATACAAGTGTGGACCCGTGCAGTATAGTATTTTGGCAGAGCAGCCTTATATTGCCCCCAAGCACGGAGAGGTGGGGCCACCAGATTCCAGCACCAGAACTACTCAGTCAAAGATACGTGAGCGTCTGGCCTGCTGGACATTCACCAACTTATTTTCTAACTAACACACCAACTATATTCCCATCAACTAGAACATACCATGTTGGGAAATAAACTTGTATTCCTCCCATCAGTAAATGGAAAATGTTTGGTAGTCATAGACTGGGAGTGATGAAGCCACCCCAACAGCACATCCATTAATCGTTCTCCCAGATAAATTACAAATATAAACAGTAGTATTATTAACTAGTCTTGTAAAATACATATGTACACACCTTTCATTTATTATGCCATATATTCATGCATTTCATTCATAATTTCAAAACCTTTCATATGTTCTGACCAAAATAAAACCTTGCTTCAGAACAAATAAACTTAAAGAAAATTTAATATCAAAATTTTACACAGCTTGAGTTAGTTCAGTGTGTTATAAATTTTTATTAATATTATTAGACTTAGTAGCTTACTGTAAATTCACAGCTACATTTATCTCAGGAGCCTTCACAGCTGACCTCATGCATCACACTAGGTAATATCACAACCATACAGTACCATCAAATCCACTACAATAATGATGAAGTGTAAGTTCACAACAACAACAGACAGATAAATACTTTATTTAAGATCCACAACACTTTACAACGCTATGACAAGCACATACATATAACACTCTAGAAGACTAGCTTAAGTAAGTCAAGTGTTAAATTTTAAATTATGTATTAGTTGCTTTCAAAAAATAGATATCCTGATCCAACTACAGAGTGAATCAGGAATCACAATCAAATGTAAACACAATGTGTATGTACAAAAATTATACAAAGGATCTTTGTCCTGCCATAGAATATTATTACAATATGTGTGTAGTGTGTGCTCTGGTATTAAGAGGTAACACTGGCTTTTGAAGCTATGTTGTTGTTTGTCATCACGACTTCATGTGTTTGTTAATGGTGGAAATAATCTTGAAGGGATCACAGTTCTTTTATTTGTAAAACACTAACTGTCCCTCTTGCTTTATTATTACAGTCAATTTTAAGGAGGGTTATACAAGGGTGAGCTGCTCTGGCTGACGAATTCTTAACTTATGAGTCGGCGGCAGGAAAACTGTCTCCTCTGCTCGCTTGCTTCTCAGTTATCTGGAAATACACCACTGGTCAATATCTTGGACAAGGAGTCTGCTGCCAGCCCTCTGGATCCAGCAAAACTCAGACCAGGTGCTGCTCTAATACTTCAGTACCACGGTCCCTGAAATAAGAAGGTTGTACCTCCTTCTTCAGAACTAATATATAATATCTATTTCCACACTGAAGTACAGGACATTACAAACACAGAGTTCAGCGCTGTATGCCAACTACTAGCTTCTCATGTGACAATATACCAGTATTCCTCTCCCTAATGGTTACAACGCCTCTGCAATTCCAGCTGTAATTCCTTCTATACAATAAGATAGGTGTCATGTTACTAATTGGCAATCCCATATATGCCTAGGCATTTATACTCCTCTCTGGCAAGCTTTTACATGGTGGAGCAATATCTAGGCTTTGCCTTCTGTTTGCTACTGAACCACACACATACAGACACAATTTATCATTTCATATTCAATTTTCATATAATATACATATATATATATATATATAGGAAATATGTCTAGCTTACCACAATTCAAGGAAATATACACAAGTACGTTGACTGGCGATGAATTCTGGCACAATTTTGATCTGCCTTATCCCAGGCTTTTGTTAGAAAAATATTAGCTTGTACTCAACGCACTTGCTTCTTACAAATTGGATTTTCAAAACTGGCCCTGAACTGACGCTTCTATTTGACTATATCAAACGCTCTAACCAATGAGGCCATGTTTACAAGAGCCTTTGAAAAAACTTTACCCATCCTACCGTAACCATTAACAACCAACTAGTATTTGCAGTCCGACTAATCAGGTTTTGCCTTACATATTTCTACAGCCAATCAAATCGTATCTAACTTGTTGGCCTCATTCCCCTAAAGCAGTGTTGTTCAAACAGCCATTATGAGCAAATATGATCTTGTGCAGTCAGACAACCTCACTATAGTATTTTGGCTATAATTCGTTAAATACCAGACTATTTGCGTAACACATAACATATTCTTTGTCAGCAAGTCCCAAGGCACGCAAATATATAAGGTTAAAGGGGTTAAGTGGCTTCGTTCAAATATGTATTATTCTAGGATAGTCGCGTATTTTTTTTCTCAAACCGCCACCTGTCCTGCCTTTTCGACTGTTCTGTCAGTATAAAGTCAGGATTTCAGACGTAAAACAGTATTGGGTCAGGTTTCCTAATAAGCATTAAACATGTTTTTTAAAACCTTACCTCGTATCGTTAGTGTTTTTTATCACTGTTTATTTGAAAAAAAATCAAGCCTTCATGCCTTTCGCGTTCACTTTTTAATCGCAAGACGACGTGGGATTGGCATTCCTCCGTGCATCTCTCTCTCTCTCTTCTAAGCCCGTCTGTCTTTTAGGTTAACGTAGTGTATATAATGACATTAATGACATTAATTTAGTATTATATCTAGGTCATTAAGCAGTGTGCCTATCAAGGTCGTATAAGAAATACAGTACCAATTTTATTGTTAGAAACGCGTGTAGTTTATGCAGTAGGCTTTTACTATCGAACGTGGAAGCGTTACATTTATGCAGACGATGTAGAAAAAGGGGATCTCGGGTTCAGCCTTTATGGCGTTCTACAACGTAGGTGTACGCTATTGGAAAAGCACTGGTCTGTCACCATTCTTCTTTCTTTCTATTAAATTACTTCGTTAGGCTTTACATTTAATTTCTCATTTATATATGTGGATTAGAATTTTTCACGACAATTCTCCCCACTTTAAAACAGACATCATATGTCAGTTCCTAATTCTATATACACATAGAGAAATTTAATATTATTCCTGGTGATTATTCTGATTCTCATCACACGGATGGCGGCTTAGAAAATCGGCATCAACATTTCGCTGATTTTATTTTTATCATGGATTAATGCAGGTGGGTCAATTCAAAGTAAGCACTACTGACGAAGGTTGCCTCAGACCTCTGCAATCCAGGAATCCATTTCAGTTATGTTACTGAACAGCTGCAAGGGTTACTGCTTGTCTTAATGCTGCTTAGCAATCAATATTCACCATTTCTCTTCTCTGAGTCTGCTCAACGACATGTCCCGAGAATATTAGATGTTCCTCAAATTGTACGTTATGAGGAGTTGATCTATATGGTGATATCTGAGTTGTGTAGGGGATCCAATAATTTCCTGATCAGCCTGAATAAACACTCGGACTATCCTCAATTCAAAAAGGCAGCAATGGAGACACTCTGCTCCTCCGAAATGTTCACAGCCAACAATTGGTCTGATCTCAGGCTTGATTGAATGTGGAAACACCCTTCTAATAATATTCTTATAATATGCCACTCAAATGGAGGCCATATTCATCAACTATATTTCCGCCTACCGACAATTTGGTGAATTAAGATAATATGTGGGGAAATGAGTTTCTGCATCAGAAATCAATTCGCCCTTAGCTTTGCTATAATATGTGTGGGTGATCTCCATCCAGGGTCCGATCAATACTTCCCCTTGGACGGTGTAGGGTCGGGTGACTACCAATGTCACCAGTGCCCTTTTCATGCTAAATTAATAGCCATATTGTGAACCGCTGTGAGCATTTTCCGAATTGCTCACTCGTCCACTCCCCACTTTTCTTATGTTAATCTTTTGTATCGGGTTCAAATCTGGCGGATTATCTTCAATATTAATTTCAGCCAGTTCCCTAACTGCGGCTTCAAACTGTGCCTGGGGTGACTGGTCTGAGTTTCTATTTTCTCTGGATGCCCTTCTCAGAGTTGCGAATCTAAATATTTTTGGTGAAAACTGTTGGTGGGAAGGTGGATACCTATCCTCTATGTCAACCTTATTATTTTTATTTTCCTTGTTATTTTTAGGCCCATATGTTTCAGAATGCTTGGCTGGCATCTGATTATGATTTTCCCAACTTGGGGACTGTACCTTGCTACATGTTTCACAGGCCCCCACAAATTGTGCAATATCAGCAGCTACTTGGGGCCAGTAATATTTTTCAGATGTCCTTTTACGTGTGGTTCCATTCCTCTGGTGTCCACCATCAGGTACAACATGAGCTTGTGCCATCACTTTTTCCCTGTAGGGAGTTGGCAAAACCAACTGTCCCTGTTCTTTGGATCCTGCTCTAGCTTTCCTGAAGAGCAGTCCCTCCTTTAAATAGAATTGCCCTTTCTTAGGGTGTGTATGGCTTGTTGGCAATTTGCCAAAGCAAGGTTTTAGTGATTTGTCCTTTGCCTGGGCCTTTCTCATCTGTTTATGTGAATAATTTAGTGGTAATATTTCCTCCCTACTAGGGGTCGACCTGACCTGGAGCGTGGCCATTACAACAGGTTTTATAGGGCTCCCTAGAAACACATATTTACTTCCTAACACCAGCGGGTAATTAGGGTCGTCACACACGGCTGCTCTAATCACTCCTTCCACGTACCTAGTCTTGACATTTATCTCGGCTACGGGAAGTGTCATGGTGGATATTCCCTTTACGGCCCCTTGTATCTCCACTTTCTCTGTGGTATACTGTTCAGGGTGCACTAGGGTTGCACTCACAACTGAGTCATATTCTAAACCTGAATCGTAAAGGCACCTAACCTTGGCACCATTACATGTCACTTCTTCACAGATGGGGGGATGTTGAAGATTTATATGATTCTCTGTCAGTTTCTTCTTCCCCTTGTCCACTGTTATCATGCATGCCGCGTGATATGGAGGAACTTTCCTACCACATTCACTAGTATTATGATTATGCATCCTGCATATTTGACAATATTTTCCTTCCTGTCTGAAGGGTTTCCTGTCATCATATTTCCTTTCATTGAATTGTGGGGTTTTATTTTTATTATCATAACGTGGTCTATCAAACTGATGCTTACCTTTGTTCTGATCTCTATGATCAAATTCATTAAAGTTTTGTGGTGCCTTAAAATTGTCTACCTGCCTCTTCTTATTACCAGTTACCTCTGCTTGAGCTGCCTGATATCTTTCAGCAACATTTAGTAACTCACCCAGCCTCTCTGCACCTTGTTCCATGAGAAACTTTCTCAGGTCTGGAGCCATGGACTCTCTTAGTTGTTCTATAAGGATCATTTCCTTAAGATCTTGGGTTTTCCCCAGAGCCGTCCATTTCTCCAAGTATGTCTCTAACCGTGCAGAGAACTGGTGATATGTTTCACCTGACAGTAGTTTAGCATTCCTAAATTTTTTTTCTATAAAATTCTCCATTCTTTTCATATCTTAACAAAAGAGCCTGCTTTAACATGTCATAATTTTCTTGATCATCTCTGCTCATTTTGGCAAAAACTTCATAAGCTGTACCACGAAGCCCTTGTGATAACTTTAAGCTCCACCTTTCTCTCTCTAACCCATACGTGGTAGCTAACAGTTCATATCTATTTAGATAGCTCTCAATATCATCGTCTTTCTCAACAAAATGATCTAAATGAAAACTCATAGCTGAGGTTGAGGCTCCCTGACTAGCAGTGGCATCGGAGGTAAAGGGACTGGCACCATTTTCAGGAGCATGGCCTTGAAATTCAAACTCCCTTAGTCGTAACTCATGTTCCCTTTGTAATCTCTTCTCCTCCTTTACTGCTTCCCTTTCTGCAGCCAATCGCTTGTCTTCCCTTTGTCTCCTTTCCTCTGCCTCTAATTGTAACTTCTTAGCCTCAGCCTCCAATTGTAACTTCTTAACCTCAGCCTCCAATGCCCTAGCCTCTTTGTCAGCGTCAATCTGCAACCTCTTAATTTCTTTTTCAGCCTCTAACTTTCTTTCAGCCTCTTTTTCTAATCTTTTTTCTTCACGTTCAATAAATTTGTCACATTCAGTAGTGACATAAGCAATCATAACTTGCCCGTCCATTCCTAACTCTTTAGCAGCCTGCATAGCAGCAGATCGAAATTTTGCCAGGTCCGCCATTTTCTAACAGGCAAATGTATACAATATTTAACTAAACAATTTTATCTATGACTAATTAACTAAGGACAACCACAAGCACTGAGAGCTCAACCTTATTTTTCCACCCAAGAATACCTTTTAAATTTTTATAATTTCCAGAAGTGAACTACTCCCAATATATGTGTGCTAGGGAAAGATTCAAAATCCCGGACAGGACCCCAATATATGTGGTAAGTTGGGATTATATAAATATTTATAGGGGACTTAGTGTACTGACTGAGATCAGCTGTGAAGGTATCTGTATCTAATAGGTGTAGTGTGTTACAGATGACCTTACTTTGCTACCACATTTAGACCTCAATCAGACTTATTCTGGGCTATAGTGATGACTACGTTGAATGTCTAGGGTTATGATAATGATGAAGTGTAAGTTCACAACAACAACAGACAGATAAATACTTTATTTAAGATTCACAACACTTTACAACACTATGACAAGCACATACATATAACACTCTAGAAGACTAGCTTAAGTAAGTCAAGTGTTAAATTTTAAATTATGTATTAGTTTCTTTCAAGAATAGATATCCTGATCCAACTACAGAGTGAATCAGGAATCACAATCAAATGTAAACACAATGTGTATGTACAAAAATTATACAAAGGATCTTTGTCCTGCCATAGAATATTATTACAATATGTGTGTAGTGTGTGCTCTGGTATTAAGAGGTAACACTGGCTTTTGAAGCTATGTTGTTGTTTGTCATCACGACTTCATGTGTTTGTTAATGGTGGAAATAATCTTGAAGGGATCACAGTTCTTTTATTTGTAAAACACTAACTGTCCCTCTTGCTTTATTATTACAGTCAATTTTAAGGAGGGTTATACAAGGGTGAGCTGCTCTGGCTGACGAATTCTTAACTTATGAGTCGGCGGCAGGAAAACTGTCTCCTCTGCTCGCTTGCTTCTCAGTTATCTGGAAATACACCACTGGTCAATATCTTGGACAAGGAGTCTGCTGCCAGCCCTCTGGATCCAGCAAAACTCAGACCAGGTGCTGCTCTAATACTTCAGTACCACGGTCCCTGAAATAAGAAGGTTGTACCTCCTTCTTCAGAACTAATATATAATATCTATTTCCACACTGAAGTACAGGACATTACAAACACAGAGTTCAGCGCTGTATGCCAACTACTAGCTTCTCATGTGACAATATACCAGTATTCCTCTCCCTAATGGTTACAACGCCTCTGCAATTCCAGCTGTACTTCCTTCTATACAATAAGATAGGTGTCATGTTACTAAATGGCAATCCCATATATGCCAATGCAGTTATACTCCTCTCTGACAAGCTTTTACATGGTGGAGCAATATCTAGGCTTGGCCTTCTGTTTGCTACTGAACCACACACATACAGACACAATTTATCAATTCATGTTCAATTTTCATATAATATATATAGATATACAGGAAATATGTCTAGCTTACCACAATTCAAGGAAATATACACAAGTACGTTGACTGGCGATGAATTCTGGCACAATTTTGATCTGCCTTATCCCAGGCTTTTATTAGAAAAATATTAGCTTGCTCGCCACGCACTTGCTTCTCACAAACTGTATTTTCAAAACTGGCCCTGAACTGACGCTTCTATTTGACTATATCGAACGCTCTAACCAATGAGACCATGTTTACAAGAGCCTTTGAAAAAACCTTACCCATCCTACCGTAACCATTAACAACCAACTAGTATTTGCAGTCCGACTAATCAGGTTTTGCCTTACATATTTCTACAGCCAATCAAATCATATCTAACTTGTTGGCCTCATTCCCCTAAAGCAGTGTTGTTCAAACAGCCATTATGAGCAAATATGATCTTGTGCTGTCAGACAACCTCACTATAGTATTTTGGCTATAATTTATTAAGTACTAGACCATTTACGTAACACATAACATATTCTTTGTCAGCAAGTCTTAAGGTACAAGAATATATAAGTTTAATGGGGTTAAGTGGCTTCGTTCAAAATATGTATTATTCTAGGATAGTCGTGTATTTGTTTTTTTATTCCTCAAACCGCCACCTGTTCTGCCTTTTCGACTGTTCTGTCAGTATAAAGTCAGGATTTCAGACGTAAAACAGTATTGTGTCATGTTTCCTAATAAGCATTAAACATGTTTTTTAAAACCTTACCTCGTATCGTTAGTGTTTTTTTATTACTGTTTATTTGAAAAAAATCAAGCCTGCATGCTTTTCGCGTTCACTTTTTAATCGCGAGACGACGTGGGATTGGCATTCCTCCGTGCATCTCTCTCTCTCTCTTCTAAGCCCGTCTGTCTTTTAGGTTAACGTAGTGTATATAATGACATTAATGCTAGTATTTCATCTAGGTCATTAGGCAGTTTGCGTATCTCAAGGTTTTCTAAGAAACACAGTACCAGTTTTATTTTTAGACACGCGTGTAGTTTATGCAGACGAAGTAGAAAAAGGGGATCTCGGGTTCAGCCCTTATGGCGTTCTACAACGTAGGTGTACGCTATTGGAAAAGCACTGGTCTGTCACCATTCTTCTTTCTTTCTATTAAATTACTTCGTTAGGCTTTACATTTAATTTCTCATTTATATATGTGGATTAGAATTTTTCACGACATATATATATATATATATATATATATATATATATATATATATATATATATATATATATATATATATATATATATATATATATATATATATATATATATATATATATATATATATATATATATATACACACTGAAGCACATTAAAAACGCACCACTATTATATATACTGATGCCGAGAAGCTGGAAAAAAATGTGTGGGAATGGATTTTCCCCGTGGTTGTCATGAGGTAGAGAGCGAATGGCTGCTGGAATGGAAAGTGCATGATTCAACCCACGGGTTTGTGTACAGACTACCTGAAAACAATGAAAGTTACACGTGCAACACGATTCCCAACAGCTATGACCCTGAAAATGTGTACGCGTTGTGGCAGTATACTCGGTATAAAAAGGCCGTTGAGACAAAACACCCAGTACATGTGCTTGAAATGCCACGACTATCTGAAAACGACCGCCAACGAGCCATTGGTATGTTGGAGACCGGAATGAGCTCGCGGGCCATTGCCAGAAGGATGAATTACCACCACAGCATTATTGTACGTCTCAATGAACGTTACGGAACCACTGGCAGTGCCCGGGATAGATTACGGAGTGGCCAACCATGAGTTACTACCCCTGCGCAAGATCGTCATATTGTGCTGAGTCACCTAAGGAATCGTTCTCTCCCGGCAAGTCAAACAGCAGGAGCAATAGTGGGTAGACATGGGCAAGTCTCTCGAATGACAGTCATTCGACGACTCAGAGATATAGGCCTTACTGCAAGACGACCTTATGTTGGGCCAAACTTTACTCACAGACATTGTCAGCAGCGCCTGCAATGAGCAGAGCAACATGTCAGATGGGCTAGACAACAGTGGAATGCTGTCCTATTCACAGACGAGAGCAGATTCAACATATCCTTTGCTGATGGACGTATGCGGATTTGGCGACGGTGTGTAGAGCGCTTTGCAGATGGCTGCGTTCGTCAGCACAACCGATTTGGAGGTGGCAGTATTCACATTTGGGGAGGATTCAGTTTTCACCATCGCTTGCCTCTTCACGTCTTCCGTGGAAATGTTAATGCTGTGACATATCGAGATGAGGTTCTGGATGCATTGGTTGCTCCTGCGTTCACAAATTATCCAGACGTGCAGCTTCTCCAGCAGGATAACGCACGTGCGCACACTGCATGTATTACGCAGCAATATCTACGGCAGCAGAACATTGTGACGATTGATTGGCCTGCCCTATCACCAGACATGTCCTCTATAGAACATCTGTGGGACGAGCTTGGACGCAGAGTCTACAGGCAAGGTTCTCCAGCTAATCTGCAACAGCTCGAAGCTGCTCTTACACGTGAATAGGACTTGATTCCCCGGAATTTCCTTCAGAGACTTGTGCGTTCCATGCGGAGCCTCTGCCAAGCTTGTTTGCAAGCACACGGTGGACATACCAGATACTGAGGATAGTGTGAATGAATTTTTTTTATTGGTTGCATTTTTGGTTTTCTCCCTTGCCTGCACAGAATGCAATGAATTTCATAACAATCAAATGTACAAATTAATGACCAGCATGGATTCATAGGAAAATGAATAAAGATTCCAAATATGTAAACTTGTAAACACTTATATTTACATTTCACACTCTGTTCCTGGATTATACAGATGGTGCGTTTTTAATGTGCTTCAGTATATATATATATATATATATATATCAAAGGTCTCGTTAGAAAAGTTCATAGCTTTAGTTTTAGAGGCATTTATTTGGAGACCTATTTTAACCGAGAGATGACACAAATTATTTATTGCTTCTTGGGATTGTCTTGGTGTTGAACTTAAGAATGCTACATCATCTGCGAAATCCAGGTCCCCCAGGAATTTTCCATTTGTCCATTTTATACCCAATTGTTCATTGTGGGTATAGTTTCTCATAACCCAATCAATAGCTATTCCAAAAAGTAGTGGTGACATAATACAGCCTTGTTTAACCCCTGTTTCTACTGTAAACCATTCTGTATTCCCTTTATTTGTTCTAACACAACATCTTGCATTGTCATATAGCGCTTTGATTATATTCACATATTTTGTTGGAAAACCATAGATTGTAAGTATCTTCCACAATGATGGGCGGTGTAGACTATCAAAGGCTTTTTGAAAATCGACGAAGGTGATAATAAGTGGCGATTGCCTTTCTACTGATTCTTCTATAATTGTTCTTAGTGTGAATATTTGATCAATACATGATCGTTTCGGCCTGAAACCCGCTTGTTCTTCTCTGATCTTTTCGTCAGCATGCAATTTAAGTCTTTCTAACATCATGCAACATAATAATTTTCCAGGTACTGATAATAGAGATATACCACGCCAGTTATATTACAGTCTGATAGATCACCTTTCTTCGGTAACTTTACAATAATACTGTCTTTCCATTGTTGTGGTGGTTGTTCTTCTCTCCATACTTCATTTATAATATCTAAAATTCTCAAGAGGTTGTTGTCATTAACTGCTTTAATCATTTCCCCTGAAATTTCGTCAACTCCAGCAGCTTTAAAATTTTTTAAATCTTTTAACGGCTTGTTTGATCTCGTCCAGCGTGAATTCATCGCAAGTTATTGGCAAGGTGGTTGTGAGTGTTTCATTATTAAAATCAGGTGTTACTGTTGGTGGTGGTCTGTTTAGCACCTCCATGAAGTGCTCAGCCCATCTCTTCATTTGTTCTTTTTCTGTTGGTATTGAATTCCCTAATTTACCTTTAACAGGTGTTTCCATAGCAGTAGGCTGGTGACATAGTTGTTTTGTAATTTGATAAAGGCACCTACTATTACCAGTTCTTGCAGCATTTTCAGCTTCTACGGCCAGTTCATTGATGAAATGTTTTATCTCTTCGAGTTTTTGTCTTCACTTCTTTATTTAACAAGTTATAAGATAGTTTGCAAGATTCAACTGCATTATGTGTACTTGCCGCTAGTAGTTTAAGTTTTGCTGTTTTCCTTTCTTGTATTTTATCCCAAGTATCTTCTCTCATCCATTTTTTCTTTTTATGTACTAGGTATCCGGTGGTCGCTACTGCTGCTTCTGTCATTGCTGTTCTCAGTTGTTCCCATTTAGTATCGATTGTCTTGGTGGTGATATCGTTGTCAATTTTGCCTAAAGCATCGAAATAGTTGTTCATTTTGACATTATATTCCTCCTTTATATCATTTGATTGCAGTCTGTGTACATCTATTCTTCTATTTTTATTCTGTTGGTATAACTTCTTCAGTTTAATTCTCAGTTTAGCTATGCAGAGGTTATGATCGCTTCCGATCTCTGCACCTCTGTATGCTCTGACGTCTTGAACTGATGAGCGAAATTTAGCGCTTATGCAGAAGTGATCTATCTGGTTAAGATAACAAGAGAAATCCATACTAGAATTGCTTTGGCAGCTAGCGCCTTCAATAGATTATCTAACATTTGGAAATTACGATCATTGAATATACATACCAAGCTTCGTCTGTTTAATTCAAATGTTATCTCAGTGTTAACATACGGCTGTGAGAGTTGGAAAATAACAAAATCATTGGAGAACAAGCTGAATACATTCGAGAACAAATGTCTTAGAAAACTCATGAACATCAGTTGGAAAGAATTCAAGACTAATCGACAAATAAGAGAAGACTCTAGGCAGAAATATGTCTCCGACTATATAAGGAAAAGACGATGGTCATATATCGGTCATGTCCTACGAATGCAAAACAACAGAATACCACTACAGGCGCTCACTTGGGTTCCTGAGGGTAAGAGGACAAAAGGAAGACCAAAAGAAACACTCAGAAGAACAATAATAAGAGAAGGAAGAACGTTGGGCCTAAATAATGTGCAAGAGCTAAGAGGAGTGGCGTCACAACGAACAACCTGGAGAGCACTGGTTTCTGCCTTATGCGCCGTGTGTGGTGCTTAAAGAATTTATTATTATTTATTATTATATATATATATATATATATATATATATATATATATATATATATATATATATATATATATATATATATATATATATATATATATATATATATATATATATATATATATATATATATATATATATATATATATATATATATATATATATATATATATATATATATATATATATATAAAGAAAAATGAAAAACGGTACATACTTTTAAGTGCAGATGACTGTTAATTTATATATATATATATATATATATATATATATATATATATATATCTATATATATATATATATATATATATATATATATATATCTTCTTCTTCTTCTTTGATCCTTAGCCGCCGACCGTCAAAGCAGACAGTGGCCATTACGCCTGGTGGCGTCTTGTAAGGCAACAACAAATTGATTCCACTGTGCTCGGTCGGCGGCGATACTTCGTACAGTGCCCCAACTCTGGTTCATTCTTTGCATCTCAGTCTCCACAGTCCTCCGCCAAGTTGTTTTTGGTCGGCCTCCCTTTCGTTTTCCTTCAGGGGTCCATAGCATAGCTGTTCTTGTGATGGCATCCGGGGTCTCTTCTTAGGACATGGCCAACCCAGCTCCAGCTATATATATATATTAGGGTGGCCATATTGTTCAACACAAAAAGGAGGACAAATGCCATTTTTGGTCATAAAAGTAGGACAAGGCCGGACAATATTTTTTAAAAAGTAGGACATCTTTATTCAATAAATACAAGACGCTGAAACATATTTTTTTTTTTTTTACATTCAAACAATAAGCTAATAAAATCACATTGATTTTGTGCCTACGTATATTTTTCTGATGATAAAATCTTCAACAAAGTTGGGCTACGTTTTAAATATGCATAGAAATCAGAGCATGAAAGCTCCTTGAAATTGTACTGCACAAGTAGATTGCCTTTAATGGAATCTTTCATTCAGTACTCCCAAAGCTGCTTCAGTATAATGCTGTGCAATCACAAAAATGATCATAGCAGCTGTTTTGGTTTTGGCACATGAGAATTTGCTGGCAATTTCTGAATCGTGGAAAACATTCTTGAGTAACACTGAAGTACAATCCATTGATCTGAAAGAGTTGTGATGTTTTACAGTATGACAAGTAAAAGCATCCTCGGCCGCGGCAACTTCCAACCTTTCCTCGCTTATTTCTGTAGTTAAAAATGTCAGTTTTGATTGCAAACATTCAGACGCAAGTGCTTTCTTGTGCTTTTCTGTTTCTATATGTTTTTTTTTTTAAATCAGCTACACCTTTATTTGCTACTGATACAAATGTGCCGCCTCTGCATAGAAGACATTCTGCTTCATACTCTTGTCGACCACTGGAAAAGCACTGAAATTTTTGTTTCAATTCATCCGTGAACACACACTTCCGTTTTGGTATTTTGAGCGGGTATCTGTAACATGAATATAATATAATGCCATTAATCAATGGTATATTCGATGTTAAAGTTAAAATTATTTGTAACATGCAACAGACGAGGTTTTAATTTTAACAAACTCATTACTATACTAGTAACTACTCGTGTATTTTTTTATAATAAACAAATTGCAATAAATATAAAAGCAGTACGAACTAAGGTTAATATTATTTGTAATTTGCAATAGACAACGAAGTTATAAGTTACTAAATTCAGCCCCAAGTTCTTGTTCATGCCGTTTTGTCTGTTAAATTTTCCCTTAACAAATGCTAATAAACCTAAACAATGTTTAACCTGGGTTAAAATATGATAGTAATCTATTATAAACTATCAAACAACATGACAACTTAGTGTTGTTGGCAATTTACGCGATCCATCGATTTTGCGGAATAAAAATTCTTAATTCTGACAGAATTTCTGTACTCAGAAATCGGATTACAGGAAACATTTTTCAAAATGATCTCTTTCACGTTAGTAATTTAGCCAATCACATAAAAGCCGGATATTTCGGCATTTTTAAAAAAACCGGCCGGACGCTCAGTTTTGTCGCAAAAAGCCGGGCAAATCCGGGCAAATCCGGACGTCTGGCCACCATTATATATATATATATATATATATATATATATATATATATATATATATATATATATATATATATATATATATATATATATATATATATAAAATACATATTTAAAAGTTATTCTATAGTGTATTTTAAAGAATTCAGGAGTAAGTACAACAAATTTTTAAAATAGCCCAGTTTCGGATATTTTGGTGTTGAATTAATTAAAATAAACTGTTGTGACGAAATGATATTTGTCGAATTGTTTTTTTTTTGTTTTGTTTTTTTCTTGTGTGTGTTTGGGTTTTTTAAAAGTCTTATGCTCTTGCTATCTTAAGTCTTACAAATTCTTTTATTGTCCATTTTCTTCCTCCTTGAAACTTTCTCACGATAGAACTTCATCCTGCAGCCTCTTCTTCTTGGCAAAATTCTGACATCGACCCCACCCCCTTCTGTATTTTCTTATCGTCAACATCGAGCAAGATTGCCAACCACTCAATGCTCAAGTTAGTATGAAATATGAAGACTCAGCATAGAGGAGACTTCAATTTAATCTTTACTAGGAAATTCCACCTTTGGATATGCTAATACTTCATGCTAGACATCATGTCTCTGTATTTTACATCTGCCTTGAGATCACGGTTCGTGTCATTCTACACTCCCAATGTAAAAATCAGAAACAGAGAACAGTACTAGACATAATTTAAGTATAATTATGACAGAAAACAGAAAAGAAGATCAACTTAATACATGACATCATTGGAGTTTTATGTGATCATGCGAAATGCTGTTCAATACTCCATTTTGGGAAAATTTTAAGAAGTATACATGTGCTACTTTCCACCAGGTTTGCGAAGCAAAGCCGGGGGAAACTAAACCGAAATAACACTCAGATATTTGACTGCTGTGAGGCAACGGAAGTAGTAAAACACGGTGTATGTGTGCAACGATTCACTACATTCGAACCTACATAATAAAAGTGCCTAACTTCAAATTCATCAAGAAACTACACTGCTCAAACTGAGGATGCAAATTTAAGAGAGAATAGTTTTATTTAAAAATTGTAAGTCTAAAGGAGTGTCATCCTGTATTTCGTTATATGCACTTTTATTAATTGTTATAACTGTTATCCATTGTTACACTTTTTTATTTCTTGTAATAGTGTTTCTAGCTATTTCACTTTTCTTCAGCTCTCTACTCTTATCTCCGTTTTTTATTGTTTGTTAGCTGGGGAACTAATGTCCCATGGGAGAACAACATGTCTGGTATTTTCATATAGTACTTATTGCTCTTGATTCTAGACAGTTTATCTCTCTGTTTCTCTACAAATAGCACAGACTATCGCATTATTGCGAGAACCCATGCTTTATTTCTTCTGTCTATTTGGAGGTGATACAATGTTCGACGAACACTGACAGAAGATATAGAACCACACCATTTAAATGGAGAAATTGAGAGACCGAAAATAAATATTCTACAAATAAATGAAATGGTATTGAAAGGTGCAGGCATAAAGCATCAGGTAAATATAAACAATTATACTCAGTATGTAATCAGTCCGTAAGTCGTAGTCCGTAGTCCGTTCCAGTTCGTCGCCTTTAGAATCAGTCCGGTTTTATCTCTTGAAGTTCTCGTAATCAAAAGTTTAAAGCAAACAGGTGATTGGCCTGTTGTGCCTTTGCATGGTGGAGGGGCTGGTAGATTAGACAATATTTGAAGGACCGAGGACTAGAATGGAACCAGGCCAGGAGGAAGACAGCCGATAGGATAGCCTGGCGCTCTCTCTTCCAAACCTCTACACCTCACGTTAGAAGGTGAACGACTAAGTATGGTAATCAGTACGTGACCTACACATAAGAGGAGATTATTGACGAGACAACATTCAAGAGCACTCAAAGGATTTCGTAGTATATCAGACAGGGTTGTACTAGTCGCACGGATTGGAAAATCAATGTATATGAATATTAACAATGTACAAGTCAACATATGATAGACTAGAAGACGGTAAACAAACATTTGATAATGATATAAAACGGGATGTGGCTCACACCAAATCACAGAAAGTGGCAATATTCCTTGGAGATTTTAATGTCAAAGCAGAGAAGGAGAATGTTAAAGACAGGATGGACAATTACTGATTTGGTGAAAGACACGAAAAAGAATATGTTCTTCGGTTATGATTACATGAAATACCTAGTTTAAAAAACAAAATCCGAGAAAAATGTGAACAGGCTGAAGCTCATATAATAAAACACATAACGAAACTACCAACATACTGATCAGCAAAAGATTTAGAAATGCACCACAAGGGGTCGGAGTGGCTGAGAGGTATGGTGTCCTTCTCGAATTCTAGAGGTACCTGGTTCGATTTCCAGCAGAAGGAATATAATTGATGGACATTCTTTTTCAGAACCAAAGGTCCTAATGATGTCATAATCCCCCCCCCCCCCCCCCCCCCGATCTCGTGGGTAGTGAGATCGGATGACTAGCCTTGTTGGATAAGTGCGAAACAATAGGAGGCAAGTTGCAACTTGTGCACGTAAAAAATCCCTCATCAGTTGTAAATAGTTAAGAGTAGGCCACACTGCCTCAGCCCTGGTAACATTCAAAAATTAGAAACCTACCCACCACACAAATATTTATAGAATGCGTGATTCCTATATACACGCACTGGAATTCTAGTCGGTGTTGCAGGCAAGACGCACTTAACGGTAGGGAACACTGTACAGTGCCTCCTACCTAACGGTACCGGACACTGTACAGCGAACCTTACCTGCTAGCTAGGAAGCAATGAACTTGGGTAGAAATTACTTAACATTTTAAAGGTAAAACAAAATCGGGAATCTGTACATAAATATAATTAATGCTATATTGTATGTATTGAGAAATGGATGTGCCAGTAAAACCAAGGCAATAATACATGATAATTGCGGGTTTTTTCTACTAGGCAGTGTATAAATAAAGAGTATTAATAAAGTAAAAATGGATAGATGACATTCTTTCGAAACAATAGATCTGACTAACGAAAATCAGTACACGTCTAATTTGTTAAAAAAATACGTGTATTGCTTATTTAGAAACTATTATTACCAAAAGAGCATTAAAAACTATTTTTTACCTTAAAATAAAAAGTCAAATAATTAATTCATAATGTCATCTCCTGGCCTTGTGAAATAAACCTTCTCTTTGGCCTGAACGTACTTATCGCTGTGCGGCAACGACAGAAGCATATTTTTTTTCGTCCGTAATAAGTTTAATTGTAATCGAGTTCAAGTTGTTGTAGATAAGTAGTTGTTTTGAATTACGACACAAGAGCACATTTAAAAAGTACAAATCTTTATGAAAGCTTTTAAAAGAATCATACTTCGTTTAATGTTGACAATATTCACATCTGATTTTTAGTGATCTTCCTATTTTTTTTTTCATGACGTTCTCATACAAAACATTAGTTCACTTTACTTAATGCTAATATGTAATACAATACAAAACAATATTATTTCTAAAATAAAATAAATAATAGCTTTGTTAACATTTCAAAATAGATATATTTCTCACTTTATTGGACATCAATGGTGGTTATTTTTGCCAGTAAAACCAAGGCAATATTACATAATAAATGCGGGTTTTTTCTACTTGGTAAGGCATTTGCTGGAGTGTCACGGGTTGCATCATCTTTGCTAAACCGTTTTGGCAGTCGGCCAACACGTGTTTCGTTCAAAAAAAGACGGGTGATAGAGAGAAGAGGGGGGTTAGTATGGAAAAAGTCAAAACCCACTTCGGTATTTTCAAATTGAAACTAACGAAATAAATGAGTGCAGGGGAGCGACATGGTCTAAAGAAAGACAGAAAACGTAGATAATGTATTGCATTCTATGGAAGGATGAATAAAAAGGAAAGGACAGAATGGCATTAAAAACGATAATGTTGTTTATTCAATACTATACTATTTCCTATAAAAACGTATCTGGACTTAGAATAAAAGTATTTTGTTCAGAATAAATAAAGAGAAAAGTACAAAGATGAAAACTTAGATAAAGACGTAGATGAAAATATACTGGCTAGATAAAGGACACTAGCCTAATTAATAATCACTTTTCATCTTTTAAATCGCTTCAAAAGTGACTGAGTTATCGCATAAAAATAAAAATTGACAACAGGTAGACGGACACACTGATATCCCAGCTCAATTTAAAAGTAACATTTTTCTAGTCACGTGGGTTGGAAACAAGTCAAATTGGCTTGCCTCATTTTGATAGACACTCCTAGTGAGGAAAGGAGGAGGTAACTTTGAAGTTTTGCCAGCCTAAAGCGACACATAGTCTAAACAGTAATAATAGAAACAGACTGGCGAACTTATTGATAAACGTACATAAATGTTTGGGATTTTCAAAAAAAGAGTCAAATCTGTGTAGTTTAAACTGATTGGCTAATGTTAGTATAGACATAGAGGGAATAAAACTAACGCTTCCGCTATGCATGGTGCCACTTGAAAAATTTCTCCTACACACAAGGTTCAAAGCAGAGCAATTAATGACCAAATTGCCTTTGCGTCTGAAGCAGCAGCTATCTATAGTTGACCCATTGATAGCCTGTTAACCTTTACCAAATTGTGTGATTATTTCATTGATTGCGTTAAGATGAATAACCTTTTTTAATACATTATTAGATGTAAAGGCCAACTCAGATAGGGCGCCATAACATTGTGTGTGTACGACATATGCCTTTGTGGAAGATTGCGACATACTAGGAGCACAGGCATGTCTAAGCAGACTTAGGAAGCAAATCAAAATAAATTTGAGTTGAATAATATCATACATTATTTGGACTGTAAGACCAGAAAGTCACTGGCAGGCCTATTGTTATATTAACTCTGGAGAAAAAGAAAAGATTGTAATCCAGCTGAAGATGAAGATGATGTATATTGACAGGGGCGTTGAGACTATGTGGAAAAGAAGATACCCACTGTTTATAAAGAAGTCACAGTAAAGTTAAAGACTGTAGCTAATTTGGTTAGCTCTTTTATCTGATCACAATACATGTTTAATGATGTTAAATTGGTAGTGGTGGAGATAATTAACTAGAGACTTAGGGAGGCCTGTTCCTCTTGTTTCAGGGTTACATCACTCAGTATCAAGTTGGTCAGAAGCGGGAGCTGCAGAATTTGAGGCAACCTACCGGTTGTTTCTATATATATATTGACACCTAAGAGTATTAGCAGTCTCCAGTATACACGGTAGTGAAGCCGTGTGCAGTTTTCTCGAGCAAAGTCATCCAGTGTCTACAAGAATTCACAGATAAGCAAAAATCTTGCGGGCATATATGCAGACTCAAATGTGTTTAATCTCCACCCTATTCAGAAACAGTTTGTGATATGATGCGAACACCAGTTTTTACCAATATTGACTCTTCATAGAACAGTATTTTCCAACAGGGAATAAAAGTTTATAAACCTTAAAATATTAAGATATATTGGACAGATGTCCTTCATGTGTATTTAATTTGGTATAAAACCATATTTTCACTTTTAAGTTTTAAACATCCCTGTCCTAAAAAATTTGAGGGACAGGAAATTAAATTGTATATATATCTATATATCATAACTTTAAACCCAGTCTTGTTTTATTCGATTTTAGTGAGTTAAAATTATATTTGTTTAACGCAATTATCACTACATTTTCATTACCCTAGACACCAAGCCATATAAATAACACCACAAACACTAGATACCCAAAATAAATCGCAGAGTGAGATCGTAGGGTGGTAGCAGTCAGGTAGCCTGAGAACATCACCCTCAACTATTAGACTCAGGGACATGCATAGCTGACCTCATTCTGTAGACACATACTGACTACTTCTATGTAACATCAAAACCAATCACATATATTGGGGTCCCGTCCCGGGATTTTTAATTACCTGTAACACCATAGATCCAGGGTATCCCCATAGTAATAAAATTTAAATATTTATAAGGTGGAGAATTATTTGAGTTGACATAGCCCTTAATTAATTAATTGATTGTAACCTTCGTTAGTTGTTTTAGTTAGAGTAAATATAATTTAGTACCAGATAAAAGATGGCAGATTTGGCCAAATTTAGATCGGCCGCTCTACAGACTGCAAAGGAAATGGGAATGGAGGGGCAAGTTCTGATTCAGTATGTGACATCAGAGACTGATAAATTTATTCAAAGAGAAGATAGGAGGTTAGAGGAAGAGAGGAAATTAGAAGCTGATAAGGAAATTAAGAGATTACAAATTGAGGCTGAGAAAGAGGCTAGGGCATTAGAGGCTGATAGGACGGTTACAAAGGGAACATGAGTTACGACTAAGAGAGTTAGAATTGCAAGGCCATGCTCCAGAAAACAATCACAGCCCGTCTACCTCTGATGCTACTGCCAGTCAGGGGGCCTCCAACTCAGCCATGGGGTTTCATCTAGACCCCTTTGTAGAAAAAGAGGATGACATTGAGTCCTTCCTCTCTAGATTTGAGAGATTAGCTACAAGTTATGGTTTAGAGAGGGAAAGGTGGAGTTTGAAAGTATCTCAAGGACTTAGGGGAACATCGTATGAGGTATTTTCCAAATTGAGCCGGAAAGATCAGGAAGACTATGACATATTAAAACAGGCTCTTTTAATTAGATACGAGAAGAATGGTGAGTTTTATAGAAAGAAATTTAGAAATGCTAAGCGCCTGTCTGGGGAGACTGTCGTGAGAAATTCTAATCCACATATCTAAATCAGAAAGTAAATGTAAAGCCTAACGAATTAATTCAATAAAGGAAAGAAGAATGGTTAAAAAAAACAGTGCGGTCACAATAGCGTACGCCTGTATTATAGAACGTCATGCTAGTTAAACAAGAAAACCCCTTTTTTCTACTTCGTCTGCATAATTGTAACGCTTTCACGTTTGCTAGTAAAGCCTACTGCATCAAATACACGCGTTTCTAAAAATAAAACTGGTACTGTGTTTCTTAGAAAACCTTGTGATAGACACACTGCGTAATGAACTAGATTAATATTACATTAATGTCATTTTATGCACTACGTAAACGAAAAGACAGACGGGCTTAGAAGTGTGAGAGAGAGAGAGAGAGAGAGAGAGAGAGAGAGAGATGTACGGAGGAACGCATGCAATGCTACCACGTCGCTTCGCAATTTAAAATTAATGGCACCCCACGCGAAAGGCATGCAGGCTTGAATTTTTTTCAAATAAACAGTGACAAAAAGACACTACCAATACGAGGTAAGGTTTTAAAAAACATGTTTAATGCTTATTAGGAAACATGACACAATACTGTTTTATGTCTGAAATCCTGACATTAGCCTGACAGTACAGAAGACACCCCATCGTATAGAAGTGAACGGGTGGTAGAAGAAAATACATATTTTGAACGCAGCCACTTAGCTCCATTAAACTCATATATTTGGGTGCCTTAGTCCTTGCTGACAAAGAATATGTTAGGTGTTAAGCAAATAGTCTAATAATTAACAAATTATAGCCAAAATACTATAGTGGTGTTGTCTGACAACACAGGATCATATTTGCTCATAATGGCGTGTTTGGACACTGCTTTAGAGGAAATGAGGCCACCACGTTAAATCCGATTTGATTGGCTAGAATAATATGTAAGGCGAAACATGATTAGTCGACTGCAAATACTATTTTTGGTTGTTAATGGAAACGATAGGAAGGGTACTTTTTTTCAAAGGCTTTTGTAAACATGGTCTCATTGGCTAGACCATTTAATATAGTCAATTAGGAGCGTCTGTTCAGTGCCACTTTTTGAAAATAAACTTTATAGAAGCAAGTGCGTTGAGAACCAGCTCATATTTTTCTAATAAAAGCCTGGGACAGAGGCAGATCGGAATTGTGCCATAACTCATCGCCAGTCAACGTACTTGTTTAATATTTCCTTGAATTGTGGTAAGCTAGACATATTTGATATCTTTTAGATGAAAATTGAATGTGAATTGATAAATTTATGTCTGTATGTGTGTGGTTCAGTAACAAACATGAGGCAAAGCCTAGATATTGCTCCACCATGAACAAAACTTGTCGGAGAGGAGTATAACTTTATAGGCCTATATGGGATTGCCAAATAGTACTATGACACCTATCTTATTGAATAGAAGGAAATAATGCTGGAATTGCAGAGGCGTTGTAACCATTAGGGAGAGGAATACTGGTGTATATTGTTACATGAGAAGCTAGCAGTTGGCCTACAGCGCTGAACTCGGTGTTTGTTATGTATTGTGCTTCAGTGTGGAAATAGATTATAAATTAGTTCTGAAGTAGGAGGTACAACCTTCTTGTTTCAGGGACCGTGGTACTAAAGTATTAAAGCAGCACCTGGTCTGAGTTTTGCTGAATCCAGAGGCTGGTAGCATACTCCTTGGTCAAGATATCGATGTGACGTACGTCTAGTTCGACAAGTGAATTTCCCTGATATGATGGATGATTTAAAGGGACTTTTAGCTTTTCATAACATTAGAACCCCTGAACATTTGTTGTAACTTTTCGTTTCGCCAGAGCAAACCGATTCCACCGGGACTCATTTAGTATGCGGATCAAAGACACTGGTGGAGATCTCAGGATGGACGGGCGGCATGTTATCAAAGACAGTAGTGGTCCCTGAAACGATTTCGCATCTCGGTGTTAAGCACGGAACCGATCGCAGCCAGAGCGAACGGGGAAAGCTGACGCAAGCAGCGAGCGAAGATACGATTGGCCAGGGGCGGCTTCTCTCTTTGGTCTGGCGGTCAGATCCCCAAAATCCTTCCGAGATCAAAAAGGCTGTCAAGTTTCTCATGTCCCACTCATCTTGCATTCCAGTTGTAGATATACAGATCACGTAGAAATACACTTCATCACTCGCTGGCCAGAACTTGATAGAAGCACTAGCGATATTTGAAATCTTGCTAGATTATCCCATGGATTTTCATTTATATTTGCAGTGAATTCTATTTCTGTGCAAAACGGTATTATATATATTGTGTAAAGTGATCAGTGGTCTAGTTCATTCATTCTATTTCATTGGATTTTGTGTTAATTTAAACCTATTAAATTAAACCGTCTCAATAGTTCCAGTTGTAAATGTAATGATATACCTGCTATACTATTTCCAAAAAGATAATAGATGTTTAATGCTTAAATTAACTTTTAAAGTCGCGAAGGAATTTATAATTAATAAATTTAGTTAAGTCCTATATTTATAGTTGTGTGATTTAACCACTAGAACTCGCGCAGTGTTTATTAAATACATAATTAAATACGCGAGCGTATATATAATAGGCTTAACGGGAAATTTATCGCGCGCTTAGAAGATTATTTGATTTTTAAAGTATGATTATGTTGTTATGGGTTTTCTATCTTTTTCTCTAGATTGATCACCTTTTGCAATCCCAGCAATAACGAAATCTTTCAGAGTTTCCATACTCGGTTCTTAAACTTCCAGACAGTTTGATGAGACATTTTATTAAAGTAAATCTTGTGGTGGTCCGGTGCGGCCTAGCTAACATAATTACATGAAAGAAAGCCTACCCAAGATCATTTGATTATTATCATCAAATTAAATTACAATCTGTAAGATAAACTGGAAGATGAACAGTGCCAGTAGCGATAGTTTATATACTGCTCTATTGTGAGAGATTACCGATTTACCTGACTGTGACTGAGCCTAGTTTTTTCCTCACTGGATTAAAAAAAACTTTACCGGTCAGTTGCTGTCATCACGCAGTGAAGGAATATTGCCATCACCTCATTTTCACCCCTGTGTTGAATTGTGTCAGTGCCATCCCATAGACTCCTTTTATATAATAAAACACAAGAACTCTTTAAACTTCAAGTCCGGCGATAAGCGGGAATATTTGCTCTCAGTAAAAACTCGCAATATCTGGGGCGGGACATAGAAGTGCTAGACAGTTTCACATGTCAAGAGTTAATCACTGTGTTTATCATTCTAGGGATTGTCTGATGCTGCAACTCGGTAAGTGTGTGAGTATATATGAGTGTGGATCCGCACAGTGTGCATGAATGACAGGAGATGTATTTTTTTTGGAAAAAATCATTTGTTAACTTGCCTACCGGGTAATACGTTTTCTGTATACCCGGCATTGTTCCTTTAGTGGGATAATTTGTTAACTCTGTTTCATCCCCCCCCCTTTTTTTTCTTTGCTTAGTAAAGGGAAGACACCAATTGGGATAACAGTAATTTTTTTGTCTACCACAATAACTAATATTGTAACACCTCTTTCAGAGTAATTACATTCACTGTTGGGTTAACTTTCCTATGCTCCTGATAACTATCTATCTTGAGACTGGGTTTATCTTTGTCTAATACAAGCGGGAAGGGCTTAGTCGATACCAATCTTCTTCACCCCCCTCCCTACCTTGTTATTTGCATTTTTCCTGTACTTATGATAATTTTATGTAACACTTGATATTTGTTTTTTTGTGATTTGATTTTTTAAGGTAAATAAACATCATAAACTTATATCGGACTGTGTTGAAATACCCAAAAGCCCAAAAATTCCCTATTTGTTTAATATAGCTGTATCCACGTCGTCTGAGTGTTTGAAGCAACAAATCGGTGTGAGCGCAGACGTGTGTCTGGAAAACTGGCAAATAATTGTTTGACCAGGAGAGTGGAAGAGAAGATTGAGAGAAACGATTTGTCGTAAATAAGTCTGTCTTTACTCTCCTCCAGCACTCTGTGGAGCATCATATTTAATCTATACATTTCTATCACTGAGTTTTCATCATCATTCTACACTCTAAACCGGACTACTATTTCTAGACTCTTTCTCTCAAAATAAATTTACGACAATATTTGGCTGGCTCGCCGGGATAATTTTGAGATACATTTGATGCACACATATTTGTGGGCTGGTCCTGGGATCTTGAGCTACATTTGAGGCATTCGCATAGCCGGGATAAAGATATTTTGAGTCTGATCTAAGTCTGGGTCTAACTAGATAGAGTGTGAGTGATCTGTCTTTGTGATTTAGGGAAATAAATAAATAAGTAATTACACCCCTAGACAACGTTTTTTTAGTATTTGGGTCGTCCACACAGCATATTTACAGGTTGTTTTCTTTCCACAGCAGTAGAAAGTACGGATAAACAAAAATAGTTGTTATTTAAATTATTCTCTGGCAGAGAAACATTACATTTTTCTTTATAAGATTTGCTGGGATTGCGTGATTGTTTTACAGTCACTAAAGGGTTTTTGAAGTTAAAAGAGTTGAGCTTAGCTAAAGACGCCTTGTTCTGACTTTTTAAGTCTAGTTAACATCGTCTCTTCTCATATAATTGACTTCAGGGGGAGTTTTTGTAGTGGAGAATTAAAATTTCAGAAAAAAAAAAAAAATTTTCTTTAAATTGTTTTAATATAAATTTTTCTCTACTGTTAGTAAGAATAGATTCTTTTCTAGTGTAACTTACCATTTTAGTGGCATAGTCGCTTGCGTTAAGAGTCTTAAGTGACAATAATAGCAGCGATAAGTTAACACATTTAAGGTAGGAGGTAACTTAAGTAAATTTTTACTTTGGTTTTTCTCGTAGCGGTTCCGAGTTTCTTCCCCTTCTTGTTCCATCTTACTATTCTCTAGTCTTAGAAGCATCCAGTTCTTTGGTATGGCAGAGAGAATTAGGATAAGATCCATTTTGAGACAGGAGGCGAAGGACTCAGGATTAGAAGGAGAAGCCGCAAACCTGTTTGTCAACAAAGAACTTGAAAGATATGACGCGGACCAACACAGAGAAGAAAAAGAGAAAAAGGAAGCGGAAGAGTGGGCAGAAGCTAGGAAGAAAGAAGCGGACGATCGTCAATTGGAGCAGAAGAAAATTGAGGCAGAGATGGACGCCCGCAGGGAAAGAGAGAAGGAGAGACAACGCGAAGAGAGAGACAAGGAAAGACAGCATGAATTGGCGATTAAGGCTTTAGAGAGTCCGGGCGCCTCTACTTCGAATAATGGAGAGCCGTCTTCGCCCCAGTCGCAGTCAATGGATCTCTCCAGCACTCAGTCTGCCCAATTAACTGCGATGTCTTTTGCTTTAGAGACTTTTCCTAGTCCCAATGAGAAAATTGGCAGCTATCTAGAAAAATTCGAGAGGCTCGCAAATCTGTATGGGTTGGAGAGTTCCCGCTGGGCACTTAAACTCTCAACGTCACTGAAAAGTACTGCTTATGACGTATATACAAAGCTGGGAACCAACCAACATGATTACGACATGCTGAAAAAGGCCTTGCTAGAGCGGTTTGAGATGACCGCCCGAAAATTTCTGCAAATGTTCAGAAACAGCCGGAAAGAGAGCACGGAAACATTCCCGCAGTTCTCTTCACGTCTCACGGGCTATTTGACAAAGTGCATTGAATTATCTGACCTACCTCTTACATATGAGGGACTACTTGAACTTGTTCTTGTGGAACAGATAAAGTCAACTTTGTCAAACGAAACCCGTAGATTTTTGGCTGAACAGGGCGCAGTCAGGCTTGAGGACATACTCAATAAGGCAGAACGCTATACCAATGCAATGGCCGAACTTCCCAGCACAAAACGTAAACCCACAGATGAGCCATCTCGTAAACAAAATCTAGAGCAGTCATCCTATTCCTCTAATTCCTCTCAGAATTATAACCAACGAGAAAATAATACCCAGAGACCTCCCCAGGAAAAATCGAAATTCTACAAAACCCGATACCCCCCTAACAACAATTCTGATCAACCCACCATGCCTACGTGGCAGCGCGGCCACCAAGGTCAATGAAAAGGGAAGACCCGTACACCAGGAACGTCTGATCAGGGCAAACAAACCGGTCCAAACCGCGTCGGATGTTTGCATACAGCCTCGAAAGGTAGAGTCAATGTCAGTGATTCTCAACCTGAGGGGGACCGACCCTCAACTCGAGGAACTGTAATTTTGAATGGTACCTCAACTACTTGTCTCTTTGACACTGGATTAAGCTTTAGTTGTATTGTTGCTAGACACCTAGTCAAACCAGGTCAGGAGACAGAGGAAACCGTCAAACTCAGTGGAGTTTTTAAGAGTGACGCACCCAGGACGCTTCCTATCGCACTGGTAGAAATACACTCTGATTTTGTCAGAGGTGTTATTAAAGCGGCCATTATGGATGATCCTATCTACCCAGTTATCCTGGGATGTAGATATGTGTTTATTGGGAGACCAAAGGAGCCGATTGTGGCAGCGGTAACCACAAGAGGGCAAGCCAAGAAGGAGAGGGAGCCTGCGCCAAATTTGTTGCCGAACGAACTGAAGGAGGCGCAACAAAAGGACCCTACTCTGGAGCTCTGCTTTAAAAAAAAACTGCCCATGGCTAAGGACCCCAGACACAACGGAGACATCTTTTCTAAGGATGGCGTATTGTATCGTAGAACGGGCAACCCGGACACGGGGAATAACCAGCTCCTAGTACCGACGCAGTACAGAAGCCAGATCTTAGAAATGGGGCACTCTCTTCCTTTTAGCGGACATATGGGACAAAACGCCACTATTCAGCGAATAAAAAAACCACTATTGGTGGCCAGGAATGAACTCTGACATTATCAGGTACGTGAAATCCTGCGCCCAGTGCCAACGGGTAGCACCAAAGCACTTGACACCCCCAGTACCTATGGGGCAAATGCCAATAGTGGGTACTCCATTTGAACGGGTTGCTGTCGACATCATTGGACCCCTGGAAAGGACCAAAAGAAAGCACAGGTTCATCCTGACTTTAGTCGACACTTGCACAATGTGGGCCGAAGCTATACCGCTAACATGCACAGATTCCAAGCATGTCGCAGAAGCCCTCGTGCAAATCTTTACACGGTTGGGATTCCCTCAACAAGTTTTGACGGACAATGGATCCCAATTCCGTAGCCTGTTAATAAAGGAGATCTTTAAGATCTTGAGGGCCAAACATATCCACACAAGACCCTACCATCCGGCCGGAAATGGGCTCGTGGAACGTTTTAATGGTACCCTCACCACTATGTTACGTAAGCTGGGTCAGGAGAAACCGGAAGACTGGGACCTATATATATCGGCTGCCTTATTCGCCTACCGAGAGGTACCCAAAGCGTCTACGGGATTCGCGCCAGCTACACTTTTATTTGGCAGACCTATTAAGGGGCCACTAGAAGCCTTACTTCGCTCCCTGACAGACCAAAAGGCTGACGAGACAGTCGTCTCTGCAAGCAAGTATGTATCTGAGCTCAAGGAAAGGCTAAAGCTAGGATGGGATCTAGCTACTGCCAACTTTACAAAAGCCCGCGCTAAAAATGCTAAAAGATACAACAAAGCTGCAAAAGAGAGAGAACTACAACCAGGGGAGAAAGTTTTGTTGCTACTTCCAACCGGAAGCAATAAACTTCGCATCGGATGGCAAGGGCCGTTTATCGTCCTTAAAAAGATCTCACGTACCAATTACAAGATCTCCATCAAAGGAAAGGAGAAGGTCTTCCACGTAAATCTGCTTAAGAAATATTTGGAAAGACCGGTGCCATCCTTCGAGCATCTCCTGGCCGTCGCCATAGCAACGGAAGACGAGGAAGATGATGATGGTTGCATGGAGTATCCAATGCAACCCACAGAATCCTTTAAAGACGTCAAGTTCGGCGACAATCTCTCACCAGAACAACAAACAGAAACCAGGGCTCTACTAAAACAGTACAGTGCAGTCTTAACGGATGTACCTGGTCGAACAAATCTCATCGAATTTGATATGAAATTAACAAACGAGACCCCTGTTCGAACCAGAGTTTACCCCATACCGTACGCTAAAGCTGATGCACTTCGCGGAGAAATAGACAAGCTGCGTCAAGCAGGAATTATCAGTGAGTCTACATCTCCTTACAGTTCCAGTGTAGTGCTGTTGCAGAAGCCCAATAAGGAAGTTCGGCTGTGTATAGATTACCGGCTGCTAAACGCTGTAACGGAATTCCAGCCCGAACCTCTCCAAACTGTTTCTGAGTTGTTCACCAAGCTTAGCAAGGCAAAGATTTTCTCCAAGATTGACCTCAGTAAAGGGTATTATCAGATACCAGTCAAGGAGGAAATTAAACCTTTGTTAGCTTTCAGCACTAGTGAAGGACATTACACATTTAATGTGATGCCGTTCGGATTGCATAACGCACCAGGAGTGTTCACCAGAATGATGAGGAAGCTGTTAGAACCTTTGCAAAGTCCCCACATCCATAATTTCATGGATGACATATTAATTGCATCGGAAACCTACGACGAACATATTGCTACGGTTGCTATGCTCCTCAGGAGACTACAGGAAACGGGTCTCACAGCCAGACCTAGCAAATGTCTCATCGGGTTTGAACAGTTAGACTTCCTGGGGCATACTATTTCTCACGGATGCAGTTGGCCTATTAAGAAGAACGTGGAGAAAATAGCTTCAGCCAAAAGACCCCGAACGAAGAAAGACGTACGTTCCTTCCTATCATTATGTGCATATTATCAGAAATACATCCAGAACTTCAACGGACTGACAGCACCTCTGACTGACCTCACAAAGAAAGGTTGTCCTGATAAGGTCATATGGGATCAAAAGTGCGAACACGCGTACAGCACTTTGAAAGGACAGTTGTCTGCATACCCCATTTTGAATTTGCGTGACCTCATCAAACCTTTTGTATTACGGGTCGACGCGTCAGGTCAGGGCATCGGGTCAACACTGCTTCAAGCCGATGACAGTGACCCAAACACGCTATTTCCAGTTGCCTATGGCAGTCGGAAATTAAATAAAGCTGAACGGAACTACAGCGTAGTCGAAAGAGAATGTCTCGCTCTGATTGACGGTATCAGACGCCATCATGAGTTTCTCTATGGTACATCTTTCACGGTGAAAACAGACCACGCTACGTTAGCATTTCTGGGTGCCAATAAATAATTTAACGCAAGGATCATGCGTTGGGCGCTTCTTTTAAGCGTTTATTCTTTCAAAGTGGAATATATTCCGGTAAGACAGAATGTCGGGGCTGATTTCCTGAGTAGAAACTGGTCTACAGAGGAAGAAGAGCAAACTGAAGATACCACTCATCCTAAAATCACCAATCAGGTCACCTCCATTGTCAAAAAAATGAAACATGAAAAATGGTTTCATGTCTCATGTCCCACTCATCTTGCATTCCAGTTGTAGATATACAGATCACGTAGAAATATACTTCATCACTCGCTGGCCAGAACTTGATAGAAGCACTAGCGATATTTGAAATCTTGCTAGATTATCCCATGGATTTTCATTTATATTTGCAGTGAATTCTATTTCTGTGCAAAACGGTAATATATATATTGTGTAAAGTGATCAGTGGTCTAGTTCATTCATTCAATTTCATTGGATTTTGTGTTAATTTAAACCTATTAAATTAAACCGTCTCAATAGTTCCAGTTGTAAATGTAATGATATACCTGCTATACTATTTCCAAAAAGATAATAGATGTTTAATGCTTAAATTAACTTTTAAAGTCGCGAAGGATTTTATAATTAATAAATTTAGTTAAGTCCTATATTTATAGATGTGTGATTTAACCACTAGAGCTCGCGCAGTGTTTATTAAATACATAATTAAATACGCGAGCGTATATATAATAGGCTTAACGGGAAATTTATCGCGCGCTTAGAAGATTATTTGATTTTTAAAGTATGATTATGTTGTTATGGGTTTTCTATCTTTTTCTCTAGATTGATCACCTTTTGGAATCCCAGCAATAACGAAATCTTTCAGAGTTTCCATACTCGGTTCTTAAACTTCCAGACAGTTTGATGAGATATTTTATTAAAGTAAATCTTGTGGTGGTCCGGTGCGGCCTAGCTAACATAATTACATGAAAGAAAGCCTACCCAAGATCATTTGATTATTATCATCAAATTAAATTACAATCTGTAAGATAAACTGGAAGATGAACAGTGCCAGTAGCGATAGTTTATATACTGCTCTATTGTGAGAGATTACCGATTTACCTGACTGTGACTGAGCCTAGTTTTTCCTCACTGGATTAAAAAAACTTTACCGGTCAGTTGCTGTCATCACGCAGTGAAGGAATATTGCCATCACCTCATTTTCACCCCTGTGTTGAATTGTGTCAGTGCCATCCCATAGACTCCTTTTATATAATAAACCATAAGAACTCTTTAAACTTCAAGTCCGGCGATAAGCGGGAATATTTGCTCTCAGTAAAAACTCGCAATATCTGGGGCGGGACATAGAAGTGCTAGACAGTTTCACGTGTCAAGAGTTAATCACTGTGTTTATCATTCTAGGGATTGTCTGATGCTGCAACTCGGTAAGTGTGTGAGTATATATGAGTGTGGATCCGCACAGTGTGCATGAATGACAGGAGATGTATTTTTTTGGAAAAAATCACTTGTTAACTTGCCTACCGGGTAATACGTTTTCTGTATACCCGGCATTGTTCCTTTAGTGGGATAATTTGTTAACTCTGTTTCATTCCCCCCCCCCTTTTTTTTCTTTGCTTAGTAAAGGGAAGACACCAATTGGGATAACAGTAATTTTTTGTCTACCACCATAACTAATATTGTAACACCTCTTTCAGAGTAATTACATTCACTGTTGGGTTAACTTTCCTATGCTCCTGATAACTATCTATCTTGAGACTGGGTTTATCTTTGTCTAATACAAGCGGGAAGGGCTTAGTCGATACCAATCTTCTTCACCCCCCTCCCTACCTTGTTATTTGCATTTTTCCTGTACTTATGATAATTTTATGTAACACTTGATATTTGTTTTTTTGTGATTTGATTTTTTAAGGTAAATAAACATCATAAACTTATATCGGACTGTGTTGGAATACCCAAAAGCCCAAAAATTCCCTATTTGTTTAATATAGCTGTATCCACGTCGTCTGAGTGTTTGAAGCAACAAATCGGTGTGAGCGCAGACGTGTGTCTGGAAAACTGGCAAATAATTGTTTGACCAGGAGAGTGGAAGAGAAGATTGAGAGAAACGATTTGTCGCAAATAAGTCTGTCTTTACTCTCCTCCAGCACTCTGTGGAGCATCATATTTAATCTATACATTTCTATCACTGAGTTTTCATCATCATTCTACACTCTAAACCGGACTACTATTTCTAGACTCTTTCTCTCAAAATAAATTTACGACAATCGACCAGTGTTGTTTCTCAAGAAAACGGTGAAGCAAGCGAGCAGAGGAGTCAGTTATCCTGCCGCCCACACAGAAGTTAAGATTTCGTTGGCCAGAGCAGCTCAATCTTGTGTATACCCCCCTCTAAAATTGACTGTACATTAAATCAAGAGGGACAGTTATTTGTTTCAAATAAAAAGAAACTGTGAACCTTTCCAATATTATTTCCACCAGAAACAAACACTTGAAGTCATGATGACAAACAACAACCTAGCTTGAAAAGCCAGTATTACCTCATAGTACTACATCACAACTTACACACCTATTGTAATAATAATATATGTCAATACAAAGATTCTATCTATAAATTGTGTACATACAACTTGTGATTACATTTGATTGTGATTCCTGGTTAACTTTGTAGTTGAATCAGGATATCTATTATTGAAAGGAATTAATACATATTTTAAAAGTTAACACTTGACTTATTAAGATAGTCTTATAGAGTGTTCTATGTATGTGAGTGTCACAGTGTTGTAAAGTATTGTGGATTAAATTAAATTGTTTATCTGTCTGTTGGTTGTTGTAAACATACACTTCATCACTATCATAACCCTAGACATTCAACGTAGTCATCACATATATTCCAGAATAAGTCTGCCTGAGGTCTAAATGTGGTAGCAAAGTAAGGTCATCTGTAACACACCACACTTATTAGATACAGATACCTTCACAGCTGATCTCAGTCAGTACACTAAGTCCCCTATAAATATTTATATCATCCCACTTTACCACATATATTGGGGTCCTGTCCAGGATTTTGAATCTTCTCCTATTATATATATTGGGGGTAATTCACTTCAGGGAATAATAACAAATTAAAAGGTATCCTTGAGTGGAAATAAATAAGGTTGAGCTCTCAGTGCTTGTGGTTGTCCTTAGATAATTAGTTATAGATCGACTTGTTTAAGTTAGACATTGTATAAATTTGCCTGTTTGGACGGGCAGGTTATGATTGCTTATGTCACTACTGAATGTGACAAATATATTGAACGTGAAGAAAGAAAATTTGAAGCCGAAAGAAAATTAGAAGCGGAAAGATTAGAAAAAGAAGCTGTAAGAAAGTTAGAGGCTTAAAAAGAAATTAAGAGGTTGCAGATTGAGGCTGACAAAGAGGCTAGGGCATTAGAGGCTGAGGCTAAGAAGTTCCAATTGGAGGCAGAAGAAAAAAGATTGACTGCCGAAAGGGAAGACAAGCGATTGGCTGCAGAAAGGGAAGCAGAAGGAAAAAGATTGACTGCAGAAAGGGAAGCAGAAGAAAGAAGGCAGGCTGCACAGAGGGAAGCAGAAGATAACAGATTACAACGGGAGCATGAGTTACGACTAAGGGAGTTGGAATTTCAAGGTCATGCTCCTGAAAATGGTGCCAGTCCCTTTACCTCTGATGCCTCTGCTAGTCAGGGAGCCTCAACCTCAGCTATGAACGTTCATTTAGATCATTTTGTTGAGAAAGAAGATGATATCGAGAGCTATCTAAATAGATATGAACTATTAGCTACCACGTATGGGTTAGAGAGAGAAAGGTGGAGCTTAAAGTTATCACAAGGGCTTCGTGGTACAGCTTATGAAGTTTTTGCCAAAATGAGCAGAGATGATCAAGAAAATTATGACATGCTAAAGCAGGCTCTTTTGTTAAGATATGAAAAGAATGGAGAATTTTATAGAAAAAAATTTAGGAATGCTAAACTACTGTCAGGTGAAACATATCACCAGTTCTCTGCACGGTTAGAGACATACTTGAAGAAATGGACTTCTCTGGGGAAAACCCAAGATCTTAAGGAAATGATCCTTATAGAACAACTAAGAGAGTCCATGGCTCCAGACCTGAGAAAGTTTCTCATGGAACAAGGTGCAGAGAGGCTGGGTGAGTTACTAAATGTTGCTGAAAGGTATCAAGCAGCTCAGGCAGAGGTAACAAGTAATAAAAAGAAACAGGTAGATAATTTTAAGGCACCACAGAACTTTAATAAATTTGATCCTAGAGATCAGAACAAAGGTAGGCACCAGTTTGATATGCCACGGTACGACAATAAAAATAAAACCCCACAATTCGATGAAAAGAAAATTGATGAAAGAAAATCTTTCAACCAAGGAAGGAAGTGGTGTACAAAGTGTAAGATGAACAATCATACCACTGAAAATTGTAGGAATAAAACTCCTCGTTTTGCTGCTATGAAATCTGGGAAGAAGGGAACACAGGTCAAACCTGAGGAACTACAGGAACCGTACCACCCCCCAGTGTGTGAAGATGTAATCTGTAATGGTGTCACCATAATGTGTTTATACGATACAGGTTTAGATTATGATTCAGTTGTGAGTTCTTACCTGGTGCAAGTAGATCAATACACCACAGAAACAGTGGAAATTCAAGCTGCAACCAAGGAAGTAGCGACCATGACACTCCCTATCGCTAAGATACATGTAAAAACGCGATATGTGGAGGGAATAATCAAAGCAGCAGTGATAAATGAACCAATCTACCCTCTGATATTGGGGTGTAGATATGTCTTCTTGGGGAATCCCAAGAGACCTGTGATATTGGCAACGGTGCAGACCAGATCACAGTCCAAAAGGAGGAGGAAAATCCAATAAATACTCATCCAGATGAGAGGAGGAAGGCACAGGCGGAGGACAAAACACTCAAGCCGTGTTTCAAGAAGTTGCCCAAATGTCATACACCTCCAGGCAAGGGAGAATTTTATATGAAGAACAAGCTGATTTATAGGAAGGCTGGATCTGAATCCAATGGTCACGGACAGCTGGTCCTTCCCACTTCATATAGGACTAAAGTGTTGGAACTAGGGCATGCGATTCCCTTCAGTGGTCATATGGGGATCAGCGCAACAGAACAGCGTATAGCTTGTCACTATTTCTGGCCAGGGATAACTGAAGATATCAAACGATATGTAAAATCCTGTCCAAAGTGCCAACGAGTAGCACCTAAGCATTGGACTGCACCAACAACTCTAGGGGAAATGCCCATAGTGGGAACACCCTTTGAGAGAGTTGCCGTGGACATTGTGGGACCTCTCACTCGAACCAAGAGAAGGAACAGCTACATTCTGACTCTGGTGGACACTTGTTCTATGTGGGGAGAGGCGGTAGCCCTGTCATCCATTGACTCTAAACATGTGGCAGAGGCATTACTCACAATTTTCACAAGGTTAGGCTTTCCCAATCAAATCTTGACTGATAACGGCTCTCAGTTCAAGGGGAAACTAACAGAAGAAGTTTTCAGGATCTTCCAGGACAAACACTTCCATTGTAGTGTGTACCATCCCCAAGGGAACGGCCAAGTGGAAAGATTTAATGGCACGTTGATGTCGATCCTGAGAAAATTGGCACACGAAAAACCAGATACATGGGACCAGTACCTTCACGCCGCCCTCTTTGCTTATCAGGAGGTACCCCATAGTTCATCCGGTATGACCCCGGCAACATTATTATTTGGAAGACCAATAAAAGGTCCACTCGAAGCTCTGTTAAGAACGTGGACTGATGAAAAGGCAGAGGAAAATATTACATCCTCATACCAATATGTGAATGAGCTGACGACTCGTTTAAAAACTGGCTGGAAAATTGCCAATGAAAATTTGAGACAAGCCAGGAAAAAACATGCTGCCTATTACAACAGGAAAGCTAAAGACAGAGATTTGGCTGTGGGAGAGAAGGTACTGCTTCTTCTACCCGGTAGTCAGAATAAGTTACAAATTGGATGGCAAGGTCCATATACAGTTCTAGAGAAGGTGTCTAGAACCAATTATAAGATAGATAAGAAGGGGAAAGAAAAAATCTATCATGTGAATCTCCTGAAGAAATATTTAGAAAGAGAAAATCAGGAAGAGACACACTTGTTGACCTTGTCTATTGCAATGGAGATGAAAAAGGAACCACTTTCATCATTTGAATATCCATTACATCCCTGTGAGACAGCGGCACAGGTGAAAATCAGTACACATTTAACGAAAAATCAGAGGGAGAGAGTGCAACAGGTTCTAGATGATCATACAGAGGTGTTAACGGACCGACCGGGGCATACAAACTTATTGGAATATGATATGAAACTGATAGACCCCACACCTGTCTGTATGAAAGCCTATTCGATTCCTTTTGCTAAGGAGAAAGCCTTGAAGGAAGAGATAGACTATTTGTTGAAGGAGGGAATAATTTCACACAGTGAATCTTCATATAGTTCCAGTGTGGTGCTCTTAAGGAAACCCTCTGGAGAACATAGACTCTGTATAGATTACAGGAGACTGAATGCTATCACAGAGGGTCAGGTGGATCCATTGCCGGATACAAATCAGTTGTTTGCCAGGCTAAATAAAGCTAAATATTTCTCAAAAGTGGATCTGAGCAAAGGATACTATCAGATTCCAGTAAAGCCTGAGGTTAGACCGTACCTAGCTTTTAGTACCTCAGAGGGACACTATGAGTTTAACAGATTGCCATTTGGATTGAAGAATGCGCCTAGTGTCTTCTCTAGAATGATGAGAAAATTGTTGGATCCTCTGAATAATCCATGCATCACAAACTTCATGGATGATATCCTTATAGCAACAGAAACATTTGAGGAACACATTGACTCTCTGAACATGCTGTTTAATCGACTTAGAGAAGCGAATTTAACAGCCCGACCAACCAAATATTGCGTTGGATGTAAAGAATTAGAATTCTTGGGACACACAGTCCATCAGGGAAACATGACCCCTGACCCCAAGAATTTAGAGAAACTAAAGAAAGCCCCGAGGCCACAAACCAAGAAAGACGTGAGATCCTTTGTCTCATTATGTGGTTTCTACCAAAAGTATATCAAAAACTTTAATTCCATATGTGCACCGTTAACTGATTTGACACGCAAAGGAAATCCAGATCGAATTACATGGACAGCACAATGTGAATTGGCATACCAGGAATTGAAGGAAAAGCTCACAAGCAAACCTATTTTGAAATTACCTGACTTAAGTCAAGAATTCATTGTGAGAACGGATGCAAGTAATATCGGGTTGGGCGCGACCCTGTTACAGGAATCAGATGCACTGGATGGGGAATTAACCCCAGTGGCATATGCTAGCAGGAAGTTGAATAAAGCTGAAACAAATTATTCAACTAGCGAAAAAGAATGTCTGGCAGTAATATGGGCGATCAAGAAATTCAATATTTATCTGTATGGGAAGGCATTTAAGTTGCAAACGGATCACAAACCCTTGTCGTTTCTAGCGCAGGCTAGGCATGAAAATTCGAGGTTACTCAGATGGTCCTTACTTTTGCAGCCATTCCAGTTCAGCATAGAGTATATTTCTGGAAAAACTAACCTGGGAGCGGATTTTCTAAGCCGCCATCCGTGTGATGAGAATCACCGTAAGCACCAGGAATAATAATAAATTTCTCTATGTGTATATAGAATTATAGACTGACATATAATGTCTGTTTTAAGTGGGGAGAATTTGTCGTGAGAAATTCTAATCCACATATCTAAATCAGAAAGTAAATGTAAAGCCTAACGAATTAATTCAATAAAGGAAAGAAGAATGGTAAAAGAACAGTGCGGTCACAATAGCGTACGCCTGTATTATGGAACGTCATGCTAGTTAAACAAGAAAACCCCTTTTTTCTACTTCGTCTGCATAATTGTAACGCTTTCACGTTTGCTAGTAAAGCCTACTGCATCAAATACACGCGTTTCTAAAAATAAAACTGGTACTGTGTTTCTTAGAAAACCTTGTGATAGACACACTGCGTAATGACCTAGATTAATATTACATTAATGTCATTTTATGCACTACGTAAACGAAAAGACAGACGGGCTTAGAAGAGAGAGAGAGAGATGTACGGAGGAACGCATGCAATGCTACCACGTCGCTTCGCGATTTAAAATTAATGTCACCCCACGCGAAAGGCATGCAGGCTTGAATTTTTTTCAAATAAACAGTGACAAAAAGACACTACCAATACGAGGTAAGGTTTTAAAAAACATGTTTAATGCTTATTAGGAAACATGACACAATACTGTTTTATGTCTGAAATCCTGACATTAGCCTGACAGTACAGAAGACACCCCATCGTATAGAAGTGAACGGGTGGTAGAAGAAAATACATATTTTGAACGCAGCCACTTAGCTCCATTAAACTTATATATTTGGGTGCCTTAGGACTTGCTGACAAAGAATATGTTAGGTGTTAAGCAAATAGTCTAATAATTAACAAATTATAGCCAAAATACTATAGTGGTGTTGTCTGACAACACAGGATCATATTTGCTCATAATGGCGTGTTTGGACACTGCTTTAGAGGAAATGAGGCCACCACGTTAAATCCGATTTGATTGGCTAGAATAATATGTAAGGCGAAACATGATTAGTCGACTGCAAATACTATTTTTGGTTGTTAATGGAAACGATAGGAAGGGTACTTTTTTTCAAAGGCTTTTGTAAACATGGTCTCATTGGCTAGGCCATTTAATATAATCAATTAGGAGCGTCTGTTCAGTGCCACTTTTTGAAAATAAACTTTGTAGAAGCAAGTGCGTTGAGAACCAGCTCATATTTTTCTAATAAACGCCTGGGACAGAGGCAGATCGGAATTGTGCCATAACGCATCGCCATTCAACGTACTTGTTTAATATTTCCTTGAATTGTGGTAAGCTAGACATATTTGATATCTTTTAGATGAAAATTGAATGTGAATTGATAAATTTATGTCTGTATGTGTGTGGTTCAGTAACAAACATGAGGCAAAGCCTAGATATTGCTCCACCATGAACAAAACTTGTCGGAGAGGAGTATAACTGTATAGGCCTATATGGGATTGCCAAATAGTACTATGACACCTATCTTATTGAATAGAAGGAAATAATGCTGGAATTGCAGAGGCGTTGTAACCATTAGGGAGAGGAATACTGGTGTATATTGTTACATGAGAAGCTAGCAGTTGGCCTACAGCACTGAACTCGGTGTTTGTTATGTATTGTGCTTCAGTGTGGAAATAGATTATAAATTAGTTCTGAAGTAGGAGGTACAACCTTCTTGTTTCAGGGACCGTGGTACTAAAGTATTAAAGCAGCACCTGGTCTGAGTTTTGCTGAATCCAGAGGCTGGTAGCATACTCCTTGGTCAAGATATCGACCAGTGTTGTTTCTCAAGAAAACGGTGAAGCAAGCGAGCAGAGGAGTCAGTTATCCTGCCGCCCACACAGAAGTTAAGATTTCGTTGGCTCAGAGCAGCTCAATCTTGTGTATACCCCCCTCTAAAATTGACTGTACATTAAATCAAGAGGGACAGTTATTTGTTTCAAATAAAAAGAAACTGTGAACCTTTCCAATATTATTTCCACCAGAAACAAACACTTGAAGTCATGGTGACAAACAATAACCTAGCTTGAAAAGCCAGTATTACCTCATAGTACTACATCACAACTTACACACCTATTGTAATAATAATATATGTCAATACAAAGATTCTATCTATAAATTGTGTACATACAACTTGTGATTACATTTGATTGTGATTCCTGGTTCACTTTGTAGTTGAATCAGGATATCTATTATTGAAAGGAATTAATACATATTTTAAAAGTTAACACTTGACTTATTAAGATAGTCTTATAGAGTGTTCTATGTATGTGAGTGTCACAGTGTTGTAAAGTATTCTGGATTAAAATAAATTGTTTATCTGTCTGTTGGTTGTTGTAAACATACACTTCATCACTATCATAACCCTAGACATTCAACGTAGTCATCACATATATTCCAGAATAAGTCTGACTGAGGTCTAAATGTGGTAGCAAAGTAAGGTCATCTGTAACACACCACACTTATTAGATACAGATACCTTCACAGCTGATCTCAGTCAGTACACTAAGTCCCCTATAAAAATTTATATCACCCACTTTACCACAGAGACATATCATCAATTCTCTGCAAGGTTGGAAACCTATTTGGAGAAATGGACTGCTCTCGGGAAAACCCAAGATTTAAAGGAAATGATCATGATAGAGCAGGTGAGAGAGTTCATGGCTCCAGACATGAGAAAGTTTCTTATGGAACAGGGTGCGGAGAGATTAGATGATGTGCTCAAGGTTGCTGAGAGGTATCAGGCAGAAGTAGCTGGCGCTAAAAAGAAACAGGTAGACAATAATAAAGCTCCTCAATCCCATAATAAGTTTGACACTAGAGATAAGGGTAACAGGGGTAAACCCAACTATGATAGACCCAGATTTGACCCTCGAGATAGAAACCCGCAATTCAATGAGAGGAAACCCTACAGACCGGAAAGTAAATATTGCAAATTCTGTAGGATGAATAACCATAATACAAAAGACTGTAGGAAGAAAAATATCCCTCCTTACCACGCTGCACCTGGTTCACCCAGATCAGTATACCACAGAAACAGTGGACATACAAGCAGCAACCAAGGAAGTAGCAACTATGACACTTCCCATAGCACGAATCCGTGTAAAAACACGCTATGTGGAAGGAGTGATTAGAGCAGCAGTGATAAACGAACCAATCTACCCTCTGATATCGGGGTGTAGATACGTCTTTTTGGGAAACCCCAAAAGACCTGTGATTATGGCAACAGTACAGACCAGATCACAAGCAAGGAAGGAGGATGAAAACCCAATAAACACTCATCCAGAGGAGATGAGGAAGGCACAGGCTGAGGATAGGTCACTAAAGCCGTGTTTCAAGAAACTCCCAAAATGCCATACCCCTCCAAACAAAGGAGACATTTATATGAAGAATAAACTCATGTATAGGACGGCTGGAACTGGTTCCACTGGTCATGGACAGCTGGTACTTCCCACTTCATATAGAGAAAAAGTGATGGAGTTAGGACATGCGATTCCCTTCAGTGGTCATATGGGGATCAGCGCCACAGGACAGCGTATAACTTGTCATTACTTCTGGCCAGGGATAACGGAAGATATAAAAAGATATGTCAAATCCTGCCCAGAATGCCAAAGGGTAGCTCCAAAGCATTGGACTGCCCCAGCAACTGTAGGGGAGATGCCAATCGTGGGAACCCCTTTCGAAAGAGTTGCAGTGGATATTGTGGGACCTCTCACACGTACCAAGAGGAGGAACAGTTACATTCTTACTCTGGTGGACACTTGTTCTATGTGGGGAGAGGCCGTAGCCTTGTCATCAATCGATTCGAAACATGTGGCAGAGGCATTACTTACGATATTCACGAGGTTACGATTTCCCCACCAAATCTTGACTGATAATGGATCACAGTTCAAGGGGAGACTAACTGAGGAAGTTTTCAGGATCTTCCAAGCCAGGCACTTTCATTGTAGTCCGTATCACCCCCAAGGGAACGGCCAGGTGGAAAGGTTTAACGGAACACTTATCTCCATCCTGAGAAAGTTGGCACATGAGAAACCTGATACGTGGGATCAATACTTACCCGCCGCCCTGTTTGCTTATCTGGAAGTACCACATAATTCGACTGGAATGGCACCAGTAACACTGCTATTTGGCAGACCAATCAAAGGTCCATTGGAAGCCTTATTGAGGACGTGGACAGATGAGAAGGCAGAGGAGACTGTTACCTCATCATATCAGTATGTGAACGAGCTGACCACTCGCTTAAAAACTGGCTGGAAACTTGCAAATGATAACCTAAGACAAGCCAGGAAGAAACATACTGCATATTACAATAAGAAAGCGAGGGATAGGGAGCTAGCTGTGGGAGAGAAGGTGCTTCTTCTACTACCCGGCAGCAGCAACAAACTTCAAATTGGATGGCAAGGTCCATACACAGTTTTGGAAAAGGTATCTAGAACTAACTACAAGATAGACAAGAAAGGGAAGGAAAATGTCTATCACATGAACCTTCTCAAGAAATACAATGAGAGAAACAATGTGGAAGGGACACATTTAATGACCTTAGCCATAGCCACTGAGATGAAGAATGAACCTCTCACCTCTGTTGAATACCCCCTGAAACCCTGTGAGACTCCTGCACAGGTAAAGATCAGTAAACATCTAACAAAAGGGCAGAGGGAGAAGATTCAAAAGGTTCTGGAGAATCATACAGACGTGTTCACGGATAAACCGGGGCACACCAATTTGTTGGAATATGACATGAAACTACTACCCATCTGTATGAGAGCCTATACTATCCCATTCGCAAAAGAGAAGTCTTTGAAAGAGGAGATAGATTATCTGTTACAAGAAGGGGTCATTTCTCACAGTGAATCTCCGTATAGCTCCAGTGTGGTATTGTTGAGGAAACCCTCTGGGGAACATAGACTGTGCATAGATTACAGGAAACTGAATGCTGTCACAGAAAGTCAGGTAGATCCATTACCTGATACTAACCAACTGTTTGCCAGGTTGAACAAGGCAAAATATTTTTCCAAGGTAGATCTCAGCAAGGGATATTACCAAATTCCAGTGAAGCCTGAGATCCGACCTTATCTGGCGTTTAGCACATCGGAAGGGCACTATGAGTTTAACATGTTACCGTTTGGATTGAAGAATGCCCCGAGTGTGTTTTCCAGAATGATGCGAAAATTGTTGGATCCACTGAAAAACCCATGTATAACAAATTTCATGGATGACATCCTCATCGCTACGGAAACATTTGAAGAAAACGTTAACTCTTTGAATATGCTATTTGATAGACTCAGAGAGGCAAATTTGACTGCTAGACCAACAAAATGTTGTATTGGATGCAAGGAATTATAATTCTTGGGACATACGGTACATCAGGGTAGCATGACCCCTGACCCCAAGAACCTGGAGAAATTACAGAGAGCACCCAGACCACAGACTAAAAAGGATGTGCGATCCTTTGTGTCACTTTGTGACTTTTATCAAAAGTACATTAAAAACTTTAACTCTGTGTGTGCGCCTCTGACGGATTTAACTCGCAAAGGAAAACCAGATAAAATTGAATGGTCGGCACAATGTGAATTGGCATATAATGAGTTAAAGGAAAAACTCACCAGCAAGCCTATATTGAAATTACCTGATTTGAGTCAGGAATTCGTGGTAAGAACGGACGCTAGTAATGTGGGCTTGGGGGCAACTTTGTTACAAAGGTCCTCTTCACCAGCAGAGGAATTGAACCCAGTTGCTTATGCCAGTCGCAAATTAAACCGAGCGGAACAAAATTACTCAACAATTGAAAAAGAATGTTTGGCTTTAGTCTGGGCGATCAAGAAGTTCCAGATCTATTTATATGGTAGAACATTCGTGGTACAATCAGATCATCAGCCATTAGTATTTTTGGCCCAGGCAAAACATGGAAATGCCCGTTTATTAAGGTGGTCTTTGCTCATTCAACCTTACTCGTTTACCATTGAATACATTCCTGGATCGCAAAATGTTGTGGCAGATTTTTTGAGTAGGCACCCACCTGCAGAAATCCAGGATACTCATAAAGCCTAGTTGAGTTAATTTGATCGGGATTGTTAACACGGAATATAAAGATGCCTTGGGATGCATGTTTTTAAGAGGGGAGGTGTGTAGTAAAATGCACCGTTTAAACCTCCAGCTCAAATTATAATGATAATACTGTATTTGAATTTTGTTACAATACGCCAAGATAGCTTCTCTACACATCCCGCCACCATTGCTCTACCCTGCTCATATTTCTCAAAAGTCCAATTCTAGTGACGTAAAGTTACCGTTTATAACCCGCTACTATAAAAATTTGAAAATTGTCAAGGACGATAAAATCTAATGCAAAATATTGGACACAACTTGAATTTTTTTTCTAACGTATTCTAAGAATCTATTATTAGTTACAACATGCGACAGTTGTCGTCAGACGTCGCATTTTCAACAACAAGCGAGCGGCTTGCGTTTTGAATCTATTAACGCCACGCGAGGGTACCCATCCCTATTACCAAAGGCTTTTTCGTTACTCCGTCCTAAATTTTTAAATATAACATAAAACCGTTTTGGCAGTCGGCCAACACGTGTTTCGTTCAAAAAAAGACGGGTGATAGAGAGAAGAGGGGGGTTAGTATGGAAAAAGTCAAAACCCACTTCGGTATTTTCAAATTGAAACTAACGAACCAAATGAGTGCAGGGGAGCGACATGGTCTAAAGAAAGACAGAAAACGTAGATAATGTATTGCATTCTATGGAAGGATGAATAAAAAGGAAAGGACAGAATGGCATTAAAAACGATAATGTTGTTTATTCAATACTATACTATTTCCTATGAAAACGTATCGACTTAGAATAAAAGTATTTTGTTCAGAATAAATAAAGAGAAAAGTACAAAGATGAAAACTTAGATAAAGACGTAGATGAAAATATACTGGCTAGATAAAGGACACGCCTGATTAATAATCACTTTTCATCTTTTAAATCGCTTCAAAGGTGACTGAGTTATCGCATAAAAATAAAAATTGACAACAGGTAGACGGACACACTGATATGTCAGCTCAATTTAAAAGTAACATTTTTCTAGTCACGTGGGTTGGAAACAAGTCAAATTGGCTTGCCTCATTCTGATAGACACTACTAGTGAGGAAAGTAGGAGGTAACTTTGAAGTTTTGCCAGCCTAAAGCGACACATAGTCTAAACAGTAATAATAGAAACAGACTGGCGAACTTATTGATAAACGTACATAAATGTTTGGGATTTTCAAAAAAAGAGTCAAATCGGTGTAGTTTAAACTGATTGGCTATTGTTAGTATAGACATAGAGGGAATAAAACTAACGCTTCTGCTATGCATGGTGCCACTTGAAAAATTTCTCCCACAAGCAAGGTTCAAAGCAGAGCAATTAATGACCAAATTGCCTTTGCGTCTGAAGCAGCAGCTATCTATAGTTGACCCATTGATAGCCTGTTAACCTTTACCAAATTGTGTGATTATTTCATTGATTGTGGTAAGATGAATAACCTTTTTTAATACATTATTAGATGTAGATGCCAACCCAGATAGGGCGCCATAACATTGTGTGTGTACGACATATGCCTTTGTGGAAGATTGTGACATACTAGGAGCACAGGCATGTCTAAGCAGACTTAGGAAGCAAATCAAAATAAATTTGAGTTGAATAATATCATACATTATTTGGACTGTAAGACCAGAAAGTCACTGGCAGGCCTATTGTTATATTAACTCTGGAGAAAAAGAAAAAATTGTATTCCAGCTGAAGATAAAGATGATGTATATTGACAGGGGCGTTGAGACTATGTGGAAAAGAAGATACCCACTGTTTATGAAGAAGTCACAGTAAAGTTAAAGACTGTAGCTAATTTGGTTAGCTCTTTTATCTGATCACAATACATGTTTAATGATGTTATATTGGTAGTGGTGGAGATAATTAACTAGAGACTTAGGGAGGCCTGTTCCTCTTGTTTCAGGGTTACATCACCCAGTATCAAGTTGGTCAGAAGCGGGAGCTGCAGAATTTGAGGCAACCTACCAGTTGTTTCTATATATATATATATATCGACACCTAAGAGTATTAGCAGTTTCCAGTATACACGGTAGTGAAGCCGTGTGCAGTTTTCTCGAGCAAAGTCATCCAGTGTCTACAATAATTCACAGATAAGCAAATATCTTGCGGGCATATATGCAAACTCAAATGTGTTTAATCTCCACCCTATTCAGAAACAGTTTGTGATATGATGCGAACACCAGTTTTTACCAATATTGACTATTCGTAGAACAGTATTTTCCAACAGGGAATAAAAGTTTATAAACCTTAAAATATTAAGATATATTGGACAGATGTCCTTCATGTGTATTTAATTTGGTATAAAACCATATTTTCACTTTTAAGTTTTAAACATTCCTGTCCTAAAAAAATTTGAGGGACAGAAAATTAAATTGTATATATATCTATATATCATAACTTTAAACCCAGTCTTGTTTTATTCGATTTTAGTGAGTTAAAATTGTATTTGTTTAACGCAATTATCACTACATTTTCATTACCCTAGACACCAAGCCATATAAATAACACCACAAACACTAGATACCCAAAATAAATCGCAGAGTGAGATCGTAGGGTGGTAGCAGTCAGGTAGCCTGAGAACATCACCCTCAACTATTAGACTCAGGGACTTGCATAGCTGACCTCACTCTGTAGACACATACTGACTACTTCTATGTAACATCAAAACCCACCACAAAGACCCTAACTGAATTAACAGTAAAATTCCTCTGCTTATTATTATTATTGATGTTATTATTATGTCTCGTATTGGCTCTTTAGATGTAGATAAAACTATATATATTAGAATACTTATTCACTCCTGTGCACTTCTCTTTGTAATAATTAATTCTACAATGAATTTGTAAAAAACAACATATACAAATGTAAAGATCAATTTCTGTAACACTTGTAAATAAATAAGAACTGGTATTAATTTAAAAAAAAGTATGTCTCATCGTGGAATATATCGGCTTTCGTAAGCTTAATTTTAGAAAAAAAAAACCAACAGTTCTTTGTTTGGCCGGCTAAAAATGGGACTTGCCAAAAGGCTAAAGTTCGATGCTGCTAGTTCCATAGATTCGTCTCTGTGGTGAGGGCACGTTTCCAGATCAGTGAGGAAGTAACCGCTCCTGGTCAAGGCAAGAATCTTCACCACCCTTGCAATGTAGGTTTCAAGTGTAAATTACAAGCTTTGAGCCACAGAATGGTAGTACAGCAAATGGTCTCTTCGGGTCGAACCACAAATAGTCGGGTCGCCTCGTGCTGGTACCACAAACTTTAGAGGGAATAAAAGAATAAATTCTGCTGCTAAGTCTTTGTTTTGCTGATGTTAATCAGTCGCCTTTCCCGCTGTCCGTCAGCCGTTTGTTTTATCAGATTTTTTACTCTCCCTGAGCGTATATTATATCACTCAGGGGATATGATGAAAACTCACCATTATTTCAGTTAATTTAATGAAACATTTGTGACTGGACAGCGGCAAGTGGCTTGTGCCTGAAGCAACATATTAAGTTTACATACATTCACACAATGATAATATACAACTATAAGTATGTTGAGGTAATCATATCTCATTCCCTGCTCCATTTGGAGTGTGATTACCTCTGCTTTTGGTTCTCTGGGAGAAGCATGAAAAAATCATCATCGCTAGCTGTGGTGGTTCATAATTGACTCCTTTCCACATGCTGAGGTTGCCAACCTCGTTCGGACTTTTACAAGTACAAACTTGTTAAATTCAAAGCAAAAAAAGTATGTTACAACTCACCTCAATAATTGAAAAATCTTAGACTTCTTGCTCAGATACACAGTCTTGGCAACTTGATATAGATGCCTAGAACACACGTCGGGGTATTTAGTTCTATTAACAACCCATCTGCGACTTTGTGAGTAAGTCCTGTATAAGTCCGGTTTCTGTATGAATAACTTAGGGTTTCCTTGCTGTAGTGTTCAGAAGTGTTCCTCTAAGTCCGGTCCTATTTAAAGTCAGAATCTTTACTTCTATTATTTCCTGGCTTCAGTCCGAGCTGTCTACGTGACGATTTTGGGAATGCGGTGCCGTATATCTAAAAAGTACAACATTATATCTCAGACTTCACCCACGCACTCTTGTATCACCTTACTTGTCGCAATCTGACTGCCTGTCTAGACATATCGTGGTCTATACAATTAAACCCGTATTACAAGTCCATTCTACTGTCGGATTGGAGGTGATTATGCAACCTTGAACAAACACTTTATGTTCGCATTTACCTGGAGTCAATGTGGTATTATCACGTTTAGTGATTTAATTAACCTCTCAGCGATAGGCATGTGTCTGGCCCTGTCATGTCTCGACGCGTGAAACGTGAACAACGATAGTAGGAAAAAAGGGTAACAAGTATGAGTAAAGGGTAGGCACGAAATTATGTGCGTTAAATAAAACATAATAAAGGCGATGAGAGGGGATTACGAAAAAACAAACGAGCTATAATGTCGCAGCTGGGTATAAAGAAAGAGTATTAAAAGTGCAGTGGGAAGAGCATATAGTTCAACATCTGTACCCCCGGTGATGTTACTTTCTTTACGATACTGGGAAACGGGTATTGAAAGATAGTTTGGGATGGCATACCCTTCGCATTCACCAAAGTCAATACTGTTCTTGTTCAGGATGGCTTTCGGTCATTAAGTTCAATGACTTAGAATCCTAATTAACTGTCGCCCGTCCAGTTGAAACACAGTGCAAATCGTGGCTGTACTACCAGGCCCAAGTCTTGGTTGAGTACCGGACCCTTTACATTCCGAGGATTTAACAGGTCGTTATGTTCCCTCCTCAATGCATCACGTATGTAGAGGTTTGTCCAAAAATGACAAAAGTAGTCCATTTCTACAATAAGCATTGTTGGAGTGACAGACTGATTTCCTAATAGGCAGTCCATCACGAGGGCATCGATTTCTGCTGCATATATTCTCAGAACAATCCACTATTTATCTTTCAGAAAATGTATAGTGGCAATAAAAATGTCATGTTTCTTCCATGCCCGAATAATTAAACGGTTTTATCTCTCCTCCTGGTGCCTCTGAGTAGGGCGAATCTTATCTCAGCTTGCCGCTGGAGTGAGGCATTTATGACCGTTAACGGGAAGCGTTCACGGTAAAGCGCTGTTATGATGTAACAACTCCTAGCGAACAAGTCTGCAATCGTTTCTGTTATCAAGTATAACCTAATTAACATGCAGAATAGGACACTATGAGAACTGCTGGTATTACTGAACTCTAAAAGAATGTTGAATGTACAATTTAAAGTAATTGCCAAAACATTTAAAATTGTGAGAAGAACTCTAATCGTGATCATAAGCAACTGAAACTTTCCTACATTATGTAAAAATAAACTTACTTTAAAATGAAAGTGGTTAACTCCCAAAACAATTTTCCATAATTAGTTATACACATTGAATCGCTTGCTTTTTAATTATTTTTCATTTTTAAATTTTTATGCACTCAGTACTGTATATATTACATGCATGTTTAAAATCACTGACTGATTCAATTAAGTGCATGTCATAGCGCTTTCATTTCTTCACATTTTCATATATAACACTGTATGTTATCATTATAAATAAATTATTTAATGTAAAACCAGTAACGATAATCATGTCTCAAATGTACTCCCTAAAATTAGCTCGTAAAAATTTGGTTTTTGAACACGTATACTAAGATTTAACTTCAGCCACTTGTGACCGGGTAAGTAGAGGAGTAGACGGGAACGGCACTAAAAGTCCAGGCTCGTGTGACAGTGTCTATCGTGATAGTGAATTTTGTGGAAGGGATGTAATTACCACTGTATATTATTTCATATATAATTAATTATTTAATGTAAAACCAGTAACGATAATCAAGTACAAATGTACTCCCTAAAATTTGCATCGTAAAATTTTGGTTTTTGAAACTGTATTTTTACTTGATATAAGGGAAATAATCCCAGGACTTTTCTTGTTGTGTTTCTTCTGGTAAATACTGGTTAATCACCAGAGTTAGTAATTCCAGAAGAGAGGAACAACCCAGGTAATTGGTAGATCTCATAAGTGCCTTGATGGATTCTAAATTGATCTTGAAGGGGTGGTAAGTAATTAGCAACTCAAACGGTCAATGGAAACTTTCAATGATGCAGAGCATTTGATAAGTCCAAATGATTATAAAAGATGTTCTTTATTTTCGTTTCGTATTTCATGTAAATAGTGGCAGCTCGAGATAAATTTCTGGTGGGGGAAAGCAAAACTGCCAGCTTTAGCCTCCAAGGCGAAAGGCTTACGGCTCCTTAATACTCTAGTCGTTTTATGATCTGTGGAAATCCTAGCGAAATAAAATACGATTCGAGACTTCAATCAAAACTAGTTCGAACTTACTTCAAGTGGAATGAACCACTCACATAATCGTGGCAGGGGTTAGCGCTGGTTCACTAACCTTCCTGGTCGGTAGGAGGTCTCTAGATAAAACGTAGGAGTCAAGGGCTTTTGTTCAATAGTAGTCGTAGCGCCAGGTTGCTCCAAACCTAAACTAAAGAACACCCTATGATGGTTTGACTCTAGCATTGAGTTACTGCCTCAAGCTCTCTCTGTCTGGTTTCTAAGATGCATCAGTCTTTATACTGGTCTGGTGCTATGGCTCGCCAGAGGAAATATTTCTTATTGGAGTTAAGACCGGAAACCTTCAAATGATTGGTCTTGGGGGCTAGTGGACCGTTGAAATAATCTTTAACCTAACCATCTACGAATCCTCTAGTCTAAAATTATTGTTTCTATGTGATGATGACCAACCATTGTTTAAAGTTCTCTCTAATCTAAATGTTTTCCGGTCTGACTTGTATGTAGGCCACACAAGGTTTGATGACATCATGGGTTCATGTGTGTCATGACTGATGATGTCATTGATTCTTGACTAGTAGTTTATCTAACTAGTCATTCATAAAATACTTTACTATAAGGCTAACAGTTGTAGCTACTTAATAGTCTACCCTGTTACACACTCTTGACGTTTTGTCTCAGTATGATGCCTATTAATAATTAAATGAAGCTTATTTCATGTATTTTTTTAACGGAGACATTCTGTTTGTATACACATTGTGATATTACAACCAAGATCTTTCTTTCAAATTTTTTTTTTTGTTTAACAATTATAGTTAATAAAAATTCAGAGGTACAATTACACTGGCTAACAAAAAAAAAATTTTTTTTTCTTTCTCTAACATTTCTATGTTTTTCTGGTCAATTTTAATGCACTGTTTTTAAATCTGCAAACCGTTTTTCTCTATCAGGTCGGGATCTCTAGAAATACGCAATTGAAGTTTTTTTAACAACGCATACAGTATTACAACATCATTTGTACAAGAAGTATAACAGTTATGTAGGCTTGAATTTCTTTGCAGTCGACTTTCGTCGGTGAATGGCATGTGGTACATCGCGATGAAGCATCCAACAATAATCGGCAAGCATGGTCACACTCCTTTTGTCCTTTGATGGAGCCGCGGTAGCATAGTGGTTAGTGCACTGGCTTCCTAGCGCAGTGGTCTATGGTTCGATCCCCAGATGAGGCGGAAAAATTTTTAGGCCACAAACGGCTCCTGGGTCGACCCAGCCCCAAATGGGTACCAGAGCTACTCTGGGAAGGTTAAGGCGGCCGGCGTGATGCCGACCACATTACCCCTCGTGTGCCGACGGTCAAGATAATATGGGCCTAACACCATATTCCCAATATGCCTAAATGGGCGTGTAACGGGTTCCTTTTTTTTCTTTTTTTATGGTCACACTCCACCGTCCTTGATAACGTGACTCCATTACGGCGATATCTTGATGGAATTGTTCTCCATGTTCATCGCTGACTTCGCCAAGGTTGTCAGGGGGAAAGTCAAGATGCGAATCGAGCAAATGGATTTTGAGGGACATGTTACAGCCCATAATTCTGTATGCATCTATGCACTGCTTAACAATATGCACATAGTCGACAGATTTGTGATTTCCCAGAAAGTTATCGACGATCGATTTGAATGCCATCCATGCGCGAAGTTCACTACCATATAACAAGTTCTCGAATTGTTTGTCTGCAATAACTTTCCTAATCTGAGGTCCTACAAAGATACCTTCCTTTATCTTTGCATCGCTAATTTGCGGAAACTTTTCTCGAAGATAAGTGAAAGCTTTGCTCGTTTTATCTAACGCTTTTACGAAATTCTTCATGAGCCCCAACTTTATATGTAACGGTGGTAAAATGATGCTGTCTTTGTTAACTAATGGCTCGTGTATTACATTTTTCTGCCCGAGCTGCATACGATCCCTGATAGGCCACACCTTTCTTGCATAATGTTCCTGTCTGTTGCGGCTGTCCCATTCACATAGGAAGCAACAAAATTTAGTATACCCAGTCTGCATGCCCGTGAGAATTGCAATGACCTTTAGGTCTCCACAAATCCGCCATTGGTAGTCATTGTACTTTATTTTTGCCAAAAGTATAGCCATATTGTCATAAGTTTCTTTCATATGAACAGAGTAGGCGACTGGAATTGATGAAAATAAATTTCCATTATGCAATAACACGGCTTTTAGACTAGTCTTGGAAGAGTCGATGAGAAGTCGCCATTCGTTGACTATGTGCTCATGACCGAGGTGCACCATTAGACCTTTTACATCTTTGCAATAGCAAATGTCATCATCCATCTCAAAGTATTGAACAAGTTCTCTGTGTCTATGACGAAATTTAGATATCGGAGTATTGGGCGCTAAAAGATTCCATTCTTTGAGTCGCGAACCGAGTAATTCCGCTTGTCCTTTGGTGAGAGCGAGATCATGTATTAGATCTGAAAGTTCTGAATGGTTAATTAAGTGAACACCATCATTCACCGGTATATAATCCGAGTCAGAATTAGTTTCTAAAGCAGGTAAACTATCACTTTCTGATGGTTCATTCACGTCCAACGGATATTGTTCTGGTGGAACTGGGATCGGACACGTGATTGGATCATGAGGCACTGGTTTCGAAACCGATTCAATATTTGGATAAACCACAGACTTTCTAGTTTTAAAAGTGAAACCATAGATATTTGTCAAGCAGAAGTAACAATCAGTAGCGTGATTTGTCGGTTCACGCCATATTACTGGCACTCCAAAAGGCATCGACTTATGCTTCGGCGATTTTCGTAACCAACCTGCCAATGTATTTGCACAAGTCGAACAAACTGCATTTGGCATCCAAGATTTATTTGCATCATCAACTTTCGAATCGAAATAAAGTTCATATGCTTTCTTTAGCAATGTTGTAAAGTTTTTCTGGTGAACACGATCGGTAAAATATCCGCACACGTAACAGAGCAGATCAGCCGAATTTCTACAACTTCTAGAAGCCATATTTCACTCAGAATTATTTTAAAATACAGTAACTATTTGAAATATAACGTAACATATGTCATGCATCTTTTAGCAGTATTAAAAGGTAGAATTATTTTGAATTTTATTAATTTTTAAATAGTTATATAGTAAAAATGAAACGGAGCAAATAACGGTTTCCCAAAAATATATTTATTCACAAATATCTTAAGAACCCGACGTGATAGAGATAAACGGATTTCAAATTTGAAATCAGCGCAAGAAACTGACCTAAGAACACTTATTCTTATACAAGAAAGAAAAATGTTGTTTGTCAGTGTTATTTGCAATATTATTTATTTATTTATTGAACGTCCGATTGACAGGGTGGTTAGAGCGCTGATCTCTCGCAGCAAAGGTGTTGGGTTAGATTCACGGTACCGATACGCTCCAGTCTACCCAGCTGTAAATGGGTATCTGACGTTGCTCGTGAGTTAGGGAAGGAAAGGCTGCGAGGAAGGGAACTGGTCACCCCACCTCTCGATGCTGGACCTAGAATAGTGAAGTCTCAAACATTTCACTCCACTACGGTAATATCTGCTATGGGACTATCTTTACCTTTTATTTATTATTCACTGCCCAAATTATGATCCTACTACACGCACCATAACGCACTACACGCACCATACCGCACTACACGCACCTTACCGATACCCATTTGGTATGAACAGTGAAATAATAATTTCCCACCATATACTTTAGACGAAATTAGAAAAATTTCATAAAATTTGTTTACACACTATAAATGAATAACATATGAAGTAAACATAAAAACATCGTTACTCTTTATCTCTCCAGTCTTTTGCCCTATAAAGGAAAGAACGGTGAAAATATCTGCCTAATGGATTATAATAACTACAACACAGTGCGATATACCTTTTTTTCAGGCAAGAATTACTGTACAGTGCTTCGTGCCTGAGTTAAGTGCCTGTTACCTAGGCAGGAATCACTTGTCCAGTGTTCCCTACCTGACGGTAGCATGCACTGTACAGTGTGTGTTGCCGGTTCGGTACTTCCTGCCTCCTACACCGGTGCTACGGAGTTCGTGCAGTGTGCTGACTTCCTCCTTGTGTGATCTATGGGAGGAGATCGGAGCACTGATGAACTCCATCGTATGTGCAATGAAGATAGTCTTTAATATCAAATCAGTGCAAAACAAAACCACCGAGGACTAGATTGGAACCAGGCCATGAAGAAGACAGTCGATTGGATAGTATGGCGCTCTCTCTGGCAAACTTCTACACTCCAGGTAGAAGAGGAACGACTAAGTAAGTAAGTAAAACAAAATCAGAAGCTGATAGAAAGTATGATTACATACCAATAGAATTGAGAAATAAAATGTTAGTTTGTATGTAGAGGTATATCCGACTACACGCTAATATTATATTTGGCTGTCTACAATTACTGGAATATCCAACCTGCAATAAAAACAAAATGTCTCAGACCGGTTACAAAAAAAAAAAACATTTATGATGAAGTTGCATTTCACGTACTTTCTCAAAATCCTTCAAACATTTTTAAAGTCGATGTTTTAAACGTATCACGTGATATAGTCATCAACAGAAGATGAGTGATTCACAGAACTCAGTATTAAAGGCGATGTTTTTAACGTATCACGTGATATATCAACAGAAGATGAGTGATTCACAGAACTCATGTTAAAGTCAATGTTTTTAACGTATCACATGATATAGTCAACAACAAAAGATGAGTGATTCGCATAACTCAGTATTAAAGGCGATGTTTTTAACGTATCACGTGATATATCAACAGAAGATGAGTGATTCACAGAACTCATGTTAAAGTCGATGTTTTTAACGTATCACATGATATAGTCAACAACAAAAGATGAGTGATTCGCAGAACTCAGTATTGAAGTCGATGTTTTTAACGAATAACGTGATACAGTCATCAACAGAAGATGAGTGATTCACAGAACTCAGTATTAAAGTAGAAAACATTTGTTGCCTCTTTCCCGAGCAGCTTGGTCTGCTTTCCGAAGAGCACCAACTACGCGAATTACGAATTGTTGAGCAAATAGGAAACAGAATGCCCCTTTAAGCCATGTTATTGCTCGTAAAAACTGCTGAAGGAATAAAGAAAATAATCTCTTTTTTTTTTTAAAAGGTCTTTTAGAAATGTAATTAGTAAATCGCGTCTTGGTGTACTGGCAGTAATTAAAGCATTAATCGCGAAGGTATAAAACTTCTGTTAGACATTAAAGAGAAAATACAAGTAAACACTTTCATGTTACCACACACACAAAAATCGCTATGGAGCTAAATATAGTACACAGTTATAATACACTATGTAATAGAATTCTGCTGATTACTGGGCTCAGCTTTTCTCGCAGGTAAGTAATTTTAACACGTCCTTTTAATGTTTTTGGGTTTAATATTTAATAATTATAGAGGGCCTCAATTCTCCGTAACTCCGACTGGTTATTTGCGCCACTGCATGCCTGTCTCCAAGACTTTCTATCTATCTATCTATCTATCTATCTATCTATCTATCTATCTATCTATCTATCTATCTATCTATCTATCTATCTATCTATCTATCTATCTATCTATCTATCTATCTATCTATCTATCTATCTACCTACCTATCTATCTATCTATCTATCTATCTATCTATCTATCTGTATCACAGTCACCAAGGCGACATGTCGGTGTTGTGGGTAATGGGGTTTCCTCCATATGGATCCCTCCCCTTGCCCCACCCTAGGCCTAGTGAACTATTTTTCATGAAAGGAGCATCTTCTGCGGTGTCAGCCTCTTGGTCTATCATAGCCTCTCAAACCCAAAGATCGTTGTGCGTGGTGAAAGCCACACCCTCCGCGAGGTGGCCCTGGTCACTGGGGTGTGAATCCCCATGCTGAACACAACGGATCTAGAGGTGCAAACCTCGCTAATAAACCTGGTGCACTAATACCATAGACACCCGTCTGTAGTAAAAAAGGGAAACAGAGCTATACTGAATAGACTTGGGGGGATAGGAACTATATGAAACCCATCGTAAAGGCACAAATTCTCATTACGTGACGATCTTTTCACCTTGAACTTTTGGTCACATGCCTAGAGCCCAAGAGAACTCGACATAACCAGCAGGCGACTTGGTGGCGGGTATTGAGCAGTGTGAACCCTACCTTGGCTACATATCTCAGAGAGATGCAGAAACACTCCTCTTACCCTCTAAAGTGCTAAAACAGTGCATATCTGGCTCCTTTCTGGTGTGTGCAGGAAACCCACAGGCACGCTAGCATTACAGCCAAGGAGATGCGTAGGATTTCGCCCATGCTCTCAGGCGAATCCCATGGTCAGTCTAGTAGCCTACCCAGGACCCTAAAGCTGCATAAAATTGGCTCAGCATCACAATCCCCCCTGTGTTGCAGCGTGTTGAGAACCCAGCATTGCATACTAAGCTTGAGGGAATCACATGAGCACCAGACAATACTGGCTCTTGACTGGATGGCCGCATGCAAGAGAATTCTACAATGGAGAGATGGCAGGTGATTGGTACGGGGAAGTGGCTCTGTACAGGCCGTGAGGATTCCTTGGGAGAGCCCAGAACCAGAGCACAGCCTCATGTAAGCTCTGCATAATTGGAAGGCCCCCCTGGATGACGGGGTATGCACAGTATGCCACCCCACCTATCCCAAACTGCTAACTTAAAACCAGATGTAGGGCCCCCTGGATGCATGCCAGGCCAGGATAAAATGCCTGGGAAAGAGACTGGAGCTCAGGACTCCCTTTTCAATATGTTGTGGGATGGCAGAAAAGCCACAGGAAAAACCTAGGTCTATTTTGAAGATCTTCTTCTTCTTCTTCTCGTTCGCTGTTGTTTAGAAATGTCTACACAAGAAGTCCGCTTCTCTGGATGTATGTTGCTGGGGTTGAAAGTTCTTCAAGACTCCCAAACAGCTTTGTGTGGATGTGCGTCTCTGTGGGCCAATGTTCAGTTCGCAATTGACTAAGCATGTGGTAGTCTTGCAGGATGTGTTCGGCTGTCTGTGTTACCTGTCCACACGTACATAGGGTTGATGGGACCAATCTCAGTCTGTATAAGTGACTGTTCAGTCTGTTATGTCCTGTTCTAATACGGAACAGGATCACCTGTTTTGCTCGATCAAGATAGTGATAGTTGTCTCTTTGTTGGTCAATTTTCCTGATGGCCTTGATAAGGGTCTTCTTTTCCTGGAATGTGATTGTTTGTTCTTTTTGTTCCTTTTGAAGATAATGCCAAGCACAACCATTTTTTCACCATACGAGCTCGGACGTCGCCTCGGTAAACAAGGTCCGCGCAGAGCAGTGACACAGCAGGCTGCTTGCGAAAAGTCTACTACTGGGAACATAAACATATTACAAATCAACATTGCAGGCATACAAAACAAGAAAGAAGAACTGCTCAAACCATTAAATGATGACAAAATCCATATTGCAGTACTCCTGGAAATCATTCCACCCAGAAAAAACCCTTAACATCCCTGGATACACCCAGTATCGCTGCACATGCAAGAAACGTCAAGGACTTATGACACTCATAAGAAATGACATTCAAGCAGATGTACGAAACATCCCCAGCAGTGGTGACATAGACATGCAGCAAGTTCATTGCTGGTTCAGGGGAAACAAATACATCATCTATAATGTTTACTGCCCCCCAACATCTGCAGGAAACATCAATATCCAATACACCACATATCAGAGAACTATAATAGCTGGAGACTTCAATGCCCGTTCACCATCATGTGGATATAAAACATACAACAAAAGAGGCAGGGAAGTAGAAGTAATCTGCAACACGTCCAACCTGATCCTACAAAAGAACAAAAGGTCAGAACCCACTCTTTTGCAACAAGCTTCATGCACGGCCAGCAAACCTGATCTTACCATCGTATCGCCTGACATTGCAGACACTTGCACTTACACAGTCCTGGAAGATATTGGAAGTGACCACAGGCCAATACTAGTTAGTGCCAGACAAACAGAATAAATCCAGACACAAGAGAAAGACCTACTGGAATTACAAAATGGCTAACTGGACAACAAATGCGACACTTTCAGATAGCAGATTCAGCAGCATTGACATATTAGATACAGTAGAGAATACATACAAGAATATCACAAAGACTATACTTGAAATAGCGAACATAACAATACCAAAAGGTAGCCACAAACGTTTCAGCCATTTATGGACTCCAGATCTTGAAAAGATTGTTAAAGAGTGCAGACAAGCCAGAAGAAAGGTGGATAAAGAACCCACCAGAGCCAACAAAATAATTTATAACAAACTCACAGCACAGGTAAGATATCAAATTAAGAAAGCAAAGAAAGAAGCATGGACAAAAACATGTGAAAGCCTGGACTTAAAGATTGAAGAGCACAAAGCATGGAAGCTCCTGCACTGTCTTGATGGAAAAGGAAAGAAGAGCAACCCAAAACCACTAAGAACTGGAGGAAACATCTTAACAAACAACAAGAAAAAGGCAGAAAATACTATTCAAATGTCAGTAAAACAAATCACATAAAACAGCTAGACAAAACAATTAAGAACATAACAAAAACAGAACAGAGAGCTGCTAAAGCAAGCATTCCACTATTTGGAACGAAATGAGCAGCGCACTATAAAAATTAAAGACCAAGAAAGCTCCAGGACCAAACAAAATTACCAATGAAATGATACTAAACCTAGGCCCAGTTGCAAAGTTAGTACTCTTAAACTTTGTGATGGTATTGCCTCCCCTGCTTTGCAGTAGTGGTCCAACAATGGCCAAAACTCAAGAGTATCTAATATGGGCTTCAAAGGTGTCTACCTTCGCACAAGATTACTCTTGGCAGAGTTGTAGATAGAAGTTTAATGACGCTTCTATCCCAAGAGAGTATTCACAAGATATTCAGAAAAGCGAAAACACTGCTGCATTGGCTGAGCAAGTTAATTCTATAATCTGCAGTCAACTTTTGTGAAGGATAAACAATTATTAGTTTCAGCTCGTTAAGCCCCCACTCTGATTTACTCAGTGGAGTTCTTATTATTCTGGTATAGCTCTGTTAAGAGTGTGTTTAGTAAATTGACTGAGACAAACATGTAGTTCATTTAAAATTATTGAATCGATGTTAAATTTGTATATTAACAAATAACATATTTGTAGTAAAGTAAATCTGTGTGACACCCCGCTCAAATTTCCCCGCTTGAAAATTAACTAACGTACTTCTAAAATCTATTAATAACTACCGCATTTGAAATTTGTCTCAAGGCCACCGTAAAATCAACCGCCAAAAATTTGACTTAAAAACTTGAATTTTTCTACTACACCAAGTTCAAAACCCCCAAACACACCCCACCCCCCCCCTAATATTTATTAACGAACGGCGTAAAAATTAACAACCAATCGGATTGTTACCTCGTTTTATAGTGACGATAAAAAGTTTGGTTGGAGTGAGAAAATGTCTAATTTGTGTTTTTAACAAAAATTAAATAATTTATTCCTCAAAAACTAAAGAGAATTAAAAGGAAAGAGATATCTGGAATTGTAGCGCTGATATTGATTAACATAATACCATAAAGATTTCCCATTAATAAAACTATCTTGACGTAGAAACATTTATTTTATTAATATTTTCAGTGCGGGAAAAAGCACAATTAATTACTTAAAAATTACACAGATGAAAACGGGGAGAAATAAATGAAGAAAACCTATAGGGGTAGTTAGAGGACAGCTGGCCGTTTAGTAATCAATTTTGATATTAAAAATCGGTCTATAAATAACTGAGATATATAATATATAAATAAAATCAGACGAGCGAACACACTGAACAACGCTCAATGTTTATGGTCCAAAATTAGTTAATTTTTTTGACGCGTCTTTTTTTTTTTTTTTTTTTTTTTTTTTTTTTTTCCGTACGCCCGCTAATACTCGAGGCGAAATCTCAGGTTATTATTTATGTCTAACCTGACATTGATTTTACGTGAGTATCCCTTTTTTCTTGTACAGAGACAGGTGTCCCTCGCCATTCAGGCAAATACTCTCCGATTTCGGAGGTACCCATTAGAGCTGGGTCGGCTCAGGAGCCGCCAATCCCTGGTCGACGACACTCCTTCAAATGTCCTCGCCAGGTCTCGAGTTAATCCAGTCCAAATCCCGGTCGACGAAAAATCCTCAAATGCCGTCACCCGGGTTTGATCCTGGATCACCCGGTCGCCAGAGCGGTGTGGTAACCACTACGCTAGCGCGGCTCCCAGAACGCGTCTTTTGATTGGCTGGTTGGAATTGATAACTTTTAACCCTGCGTGAATAAGTCCGCCATTTGAGAAAAACTTAAGCACAGAAAGGTTGAGAGCAGAAGCAAAGCGTTGGTGACAAATGCCTTTGCCGTCTGGACGACACAGCAGTCTGGAATTGAGCCATTTACTGCTAGTCAATCCTGTGATTGTGTGATAATTCTTTACTTGCGGTAAGATAAATAAGTATTAGTATTTCATTGGCATGTAACTGGCCACAGATTGTGCGCCATATTTTGTTGTTCGACATTGCCAGTTGGAAGAGGTTACGACAGCCTAAGTAGGAAATGCCTAAGCAGACTTAGAGGGAAGTGAAACTAATTTGTGTTTGAATATTGCCATAAAATCTTACGACTGTAAGTCCAGAGGCCACTAGCAATCTTCTGCAGTGCCACAGTGTTCTAATGACACATGAAAACATATCTAGGATGTTTGAACAAAAGATTTAACAGGTCACAAGAAGAAAATTGTATACCCCAGCTGATTTTAGGGAGGACAATCAATGCTTAAGGGGACAGGGACGTTGCAGCCATATGGTAAGAAGAATGTAAATACAGGACGGAGTGAAGTCACAGAAAATAGGGTCTGGTGCAAATGGTTCGCACACGTGACTGATCCCAGAAAATCTTAGTATTGATTAGTTGTGGAATTGTTATAGCCAGCATATAAAAGGGAGGGAATATCCTTCTTTTTCAGGGTTATATTGCCTATTACTTAGTGGTGGCAGGAAACATGGTGCAGGCAGACCTTGTGTACATTGAAGCCTCAGTAAAGCTGCATGCTGCATCTGTGGTCAGAAGACAACTCTTGTGTTGACCTTGCATATTCTACAGTCATCCACCTCAGACAGGCTGTCAGGTCAAGTCCCTTTAAATGGGCATATGAAATCTCATCTTAACAATTTCCACAACCAGAACAGAAATTCCTGTGGGCGTGAAGATACCAACAGACCCTCACCAAATTGACTCTTTGTTATAGAAATTATTAAATCAGACTGTGGGATACACATACAGTGACACTTTAATATACCAGTTATGGACACAGGGTCCTCTTTATTTATTTATATGTTGGAAATAAAAATTTTCTTGATTTGAAAACCTTCCTGTCCCAAAAGAATTGAGGTACAGGAAAATAAAAAACTGTAATATATTAATATAACTTTACCAACAGTCTTACTTACTTCACTGTTATTGAGTTAAAGTTATGTTTGACATTGTTCATACATCACAATAGATACATTACCCTAGACACTTGCCACACAACATCACAGAGATTATTTTACACAGAGTGAGATCTTAGAGAGGTAGCGGATAGGGACCCTGAGAACATCATCATCATCAATTAGACTCAGGGAACTTACACAGCTGGACCTCACTTTGTTTACCCTTAGTGTAGTAACATCAATAACCTCTCACATACCACAATATTTATAATCATTTAGTCTTAACAAGGGTTAAAATAATTAAATAGTTTAAAAGAAAAGGTTCATCATTGAATGATAGTAGATTTTATATAAAAAAAAGTTCACTTTGGCAGCTTATGGGCTTCACTTAGCTGCCATTAGTAGTTTCTGCTCCCGCTGATGGGTTCTGTGCAGATAGGTCACTGGAGTTCTCGCGTCTCTGGTTAAGCTTAAAGGTGCAGCACGTTTCAAGTACAATCAAGAAGTAACAGCTAAGCTGGTCTCGCGTTTCTACGTCAGTCCACTTTGTCACAAGATGGATTTTGGGGCCACCTCTTTCCGATCTCTCTTTCACTACGGCAGTAATCAGTTACATTTTTGTACTGATTTTATTGCGATTTTTCCGAGTAACACCCTTTTCTTTCTCTGTCCACTGGAGCAGATATTTTGCATCTACATTATTTCACTCCTCTGAGAGATAAGTCACCACGTCTGGTTGTTACTCGTCCCTTCCCTAAAGGTTTGCAGGGAGCGACAGAAATAATATTGAACGTCAGGCAAGTTGGTAAATTCCCTTGTACCAAAGCTTAGCCGCTACAGATTAGCCCTACGAATCTCCAGAGCGGTTGCTTAAATCGCTGATAAAGGCCAGAGTGCGGGACAGATAACGAAATTACCCGTCCGCGAATATATTACTTTCTGATAAAGTAATAAATTTGTTACATCTGAAACACATTGTCGTATGCGTTTACAGACGTGTTGGTGAGTTTGACATCAGGGATCGGATATTTTCATGCCATATACGGTGTAGTGGTGTTGATGGTATTGTATGATGGTGTTATTACTACATGTAACTTGTATGAGGCCAGCTGTGAAGGCTCCTGAGATAAAATGTAGTTGAGAATTATCAGAAGGCCTTTCTTGCTACCACTACGACCTCACACTTAATTTTTTTTTTCTTAATGAATGTGGCTACGTAAAGTGTCTAGGGTAATGATGTGTAATGTGGTGTGTTAGTTATAAATACACCCACAGACATTTAAGAAGACTAATAAGATTAACAAGTGTTAAAATACACTGAACTAACTCACGTGTATAAAGTTTTTGATATAATTATATTACATTTATTGGTTCTGGATCAAGTTTTATGTGACCAGAACTTGTTTTAAAAGAAGGATTGAAAATTTATGAAAAAAAAAAATGCATGGAATGTTACATAATAAATGCAAGAGCGTACCTATTTAAGTACTAGACTAGTTAGTTTTATTAAAAAAAGTTCGAGTAGTCATCTCTTTGGGAGGATATTTACTGTTTGTGCTGTTGGGGTGGCCTCATCACACCTGTCTATATTGACTACACAATGTCCAGAAAATGGTGGGAATTTTTACGGGGATATTAGTCACTACCAATAGTTGGTGAATGTCCAGCAGACCAGAGGCTCACTCATCTTTTTGTAGCTCTGGTGCTGAAAACTTGCGGTCCCACCTCTCCGTGCTGGCGGGCAATAATGGTGGTCTCTGTCACAAGAACTGCACAGATACACTCGAGTACAGTCACCCACCGAATAGACTCTGCTTTGTTGTCGATAGAAACTCACAGCTCTGCAATCAAAGTATGGGCCATGTGTCAAAATCTATTCTCTACCCACGTCTGGACACAACACTGACACAACAACCACATCATACAGACAGGTCAGATCTCTCTGACCAAACAGCACAGTTACCATGGTGGGCCTACATCAGACAGATCCTCCCAGACCATAGATTCTGAAAAATATTTATTAGTTGTCGGCCCTAAAAGAAGATAGGTAACCTGTTTCAACGCTTGATCTATCTTGCATAATCCTTGCTGTAGTTTATGTACCTTGTTGGTCCCTAGACCCTGACTTGGGCGGGGGGTCTAGAGCAAATCCCTACTTGTTTGTAAGGCTAGATTTTGATATGGCAGTATCAAATCACTCGAACATGAAACAATATTCAAAATATATAAAGAAATAATTTCAATCTTACCAGATTATGAATAATTAACACAGAAGTGCTAGCAAAACTCAGCTGAGCTGCTGGCTATAGGATGGCGTCCCTAAATTTAACTCACTGTCTTTCATATGGGAAAACACCACACTTTAAAATCTGTGTCTAACACTGAACAATTATTGAAGAATGACCCCAAATGCGCTCTGAGCGCTAATGATATGATTGTCTGTGGCCAATCACTGCCGAGGTTTATTTTAAATTTCAAATTTCTACACTAAAGTCATTTCAGTCATGCTTCAGTCAAGTATGGATGGTTATCTGTTAGTCTGTCCGTCTCTACTTGTGTTTCTAAAAAAAATGTGCTTGATTTTTGAAGCAACCTTTCTCTCCCCTTAAAATTTTGTCGTAAAAAGTTATATTTAGACTCAGCTACCGCTCAAAAACCCTCTCCTCCATAATAAGTAACTTTGAACACCTGCGTCCCCAAGGTCGTGTTTTGTGTGCAAATAACGACACTTTTTATTCAAGGCAGTCTGTCGATGATGTAAACTACACTGTCTTTTGTCATTATCTTCAATATTATCTATCCGTTTGTAAAATTAAGATCATATTATTTCATTGCTCAGAATAGGCCATCCGGCCAGCTAATTTTTATATTCCTAACATTAATATTAAGAAAAATTACTTTTTAAATTTTTGTAATATTCCTAACATCTGCGTTTTAGCCGCTGAATTCAAATCAAGGCTTGGTATCGCAAAACGTCCAATTCCGTACCTCGTGTCAATTTGGGGGACGTGAATTTTTACTTTCCTCCACCCCCCCCCCCCCCCCCCCCATTGCGTCTCCTTAGCCTTTCCAGTCATATTTTTTTTTCTTTTGATCCGCCGTTCCCCTCCTGTCTAGCAAGTCAATTTTATGGAGGGTGATGACCCGCGGTCTAGGCGATCATGTACATCAGCAGCCTACGCATTATGTTTTTATCCTTAAATGTTATCTTTTGAGTATTTTACCGTTGTATCTCTGTCAATTTCACTACACATCTCCCCACTTGAAAACATGCCTATGGCAAGTTCCAAAACCAGCGATACACATAGGTAAAATTACTCCTCACGTCTGCCACTACTCTAATTTTGATCACAGGGGTGCCGACTGAGGAAATCTGCACCGACATTCAATTTGCCTGGGATATATTGGATACTGAACTGATAAGGTTGAAGCAATAAAGACCACCTCAGCAATCTTGCGTTTTCATGCTTAGCCTGAGACAAGAACACGAGAGGCTGATGATCCGTCTCCACCACAAATGTCCTACCATATAGATAGATTTGAAACTTCTTTATTGCCCAGATTAATGCTAAACATTCTTTTTCGCTTGTGGAGTATCCTTGTTCCGCCTTATTCAATTTACGGCTTGCATAAGCGACTGGTTTCAGTTCCCCATCAGGTGAAGATGATCTTTGCAACAAAGCCCCTCCGAGTCCCACATTACTTGCATCGGTTCTTAAGACAAAGTCCTGTGTCAAATCAGGCAGTTTGAGAATAGGCTTGCTAGTGAGTTTTTCCTTTAACTCTTGGAACGCTAGTTCACATTGTGCAGTCCAAATAATTTTATCTGGAAGTCCCTTGCGAGTCAGATCAGTCAGAGGAGCACAAATAGCGTTAAAATTCTTGATGTATTTCTGATAAAATCCGCATAACGACACAAATGATCGCACGTCTTTTTTTTGTTTGCGGCCTAGGTGCTCTCTGCAGTTTTTCCAAGTTCTTAGGATCAGGGGTCATATTACCCTGATATACAGTGTGTCCCAAGAATTCCAACTCTTTGCATCCAATACAACATTTTGTTGGCCTAGCAGTTAAGTTCGCCTCCGAAGTCTATCAAACAACATCTCCAGAGCTTCAATGTGTTCTTCAAAGGTCTCGGTGGCGACGAGAATATCATCCATGAAATTTGTGATACATGGGTTATTCAGGGGGTCCAACAATTTTCGCATCATCCTTGAAAACACACTCGGAGCATTTTTCAGTCCGAATGGTAGCATATTGAATTCATAATGTCCATCCGAAGTGCTAAAAGCCAAATAAGGTCTCACTTCAGGCTTCACTGGGATCTGGTAATAGCCTTTACTAAGATCCACCTTTGAAAAGTATTTTGCCTTGTTCAGTCTGGCAAATAGCTGTTTTGTGTCTGGTAATGGATCCACTTGTCCTTCTGTGACAGCATTCAGTTTCCTGTAATCTATGCACAGTCTGTGTTCCCCAGACGGTTTCCTCAACAAAACGACACTAGAACTAAAAGATGATTCACTGTGCGAAATAATCCCCTCCTTCAATAAATAATCTATTTCTTCCTTTAATGCCTTCTCCTTCGCGAACGGAATAGAATAGGCTCTCATACAGATTGGGTTTGAGTCTACCAGTTTCATGTCATACTGTAGCAAATTTGTATGGCCTGGTTTATCTGTTAATACATCTGTATGTTCCTCCAGAACCTTTTGAACTCTCTCCCTCTGGTTTTTAGTCAGGTGCTTACTGACTTTTACCTGTGCTGCTGTTTCACAAGGATGTAATGGGTATTCATGTGAGGTGAGTGGTTCCTTTTGCATCTGGGTTGCAATAGCTAAGGTCAATAAGGGGGTGCTTTCCTGGAGTGGTCTGTCCAGATACTTCTTTAACAGGTTTACATGATAAACTTTTTCCTTCCCCTTTTTGTCAATTTTATAGTTTGTTCTAGACACCTTCTCTAGAACCGTATATGGACCTTGCCAACCAATTTGTAATTTATTCTGGCTTCCGGGTAGTAAAAGCAGCACCTTCTCTCCGACTGCCAGTTCCCTGTCCTTTGCCTTCCTATTAAAGTATGCTGCATGTTTCTTCCTGGCTTGTTTCAAATTATCATTTGCCAGTTTCCATCCAGCTTTCAAACGAGTGGTCAGTTCGTTCACGTATTGATACGATGAGGTAACAGTCTCTTCCGCCTTCTCATCTGTCCAGGTCCTTAATAAAGTTACATCTGGATCTTTAATTTATCATACTTATTTTTCATGGAACTCATCTGGTCCCGTCCATTAGAAGCTTTATAATGAGGACTTTTCTTCCTAGAATCATCACTCACAAATCGACCACTACCAATTTTTCTCTGGGGTTTGTCTCCCCACTTAAGATTGTTTATGAGAGATCTTCGCTCTCTTGTCTGTTCTTCCAGTTTATATAAGTCTGACCGAGGGATTGTCATCTTATCCTGGGTAAAATTTCTTCTTTGTACTCTTCGCATAGTAGCCATGTTAATCCATTCAAGTGAAGACTGGGTGTGAAAAGGGGGCTCCCATTCCACTTTGTCTACCCGAGTATAATTAGTTTTCCTTTCAGGCCTAAAGTTGCCCCGTGGCGTTTCTAGGTCCTGCACATATTTTCCCTTTGTGGGTGTTCCCTCATGAAATACGCCACATGCTTCTACAAAGTTTTCAACATCGACATTTACGTCGGGCCAATAGTATTTTCGAGCAATCTTTTGGCAGATGATACCGACTTTCTCATGGTCACCATCTGTTCCAACATGTAAGCTCCTTATTAAGTTTGCCCTATATATCTTGGGAAGAACTAACTGTCCGTGACCAGTGGATCTAGTTCCTGTCTTCCTGTATAAGAGTTTGTTCTTCATGAAATATTCCCCCTTGCTCGGAGGTGTGTGGCATTTGGGTAATTTTTTAAAACATGGCTGGAGTGTCCTATCCTCAGCCTGCGCCTTCCTCATCTCCTCTGGATGAGCATTTATAGGTTCACCTTCTTCCTCCTTCTTCTGTGACCTGGTCTGCACTGTCGCCATGATCACAGGTTTCTCGGGATTCCCCAAGAAGACGTATCTACACCCCAATATCAGAGGGTAGATTGGTTCATCTATCACTGCTGCTCTGATTTCTCCTTCCACATAGCGAGTTTTCACCGTTATCCTTGCGATGGGAAGTGTCATGAGTGGTATGTCCTTAGTCGCCCCTTGTATTTCCACTGTTTCTGTGGTATACTGACTTGGGTCCACTAGGCTAGACTTCACAACTGAATCATAATCCAAACCTGTATCATAAAGGCACCTTATGGTGACCCCATTACAAATAACATCCTCACAAACTGGGGGGTGATAAGGTTCCTGTTGTCCCTTAGGATTAACCTTTAATCTTTGCGTCCCCGACTTCATTGCAGCAATGTTTGAAGGTTTCCTTCTACAAAATTCGGTGTTATGGTTATCCTTCTTGCACCATTTGCACCATCTTTTTCCTTGGTTCAACGGTTTTCTTTCATTGAACTTTTGGTCATTGAACTGTGAGTTTCTGTCGCGATAGTCATTTCTTTGCCGCTCAAAGTTTGTCCTACCCTTATTTCCCTGCTCTCTATTATCAAATTTATTAAATTGCTGTGGAGCTTTAAAATTGTCTATGTGCTTCTTCTTAGCACCACTTACCTCTGCCTGAGCTGCCTGATACCTCTCAGCAACATTTAAAATTTCCCCCAACTTCTCTGCACCCTGTTCCATGAGAAATTTTCTCATGTCTGGAGCCATGGACTCTCTCAATTGCTCAATCATGATCATTTCTTTAAGATCTTGGGTCTTCCCCAGAGCCGTCCATTTCTCCAAATAGGTTTCTATTCTGGCAGAAAATTGGTGGTATGTCTCCCCAGACAACAGTTTGGCATTTCTGAATTTCTTACGATAAAATTCACCATTCTTTTCGTACCTTAATAACAAAGCCTGCTTTAACATGTCATAATTGTCTTGGTCTTCCCTGTTCATTTTGGCAAATACTTCGTAAGAAGTACCCCTCAATCCCTGTGATAGCTTTAAGCTCCACCTCTCTCTCTCTCTAACCCATATGTAGTAGCTAATAACTCAAAACGTCCTAGGTACCCCTCTATGTCATCGTCTTTTTCAACAAAATGGTCTAAATGAAACCCCATAGCTGAGTTTGAGGCTCCCATACTGGGCGTAGCATCTGAGGCAAAAGGGCTGGCACCATTTTCAGGAGCCGGGCCTTGTAATTCCAGCTCCCTTAGTCGTAATTCATGCTCCCTCTGCAACCTTCTATCTTCTGCTTCCCTTTCGGCCTTTTTATCTTCTGCCTCCCTTTCGGCCTTTTTATCTTCTGCCTCCCTTTCGGCCTTTTTATCTTCTGCCTCCCTTTGCTGTCGTTTTTCTTCTGCCTCAATCTGCAGCCTCTTAATTTCTCTATCAGCCTCAATTTGTAATCTCTTTTCTTCAGCTAACCTGTCAGCCTCTAATTTTCTTTCAGCCTCTTTTTCTAATCTCCTTTCTTCCCGTTCAATATATTTATCACATTCAGTCGTTACGTATTGAATTAAAATTTGACCATCCATCCCCATCTCCTTCGCAGTGAGCACAGCAGCTGATCTAAACTTTGCTAGCTCTGCCATACTTTTTGGACAATATAATAATATACAAGATAAATCTCTAACCAGTAAATACACTAAGTACTTCTAATTACTATATGACTATAGTCTAACTAATTCTAACTAACCAGTTAACTAATTAATTATTACTGGCTGTGAAGATTCACCAACTTTTATCTGCAGGGACACTTTTAATTTTAAAGGAAATTTTACAATTTATTTCCCTACTTTTATTTCTCCCACCAGGAGATCTTAATATTAATATTGGCTAATTATCCCTGGACAAGACCCCAATTTATGTAGTGGTGTTGATGGTATTGTATGATGGTGTTATTACTACATGTAACTTGTATGAGGCCAGCTGTGAAGGCTCCTGAGATAAAATGTAGTTGAGAATTATCAGAAGGCCTTTCTTGCTACCACTACGACCTCACACTTAATTTTTTTTTTTCTTAATGAATGTGGCTACGTAAAGTGTCTAGGGTAATGATGTGTAATGTGGTGTGTTAGTTATAAATACACCCACAGACATTTAAGAAGACTAATAAGATTAACAAGTGTTAAAATACACTGAACTAACTCACGTGTATAAAGTTTTTGATATAATTATATTACATTTATTGGTTCTGGATCAAGTTTTATGTGACCAGAACTTGTTTTAAAAGAAGGATTGAAAATTTATGAAAAAAAATGCATGGAATGTTACATAATAAATGCAAGAGCGTACCTATTTAAGTACTAGACTAGTTAGTTTTATTAAAAAAAGTTCGAGTAGTCATCTCTTTGGGAGGATATTTACTGTTTGTGCTGTTGGGGTGGCCTCATCACACCTGTCTATATTGACTACACAATGTCCAGAAAATGGTGGGAATTTTTACGGGGATATTAGTCACTACCAATAGTTGGTGAATGTCCAGCAGACCAGAGGCTCACTCATCTTTTTGTAGCTCTGGTGCTGAAAACTTGCGGTCCCACCTCTCCGTGCTGGCGGGCAATAATGGTGGTCTCTGTCACAAGAACTGCACAGATACACTCGAGTACAGTCACCCACCGAATAGACTCTGCTTTGTTGTCGATAGAAACTCACAGCTCTGCAATCAAAGTATGGGCCATGTGTCAAAATCTATTCTCTACCCACGTCTGGACACAACACTGACACAACAACCACATCATACAGACAGGTCAGATCTCTCTGACCAAACAGCACAGTTACCATGGTGGGCCTACATCAGACAGATCCTCCCAGACCATAGATTCTGAAAAATATTTATTAGTTGTCGGCCCTAAAAGAAGATAGGTAACCTGTTTCAACGCTTGATCTATCTTGCATAATCCTTGCTGTAGTTTATGTACCTTGTTGGTCCCTAGACCCTGACTTGGGCGGGGGGGTCTAGAGCAAATCCCTACTTGTTTGTAAGGCTAGATTTTGATATGGCAGTATCAAATCACTCGAACATGAAACAATATTCAAAATATATAAAGAAATAATTTCAATCTTACCAGATTATGAATAATTAACACAGAAGTGCTAGCAAAACTCAGCTGAGCTGCTGGCTATAGGATGGCGTCCCTAAATTTAACTCACTGTCTTTCATATGGGAAAACACCACACTTTAAAATCTGTGTCTAACACTGAACAATTATTGAAGAATGACCCCAAATGCGCTCTGAGCGCTAATGATATGATTGTCTGTGGCCAATCACTGCCGAGTTTTATTTTAAATTTCAAATTTCTACACTAAAGTCATTTCAGTCATGCTTCAGTCAAGTATGGATGGTTATCTGTTAGTCTGTCCGTCTCTACTTGTGTTTCTAAAAAAAATGTGCTTGATTTTTGAAGCAACCTTTCTCTCCCCTTAAAATTTTGTCGTAAAAAGTTATATTTAGACTCAGCTACCGCTCAAAAACCCTCTCCTCCATAATAAGTAACTTTGAACACCTGCGTCCCCAAGGTCGTGTTTTGTGTGCAAATAACGACACTTTTTATTCAAGGCAGTCTGTCGATGATGTAAACTACACTGTCTTTTGTCATTATCTTCAATATTATCTATCCGTTTGTAAAATTAAGATCATATTATTTCATTGCTCAGAATAGGCCATCCGGCCAGCTAATTTTTATATTCCTAACATTAATATTAAGAAAAATTACTTTTTAAATTTTTGTAATATTCCTAACATCTGCGTTTTAGCCGCTGAATTCAAATCAAGGCTTGGTATCGCAAAACGTCCAATTCCGTACCTCGTGTCAATTTGGGGGACGTGAATTTTTACTTTCCTCCATCCCCCCCCCCATTGCGTCTCCTTAGCCTTTCCAGTCATATTTTTTTTCTTTTGATCCGCCGTTCCCCTCCTGTCTAGCAAGTCAATTTTATGGAGGGTGATGACCCGCGGTCTAGGCGATCATGTACATCAGCAGCCTACGCATTATGTTTTTATCCTTAAATGTTATCTTTTGAGTATTTTACCGTTGTATCTCTGTCAATTTCACTACATACGGAAGACTTGACCTCTGCATTATGTTCGAAATTGTTCCATGTCATGAATCATTTGAAATCATCTCTCCCAAACCAGCATGTTTGAAATGATTGGAGCTTTTACTTAGCTCCATAACAAACCGAGTTGGGGAAGACAGTGAATATAACCTGACGCTTCAGTCAGTCTAGTTCACTGTGAGATTCACGCTTGCCAAGACACAACCAGACTTGCCAGAAGTTAGAATTCAGCATTTCCATTTATCAGGCCGGACTTTGTGAAACAATCTTGAAGGACTTACATAGCCCAGTAAACTTATTTTAATAAGGTAGGCTGAGGAAACTGAAACACACGGAGTCAGAGAGGGAATTAAAGTTAAAATTAACAACCTCAAGTACACGTGTAAAACAGCATCGGCTAGTGCCTTTAACTTCATTCATCTGAGCAAAACGTCTGTGAGCCAGGATTGGTGTAAGTTGTCATTTTAGACATATTCACTTTAAAATTAATGGAAGTTTCAAACTTTTCAAATCAGTGTAAATTTAAATGAAAACATATTCAATTTATATTGCGAACACGTTTCAAACAGTGGAAATGTAAATGTAAATATATTCTATCTGTATTGTTAACCTTTTTATTTAAATGTAAAGTAATTATAAAAGCTGTTCAATTTAAATGTAAAGATAGTTTTCTCTCGAGGGATTAAAGTTAATGGGATGGTAAAATAGGAGAAAGGGGACACATAAGTATCTGTCGGGAAACGCAATACTCAGGAGAGCGTTTCGTTTCTATTTCTTTTACCAAAGTTGTTGGTGGTGGTACCAGTTGAAGGATACTATCTCTGGAACAAGAAGGGAACAGTGGACTAAGCTTTAAGACGAGGGACCAACTTTGTAGACTCTCCCTGACACTCATGGGAACGAGCTACAACCTTGACCAGCGACGAGCGTGCGCAGTGTAAAAAGAACCAACCCAGCGGGAGCAGAAACAACCACTGGCAGCTAAGTGGAATATATAAGCTGCCAAAGTGAACTTTGTTTCCATAGAACCTACTATCCATCAAAGATGAACCTTTGCTTTTAAACTATTCAATTATTTTCTGTAACGATACTGCCTTCCCTGCTTTGCAGTAGTGGTTCAACAGTGGCCAAAACTCAAGATTTTCAAACTGTTAAAACTTAAGTGATTATTAAATTTTGTTATCTGTAATTTTACAAATTTAACTTCGATCCAATCATTTTAAATGTACTACATGTTTGTCTCAGTCAATTTCCTACGCACACTCTAAACTGAGCTATACCAAAATAATAAGAATTCCACTGAGTAAATCAGAGGTGGCGGCTTGAACGAGCTAAGATTAATCATTTCTTAATTCTTCACAAAAGTTGTCGGCAGATTATAGAATTAACGTGCTCAGCCAATGCAGCATTGTTTTCGCTTATCTGAATATCTTGGGAAACTCCATTGAGATAGAAGCGTCATTAACCTTCTATTTACAAATTTGCCAAGAGTAATCGTGTGTGAAGGTAGACACCTTTGAAGCCTATATTAGATACTCTTGAGTTTTGGCCACTGTTGGACCACTACTGCAAACCAGGGAAGGCAATACCGTCACATATTTCTACCCTCACTTTGTTCCAGAGATTAGTGCCTTCACTGGTACCACCAACAACTGTGGTAAAAGAATAGAAACGAAACGCTCTCCTGTATATTGCGTTTTCCCGACACATACTTATGTGTCCCTTTTCTTATTCCACCATCCCATTTATCTCAGAATTTACCCTCGATGAGAATTAAACTTAATCTCTGGAGCGAAAACTTTCTTTACATTTAAATTGAACAGCTTTATCCTTATTTTACATTTAAATGAAAAGGTTAATAGTACAGATAGGATATGTTTACATTTACATCTTCACTGTTTGAAAAGTGTTCACAATATAAACTGAATCAGTTTTCATTTACATTTACACCGATTGAAACTGTAAGTACTCGTATTATACTTAGAATGTACATCATTTCTTTCATCTTTCCCTCCCTGCTCCATATGGAACTTGGGACTACCTTATGCTTTTAGTTCTCTTTAAGAAACTAGCAATAAAGCAGTCACCAGCCCATGCAGTGGTGGTTCATGAAATCATCGCTGAAGTTGCCAGCCTCAAATGACTTGGACATCCACTAACATGCAGAAGAACTAAACGAATACTCCAAATCAACTTCAAAGAGGAATGGCTGAACCAATGGGCGAAAGGGTCTACTTGACGTGCCTTGTATAAAGAAATGGCCCATCCCAACAAAAATGACAGTTCAGCATGTGCTGGTCACTTGCCCAGGACTCTCCACAGAGAGACGACAGTTATTGCCGGGCTCCCCAACAAACACAAACACTCTATACAGCACCACTCAACAACTACAGAACACATGCACAAATTCTTCAGCTTGGCATTGACTGCTAAAGAGCGACGAGCTCAGCAGCTCTAGTTAATCAACAACAACAACTTTCTATCTATCTATCTATCTATCTATCTATCTATCTATCTATCTATCTATCTATCTATCTATCTATCTATCTATCTATCTATCTATCTATCTATTTATCTATCTATCTATCTATCTATCTATCTATCTATTTATCTATCTATCTATCTATCTATCTATCTGTCTGTCTGTCTGTTCCGTCCATCTACCTGCCTGATTGTCTGTCTGTCTGTCTGTCTGTCTATCTATCTATCTATCTACCTATCTATCTATCAATCTTCCTATCTATCTATCTATCTGACTGCCTCCCTGCCTGCCAGTTTGTTATATTTATGCATAGTGCCTGGCGAAAAAAAAAACCATGAAAGATTCTGCAGTGAGTCGCTATATAAGCAAAGACAAGACAATCAAAAGCACTTCGACCTGTCGACAAACAACCACATACAGAAAAATATGTGTTTGCTAGTAGAAATTTTTTAACAGTATAATACTATTAGAATAGTGTCCGATGCCACCCACCCCCTTTTCCCTGGCTGTTACCCGAGGTGAACCACCACCAATCCTCCCCCCCTCCCCCCCCCCCCCCTCCCTTTGTACGCCACTGACAAATACTAATACACCATCCCTGGAACACTTAATAAAAAAACTTAGTTTTCTTTCCTGTTTTTTTTTTTCAGTTACCAACTGAGAACGACAAAAACATTTCAACTAAGGAGCAGACCGCTTGGGTGTAGGATAATAAATATTTGGAGAATATAAAAAATTGACGTTAGAAGTTATTGACTTCGTCTACTTTCGTAGCTTCATAAATCCATCAAGAATAAGAAATTGAGAAGAATAACTATAGACCAACTGGCAAGCGGGCAGACATGGAGAGGGGGAGAGAGAATATTAGTGATGGCAAGTCAAGTGTAATTTCCAGACAGGTAATAGCAGAGTTCTACGCTTGAAATGCGTTTCTTATTTTATTAAATAAAGGAGATCGTTAAAAAAAAAAAGAAAGTAGTGGAACAAGTTGCGTGGAGCCTTGATTACCCCCCCCCCCCCCCCCCTCCCTTGTTTCTCCCTCCTACCCCAATAACTAATGTCGACATTTGACTAACTTAGACCAAAAAAGAGCTTGACTTGGCTTTTTTTTTTTAAATTAACATAAGCTTTCTCTACGCTCTGAGCTTGGTTGACTACCTCTTCCCTGGCTCAGGTTCGTCCTTCTAATAACTTGGGCTACAAGAATGAACCCAGATTTTGCCGGAAGGACAGTGTAGAGACGCTGACAGAACAATCTGAAGCAATCCCAGAAATAGAAGGCTTCAACTTCTGGTGACATGTGTCACGTCCTGAAAAATATATTAATAATAAAACGATATGTTATACAGACTGGAACTTTGCCATGCTGCTCCCTTAATATGGAAACAGTGAGGAGGGGGGGGGGGGGGGGGGGGGGGGGGAGAGAGAGAGAGAAAGAGAGAAGAGAAGAAAAAAAAGGGGGGGGGGGGTATGGGAGGGGACGAGAAAGAGAGAGATAAACTGAAAAGTGAACGATGTTGCACTCCCTAAACCTATCCGTTATATCATAAATACGATTTGTTGTTCTGCCATATTTATGTTGTTGAACTTGTTTTAAGTGTAATAATTTGTCTCGTTTTTCTTTGTTTTAATCTTGGCATGGTTTCTCGTATTCTCTGGTAACAGACGTTTCTGCTTCCTTCTCCCCTCTATGCTAGCTTTTTTATTATTTCGTTCATCTACTGTCATTTTATTTATCGGTTCTCGCGCTATTGTTTCACTCACTCTCTCTCTCTCTCTCTCTCTCTCTCTCTCTCTCTCTCTCTCTCTCTCTCTCTCTCTCTCTCTCTCTCTCTCTCTCTCTCTCTCTCTCTCTCTCTCTCTCTCTCTCTCTCTCTCTCTTTCCCCATTAATTCCTGCATACCATATGAAGAAATATATTCTCTTATTGGTTATCTCCGTATGAAAAAAATCGTCACTTCTTTATTTGAACGTGCGAAAAGGGCCAAATATTTTCCCTGAGTTAGAAACCAACACAGTCACATTTTGTTGTTGCTATTATCACTGCTACAGATGATGATGTTGCTGATAATTATTATAATTACTAGCAATAACCCGTCAATAATGACGGAAGTAAATCAAATGATAGATCTGTCCATGCACTCTGAACACATATGGTCCACGTCCAACGAAGCGATCGATTTGGGCACCCATGGATGCAAAGCCCAAGACTGAATTATTAGAATGGATATTTTCCTTAAGGAGGAGCTACCCTGAAATGCTATTTTCGTTATTAATTGCTGGATTTCAATGAAAATGCACAGACTTAACCTATATCAATACTAGATACGAAAAATGAAGAGTTTTATGGCACTGCACTACTGGTTGCCATAGAAACGGCGGCCATATTGGATTCTATTGTTCTATTTCAATTTGCTAAGGCTTTTTTTATTTATTAAGCTATGAATACCAAATATGAACACAACGTTTATCATTATATTTTAAAACTTTTCGATTGGTGGATTTTTGATAACTTTAATACAAAAAAAGTTGTAGGACTTTGAATATAGTGTCTAAAAAAAGTAACAAATTTTGATAAATTTTACATTACTTTTTGCAATAAATCAAAAGTTTGATCAGATACTCAAAATCCAGCAGTACGAAAGTTTTAAAAGATTATGGGCAACATGTGTGCCAATTTTTATGTCAATTAACACATAAGTGTGGAAGTTTTAAGGAAATTATGATGAAAATATTAGATTTTGAGAAAATCGCCTTTTTCTCCATAAATAGACTACAATTAAATAAGTCTGTAATATTGCCCCTGAAAAATTGCTTACTTGTCATTTAGAACATACTGGTAGCATAGCCAGCTTCCTCTGCAGCTTCCTATCTGGCTTTCTGTTGAAATTTGTGCCTAATTTCCTTCCTTGTCTTAGCACAGTTTTCTGCCGTTTTAGAGCTGAGCAATATTTGATTCTTTGTTCTATTTCAATTTGCTAAAGCTTTTTTATTTATTAAGCTATGAATACCAAATATCAACACAATGTTTATCATTATATGTTAAAACTTTTCCAGTGATGGATTTTTGATAACTTTAATACAAAAAAATGTTGTAGGACTTTGAAAATAATGTCTAAAAATATTAAGAAATTTTACTAAATTTTACATTACTTTTGTCAATTAACCAAAAATTTGATCAGATACTTAAAATCTATCACATAAAAAGTTTTAAAAGATTATGGGCAATATATGTTCTAATTCTTACTTTTCCTGTGATGGATTTTTGATAACTTTAATACAAAAAAAGTTGTAGGACTTTGAAAATAGTGTCTAAAAATAGTAACAAATTTTACTAAATTTTACATTACTTTTGTCAATTAATCAAAAGTTTGATCAGAGACTTAAAATCCATCACATAAAAAGTTTTAAAAGATTATGGGCAATATATGTTCCAATTCTTACATAAGTGTGGAAGCTATAAGAAAATTAGGATTAAAAAATAGATTATGAGAAAACCGCATTTTTATACATAAGAAGACAACAATTAAATAAGTATGTAATACTACAGCAAAAAGATAACTTACTTGTCATTCAGAACATACCGGCCATATATCCAGCTTCCTCTGCAGCTTCTTGTCTGGATTTCTGTTGAGATGTGTGCTTTGCTAACACCATCACTTAACATGGTGGTGTAGCAAAATTTGTGTCGTGTCACAGACCGGCTCCATAAAACACTAGCTGCCTCAGCCTCCATTACACCTGAACTTCCTAGAAAGAAGAAAAGGTATGAATTAGTAAAACTTAAAATAATGATGTAAGCAGACATTGAAATCTTTCCTTTACAATGTAGAAGCAAATGTAGTACAAAGGAAGCAAAGCAAACACATGTAAGTAATAAATTATGTTACTAAAACTGATACTTATGGAGAAATTAAAATTAGATCAGTTTAAATTTTTAGACAAGGAGAAGGAGAAATCAAAAATAAGATTCAGAAGTAAATACCTTCAAAATTTATATCACATCCTTGCTTCACATGCTCCTCTTTCCATTTGCTGAAGTTTCCCGGGGCTTCCTTCTGGTACCAAGAACCAGTTGCAGCACATGTCTGACAGTATTTTGAAAGCACATGGGCATCTATAACAAGACCTGTCAAGATCTCCACAACACATCCAATAATAATTTTTGAACTGTGGCCCCAGCTGCCATCAAAACTGACTCCAATATCCATAATATGTTCATGATATGGTTGATTGCTCTGAGCACAGTTTACACTGCATGCTAGCTTAGCAGCATGATCAAATATTAATTTTGCAAGTTCTGGTGTTTGCAAATAAATATTTTTTGCAATTGTGTTGAAAGTTTTTTGATGCAGGCCAGGCATATCCATGTTATGTGCAAAGTAGTTAAATTTATAGGGTCCCATTCCTGATAACAATGATGATAGAACTGCAACTTTGTTCACACTGAATGAATTATGTTCATCAACCGATGATGTGTACGTTGATGCAACGGTTTTGTTGCAAACATAACAATTCACTTTGATGAATGTGTTGAACAAGACCTCTCTTGGCCTGATTATTAATTTCTGCAGACAGCTTCCCATAGCATTCTGGACATGCAAGCTGACTAACAAGGTTGCATATCTCAGACATATCAACTATAGTTCTGGAGACCGTATTGTAAGGCGTTGAAGCTTCTTGCACCGATGAGGCACTTAGTTCCAGCTTTTTACAGAACCGTGGTGTGCTGTGGGGTGAAGAGGTAGAAGCTGTAGAAGAGCTTGTGCTGGCTCCTTCATTTACAGCTGAAGCTGACAGTATAACCTCAGGCAGACTAGGCTCATTAGGGGGACCATTTAGTTCTGAAAAAAGTACATAAGAAATAATCACAGCTCAAGAAACATGTCACATGCTTATAAATACCATGATAATTTATCGTATAATGTGGAATCATGTCATTTTGTCAAACCAGAAAAATGTGATCACTGTTTACTGCCAACGCGTTTACTAAAACCTTGCAAATACATAAATTTAATTTTAAAAAATAATAGCTTATTCACATGTGACATTTTTTTTAAAGTATATCGTTGAACCCTTTATGGGTTATAATAAGGACATATTGTGTATTAATTCAAGAAAATTAAGTCAGATTTCCAATATCCAAATATAGTACCTTCTTCCCCCTCCACTCAGTTCTAACAGAGTCAATCAAAACTAAATTTCTGTAGGCCTAGCCTAAATGTGTTGTGCGTGCCTGGCTTTCTACAGTGATTCATTTTTACCATTACCATAACAAAATTAGCGATTTTTACCTGCACTATCTTGGTTCCATCTTTTCTCCCTGGCCGTTTCCATGTTTAGATGAGGAAAGCTATTCTTTTTTCGAGGCATTTTCACACAAAAAGTTCCGAAAAATGAGTCTAACTAAATATGTACACAGAATTTATCAATCTGACGCCATATTGTCAACACTGCGGTTACAAGTCACGTGGATTCACGCAGCCAACGAACAGTTTAGAATAGTGAGCGGAAAAAGCCGATGTCAGTGAATGTCCGACGATTTCCATATATGGAGGTAATCGGTAAAAAAGCGACCCATAAAATCTCGATCTTGGCGGGTATAATTTTGTTACCAAAATAAATGAACTACATCACAGGATTCCCCAGATCTAGGCGAATCCAATGATGTATAATACGTAGGGGTGCAGGCTTGGTTGCTATGGGAAAAACTAGGTCAAATTAGGCCAATTTTCTCGAGTTTGAGAAAATCTCTCTGTACCATACCTTTTTCAAAGTCAAAATACATATTGTTAGAGTGCATTTTGACATTTAATTCTGTTATATTTAGATTCAGGAGATGTTAAAGTATCAGAAAATGGACTAATCAGCAACTGTATTCTCAACAAAGGCATCATGATTTGGATTGCTCTTCTGCAGACTGATTTTCTAGTTGTGACTGACGCTGTGCTTGTCTTTGTGCCACTTCATGTTGTCGTCGTATTGCTGCTTCTTCTAGAGTCTCTCTTGATTGTTGTGATTGACGCGATCGTCTCTTCCTCTTAGCATCTGCAGCTCGTTTTGCAGCCATCTTATCATTTTGATCCATATTAATAAGTCTGCAATACTTTAAATTAAAATTGTGCCTTGAAGAAACAATCAAAAACTTACATTTTAAGGTTATTTTTAACAAAATGATGAGTTAAATCCTTTTCCGGGATGAAACTGGGTTCTACACCGACTTTTCTTCGCTGAGTGTTACTATTTTTGGGAGAGTACATATAAGGGAAACAATACAATTAATGTCTAACTTTCAACCACAGTTGCATCCCTTAGATGTGACCGACGTACAAACGGAGAGAATTATGGATTGTGATTATTAGTATTATAAAATCTTATAACAATTATTTACAATTATACTCGTACATACGTTGATGTGGTGCTTTCACGACGTTTTGGTCTGCATCTAAGGCTTTTGCCGCTCAAAACCCAATCTGACATGCCTCCGCCAATAGTCAAAAATGTCCTTGTTTTAATGTAACTTATTTAACTCATTTTCATTTTAGGAAGCAGAACTGCATCTATTCAACGATCTCCTTCGTGATCCTGCTCAACAGAAGTAAGCAATCTTAATCCATTCACTTGTTACTATTTTGCATTCAAAGAAGTTGTATTTTCAATCACTGCATTTGCACAAATTTTGTGGTACCGTACTGGAAGTTTCTGTCTTTAATTTTGCCGACTCGGGAAATGTACTACCCTGGGACAAATTCACACTCAGCGTATTCATAAATACGGCACCCGCCACGGGTGTCCACCTAAAGGGTTAACTCACTCATTCCAATATTTATTATAAAACTGGATGTTTTTAATAACATCGTCTCAAAGAACGTTTAAATTATAACATAATAATCGCACCCATATCCAGAAATTGTAAACGATAATCTCAATATGAGGTTTCGTGCTTTGAGAATTTTAAATGATAAGTTTTAAATAATGAAACATCTTGAAGTTATTAATGACACCTTTATTTGTAAAAAATACACGTGGCGTCAGGCTGAAGTTATTAATGACAACTTTATTTTTAAAAAATACACGTGGCGCCACGCTGAAGTTATTAATGACACATTTATTTGTAAAGTTTTACGTGATGTCACGCTAAAGTTATTAGTGAAAGCTTTTGTTGTAAAAAAATTACACATGGCGTCACCCTGAAGTTATTAATGACAGCTTTATTTGTAGAAAATTACACGTGGCGTCACGCTGAACTTATTAATGGATCAAATCTCAGGAAAAAAGAACCACTTCTCATTTGTAAAAAAATACACGTGGCGCCACGCTGAAGTTATTAATGACACATTTATTTGTAAAATTTTACGTGATGTCACGCTAAAGTTATTAGTGAAAGCTTTTGTTGTAAAAAAATTACACATGGCGTCACCCTGAAGTTATTAATGACAGCTTTATTTGTAGAAAATTACACGCGGCGTCACGCTGAACTTATTAATGGATCAAATCTCAGGAATAAAGAACCACTTCTCATTTGCTTTGCTTATTTCATCTGTCCTAAATCAACCACATTTTATTCCTTTACTCAAGTCATCTGTCAAAACTCAACCACATCTCATTCATTTGCTCCAAATATCTGTCAGAAACCTACATCTCATTCAGATGCTCAAAACGTCTGTCAGAAGCGAACCACATCTATTAGTTTACTTAGACCACCTGTTAGATAACAACCACATCTCATTAGTTTACTTAGACCATCTGTTAGATAACAACCACATCGCATTAGTTTACTTAGACCACCTGTTAGATAACAACCATATCTCATCAGTTTACTTAGACCGCCTGTTAGATAACAACCATATCTCATTAGTTTACTTAGACCACCTGTTAGATAACAACCATATCTCATTAGTTTACTTAGACCATCTGTTAGATAATAACCACATCTCATTAGTTTACTTAGATCATCTGTTAGATAACAACCACATCTCATTAGTTTACTTAGATCACCTGTTAGATAACAACCATATCTCATTAGTTTACTTAGACCATCTGTTAGATATCAACCACATCTCATTAGTTTACTTAGATCATCTGTCAGATATCAACCACATCTCATTAGTTTACTTAGACCACCTGTTAGATAACAACCATATCTCATTAGTTTACTTAGACCATCTGTTAGATATCAACCACATCTCATTAGTTTACTTAGATCATCTGTTAGATATCAACAATATCTCATTAGTTTACTTAGATCATCTGTCAGATAACAACCACATCTCATTAAATTACTTAAATCATCTGTCAGAAACCATGAACGTCTACTTCGCTTGGTTAGGCCCAGCTGTCAGAAACCAACCACATCTCCTAATCACATGTCATTAGATTGCTCAGATCATCTATCACAAACCAAATACATCACATCAACGTATTTCGCAGACCCACTTATGAAGTGGGCTCCTCCACATTGAACCCCTAATGTCGCTTGCCACAAATCGCTTTAAACACTACCCAAATATAGCACCGCGTGATAGCAGCTGTAAAATGACGCCCACAGACAATGATAACGCTGCCATTAGAAGAGAACAACATTAGCTGCTGTCTGATCCCTGAAATGTCCCCATGCTCTGAGTTTTTCCTCCACTTACTATTAAACAAATGTTTTCAAACACTTCCCTGATAAATGTTATTTATAAATACTTTCATATACGTTGTCAGTTAACGTGCGTCTTGAAATATATATGACTGCGATTAAAGAATTTGCGAACTGGTTTAGATCTTTGGTAACGCAAGCTCTTTCAAGCCCCCACCTCTGATTTACTCAGTGGAATTCTTATTATTCTGGAATAGCTGTGTTTAAAGTGTGTTTAATAAATTGACTGAGACAAAAATGCAGTACATTTAAAATGATTAAATCGAATATAAATTAGTAAAATTACAAATAACAAAATTTAATAATCACTTAAGTTTCAACAGTTTTAAAATAATTGAACAGTTTAAAAGAGAAGGTTCATCATTGATTGATAGTAGCCTCTATGAAAAAAGTTCCCTTTGGCAGTTTATATATTGCACTTTGCTGCCAGTGATTGTTTCTGCTCCCGCTTTGTTGGTTCTTGATGGACTGATCACTGATAACGCTCGTCGCTGGTCAAGGATGTAGGATGCAGCTCGTTACCAGGAGTGTCAGGGAGAGTCTACAAAGTTGGTCCCGCGTCTTAAAGTTGAGGCCACTGTTACCTTCTTGTTCCAGAGATAGTACCCTTCAACTAGTACCACCACTAACAACTATGGTAAAAGAATAGAAACGACACGCTGTCCTGAGTATTGCGTTTCCCGACACATACTTATGTGTCCCCTTTCTTTTTTCACCATCTTATTTAACTCAGAATTTACCCTCGATGAGAATTAACTTTAATGCCTCGAGAGAACACTTTCTTTACATTTAAATTGAATAGCTTTTAAATTTACTTTACATTTAAATGAAAAGTTTAATAGTACAGATAGAATATGTTTACATTTACATTTCCACAGATTGACAAGTGTTCACAATATAAATTGAATATGTTTTCATTTAAGTTTATACTGATTTGAAAAGTTTGAAACTTCCATTAATTTTAAAGTGAATATGTTAACATCGACATTTACACTGGTTTAAAACTGTAAGTATTATAATTAAAATGTACATCATTTCTTTCACCTTTCCCTCCCTGCTCCATATGGAACTTGGGAGTACTGATCCGTTTACTTCTACTCAAGAAACTAGCTATAAAGCAGTCGCCAGCCCGTGCAGTGGTGGTTCATGAAATCATCATTCTATGCGCTGAGGTTGCCAGCCTCAAATAACTGGGACATCCATTAGCGATTTTCACATATTAATATTCACATGGTAATATATACATATTAGTTCACATGTTAGTAAGGAAAATATAGAATGTAAAATGACAACTTACACCAATGCTGGCTCTCAGACTTTTTGCTCAGATGAATGAAGTTAAGGCACTAGCCGATGCCTTTTTATACGTGTACGTGGGGTCGTTAATGTTAACTTTAATTACATCTCTGACTTCGTGTGTTCAGTTTCCTCAGGTATTCCGTGTTTCCTTATTTAAAATGATAGAGATTTCCTGGGCTGTTTTGTAAGTTCTGATAAATACTCCATTAAAAGGCGTCCGGTCTGATAAAATGGAATTCTGAATTCTAGGCTACACTCTGGCAAGGTCTGGTTGTGTCGTCTTGGCAAGCGATCTTCACAGTGTCTTAATACTGAAACGTGTCAGGTTATATTCATTGTCCTCCGCCGCACCTGTTTGTTATGAAGCTAAGTAAAATCTCCAATCATTTCAAACATGCGTGTTTGGGGTGTGGTGGTGAGGGGGAGGGGGGGAGAGAGATTTTCAAATATTTCTGACATGGAAAAATTTTGAACGTTATGTAGGGGTCAAGTCTTTCGTATATGGCATGAAAATATCCGATCCCTGGCAGGCGAACTCACTAACACATCTGTAAACTCATATGACAATGTGTTTCAGATGTAACAAATAATTACTTTCTAAAGTAATCTTGTCATAACAAGTTTGGACAGGAAGCGATTAGGTCATCCTTGTCTGTCTAAAATGTGTCAGCCAGACAAGTAATCTCTTATCTGTCGCGTACCCTGGCCTTATCAGCAATTAGCAACTACGCTGGTGATTTTCGCGTTATCTGCCCCGGCCAAGCGGTGGTACGCGAGAATTTCCACCTTGCCTGGCGTTAAAATAATCTCTGCCGCTCCTTGCAAAGCTTGAGAGAAGGGATGGGTAACAAACAGACATGGTGACTTATCTCCGAGAGGAGTAAAAGAATGTAGATACAAAATATCTGCTCCAGTGGACAGAGAAAGAAAAGGGTGCGACTCTGAAAAAATCGCAATAAAGACAGTCAAAAAATGTAACTGATTACTGCAGTAGTGAAAGAGAGATCGGAAAGAGGTCGCCCCAAAATCCATCTTGTGACAGGCTGTGAATCCTTTCACGATTCACAATCTCAGCGAGCCAGTGGCGCCATTTGGATGGTCTCTAGTTCGATTTCCTCGTGAGCTTATCACTTATGTTTCGCTTCCGTTGTCTGATGTTCTTTTTTCTGTTCTACAAATGTCTACTATTTACTTATATACTTACTTACGTAGTCGTTCCTCTTCTACCGTGAGGTGTATGTGACGGGTCGGTGGTGGTGGTGTGGTTGGTGTTGCGATTCCTTGGTTATGGTATTATTTATTGAATAGTAAAGTCACTCTTTAGACGTATCAATGTTGTTTATAAATGGTTAGCTCTGGGCATCAGAACATCCCTTCGACGTTCTGATTTGCATAGTATATAGTATTTGATTTCCCTTGTGGGAGAGTTATCGTGCTGACAAAGGTAAACACCAACAGCTGTAGAACCGAACCCGAAACGTAAATAAAGGATCAAGCCTTCTGCTTTGAGTCCACATGTATTGAGATTCATACAAAAACGATAATCGACATTCACAAAGGTTTCATGTACAATTCAGCGTAACAATTGAATTCCAAATAATATCAGTAAGTATCCGTCCGTGTCAAAAAAATATGTCAGATGAACATCGTGGCTATATACGTGCGCTGTTGTAGTCAACAGCCAGAAATGAGCACATGAGTTCTTGACATCTACAATTTGAATCATAATACGATTCTCCTTCCATTATTAGTTTAATTTAATTAATCTCATGCTTAGATTAATTTCCGAACTGACCCTGAAGTCTACATCGATTCATCTATATATAATATAGGCTATATACTCAGCCTTATTTCCTTGGAAGAAATACAAGACACGACCTTCTTGCTTGACGGATAGCGTAACAAAGGCCCTGTAACCAAGTCACCCGGCGTGACCTTCCCAACGCGAATGCGTCATAATCTCCGCATATATTTCGCGTTCACTATACCGTAAAATATCGACATATTCTATAAATATTAATGACCCCTAAACGTTGCGCATGGGTAAACCCCAGCAGACGCCGTCATTTAAAATAACACCGTAACAGATTTCCTGTCAGACGGGGGCAAAAAAAAATCTATTAAATAGATTTTTTTTGAACAATATTAATCAAATTATCAAAAATTTAACAAAACCCGACGTATGACCTACGATGTTCTATCTAGAACAGTGTCGCGGTCATGTCAGTAATATATTATAATAAAATCAACGTAATATCATACATATACCTTATATTAAACAAGGAAATGCCACTGTCACTAACTAATTAACTAATTAATTTGTTGTATGTATAGACTAACTAATAATGTGAGGTGTTATTAAAATTATTCTAACTAACTAAAATTAAAATAATTAATTATAGTATGTACGTATGGTGCTAACTAATTAATATCTAATTGAAGAAAATGAGAAATAGTATTAGAGAGTAAAAGAAATAAAAATTGAGAAGTACGGACAATTGAAACCAAATATTAAAGTATACATTAAATTAGCATGCGTGTGAAAATGAAGTGTAAGGATAGATACCTAATTAAATTAACGCAATCAGAAGAAAAGAACAGAAAAAATTCATACATTTTAACTATATATATGAAATGTCATAATGTAATATCTATTACCTTAATAATTACACTAATTAAAAGGTTTAATTGGTGTGATATTCTTTTGTTTCATCTTTTCTTAGTATATTTTATTTTTTTATTTCATCACACTTTGACTTTATTATCTATTATATAGTAATTTAATAACTAGAAAATTTAATAATATTGGACATGAAGATCCAATCGTAGTTACCTCCTGTTGAATTGTATGAAAGTTCATTAAGACACAAGGTTCATATTATCAAATTATGATTTGATTATCCATTCATCGTTAGTTCCTTTATTAAACTTTGAAAGTTAATTGACTAAGTCATCAACGTATCTGTCCCTTCTACATCAGAGATTGTTCCTTTTTAACAGTTTTCAATCGAAATGAGTGATACTCAAAGTGGAATTGAAGTTCAAATTTTCAAACGATCCGTAAAACTTGATATTTTGATCACAATAGTTTATTTCGAAATGTCTTTATTTAGGTAGGAAGTCCAACTGAATTGTTGTATATTCTGACTTGATATCAATACCGTTCATTGCAAATGTAATGCTTGACTAGTCAGAAAATTTTCTTGAAATTGTAATATTCATTCAGAATCCGTAGGATGTCTGGACAACGTGTCGGCTATGACGTTTTCAGTTCCAGGTATCGACTGTATCTCGAACTCGTAGGGTTGCAACGTAATCGTGCAAGTTTAGCACTTTTATGGTTTGAGCGACGTAATGCTGCCACTGATTTCTGATCAGTCTGGATCAGGAATGGAGATCCCAGCAAAAACTTTTCCAACTTGGTAATTGCCCAGATTACGGAGAGCAATTCTCGGTCCACAGTAGAATATTTCGTCTCCGGAGGTTTCAGTTTGCGTGAGATATACATTACAGGGTGAAGGACATCATCATGATATTGCAGTAGACATGCCCCGAGTCCGTAATTACTCGCATCTGTACGTAGAACAAACTTTTTAGAAGCATCTGGTAATCTTAAAACAGGTGGGCATGAAAATATTTTTAAGATAGTGCGAAAAGTTTTGTCACATTCGTCGGTCCAATTTATCCTTAAAGGCATGTTCTTCTTTAGTAACGAAGACAGGACAGCCGTGATGGATGATAGGTGAGGTACAAATCTGCTATAGTATTGGATTAAACCTAACAGACTCCTAACCTGTTTCTTCGTTTGAGGAACAGATAAATTTAATATTTTAGAAACTGTACTGGGAATTGTTTGGATACGTCCCGATCCAATAATGTGCCCCAGGAATGTTATCTCATTACATGCTATATGAATTTTAGTTGGTTTAGCGGTTAAATGGTTATCCCGCAATATTTCCAAAACTGATTTAAGACCCAAAAAATGTTCCTCAAATGATGAACTAAACAAACATATGTCGTCAATATAGGTAATTATATCTGATCTACCTGCTAAAATTTTTCGCATCATGCGAATAAAGGTAGCTGGAGCATTCATTAGCCCAAAAGGCATCACGTTCCACTGGTAAGGACCTTGTGGAGTTGAGAATGCTGTGTAGTATTTGGCTCTTTCGGTTAGTGGAATCTGCCAATAACCTTTAGTTAAGTTAATTTTAGTGAAAAGTGTAGCATTGGATAGACGAGGAAGTAAATCGTCAAGGATAGGATGTGGTTCGCTATCTGGTACTGTCTGCGCATTAAGTTTCCTATAGTCAACACATAAACGTATGTTGTTGTCCTTTTTCCGGACAATGACTAAAGGAGAAGAAAATGGAGATGTACTAGTCTCAATAATACCTAATGATATCATCTGTTCGAGTTCCTGAGATGTCTTACTCAGAAAATGTAGAGGTACAGAATAAGGATGAACACGAATTGGTGTATCATCGTTAAGAATAATATCGTGACTAATTACAGATGTGCAACCCGGTACATCAGTTAACACATCTGGGAAAGATTGTAGAAGATCAGCAACGCGTTGATGCTGTTGCGGTGTAACCGTAGAAGAAATGGTCACATCACGCCAAGATTCAGTAGATTGGACAGTAAGTACAGGTAAAGGCATCTGCACTTCAGGAAAAGAAGATTCTTCCTCCTGTATAACAGATAGATTAGAATAATGACAAGTAGATACAGTATTGTCATCTAATTCATGAAAAATTGACTGTAAGTGTATAGGACGTGTATGAAATTGCTTGAGCATATTAATATGGAATATCTTTCTGTGTCCCTTGATATATAAGACGTAATCAACGTCTGAAATTTTATCAGTAACCTTATAAGGACCAGTAAGGAAAAGAAATGATGAATGACTATGCTGAGTCATCAATGATATGAGACAATTGTATTACCATAGCATGTTATCTGCGTGACGCAGCATTAGGTACTAATTGTAACCGTAGACAATGATGGTTAAAGTAAGCACCATTATCATGCTCGATGACCATTCGAGCATCTCTATTGTTACGAAATGTAACTATAGCTTCACCATACCTGTCATTGGTAGGTGACAACAACCGTACAAACATAACGTCTGCCGTGTCATTAAAGAAATTGCTAAGTGCCTGCCATCTGGTACCTTGTGGCAGATTGCGCACTAACACGGTGCGAGAATATGCACCCTTCCCAATGTAAGTGGGATCAGTGTCACTAACGTGATAAATAGTTCTTCTATTTAATCTTTTGGATATGGTAGTCTTATGAGATGATGTCTCATAATGATTGACATATTTATTTGTCCTAATTTTATTAGTTAAGTTCATAAGAACTTCACCATCATTACCCTTGTTCGGGACATCCCTTCTTTTCCCATTTTCACAATTTTATTAAGATCACTGTTAATATGATCCTGTCGCCAACATCTATCTTCCGACTTGGCGGCATTCTCTTGAGAAAAGGTATATCTGCCTCGAAATGATTTTCTAATCTTCCTAGGATGGGCTGGTAGTTTAGTATACTTTTTATCCTGTAGGAGAGTCTTATCCTTCTCCTTATAGATTTCCAGAATGGTACTGAGACTGAAATTGGAGAAAACTGTGCCACATGTATTTATTTTGTTGGCCCGTAATGTAGCTGTTGCAATGACAGCGTTAGCATTGCAATAAGATTGCACATTCTTTAATTCCCATTCCTCAATTTCCTGTGGGGAACAATCCTTACTACCATGGATGCGTCCCAACATCAGATCTGCAATTGGATTCTGAAGCATGCATACCTTAACTTGTCCTGAAAAGAAAGGTGTATTAACATGGACAAGAGCTGTGAGGTAAAACTCAATAGTTCCCCCAAAAGTCATGCAACGGACATATTCCCCCGTTGCACAGCTAGGATGTACTAGCGACTGTCGCACTCCAATGGTTGTGGACCCCGAGTCTCTCAATACAGAAACTATAGAACCGTTTACTATCCCTCTGTTAAAAATCAGAGAGCCTGTTCCATCATTGGCTGCAAGACCTACTTCTGGTGTAATGTGTCCGCAGTTTAGCACTGTCTCCTTTGCCTTCTGAAAAATAAGATTGCATTGTGGGCAACTATTTGCCACGTTATAATTTATAGCAAAGCATGCAGCAGAAGAATTCATTGTATTATCGTTAGGTGGAACCTGAACCTTAGGGGTGATATCATTTGTAACTGCTGCCCCGGTATTTTTATAATGTGAAGATCCACGAGAATGAGAACGATTACGAGAATAATTATTTGAATTATCTCGTTGACGTCTATTATAATTGTTATCTCGATGTCTCGAGTTATAATTATCGCTATTCTTCCAATTGTTACCATTATTATATTGATATGACCGATTATCACTTGAGTTACGTGGATTACTGTTGTATCTTGACTGAGGTGAATAATTTCTGGTTTGTTGTCTTCCTCTATTAAAGTTATTGTTAAAGTTATTCTGTCCCTTATGAAAATTAATGTCATAGTTTCCTTTGAACCTACCTCTATCCACACTGTGTGTTCTAGGTTTGTTATGATTATGATATGCCATATTGGAGGCTACAGGAAGTGGTTCTCTTATCAACGAGCCAGAAATATTAGCATTCGGATGAGCTGTGCAGTAATTTAAAGAAATTTTTTCTAACTCATCAATAGATTCTGGTTTTCTTTCTTGCAGATAAGCAAAGAATGGTGAGCTGACAGAAGATAATACTTTATCCCTCAATAATAAATCAACTAATTTGTCGTAAGATTTGTTGACACCTGCCAGTTCAACCCATCTGTTAAAAGTATTGCGTATGTTAGCAATAAAACCTGTGAAATCTTTATTGTTATCTGGCAACAAACTTTTGAAACGTAGTCTACATGCCTCTTCGTTCAAGTGGAAACGACGTAATAACAACGTCTTAATGGCCTCATAATCTGTTGCTAATGTAGGATCAATGTTTTGTGCTGCACTTGCAGGTTCGCCATCCAGAAATTCCTTAAGTTTAAGTGCCCATGCAGTTTTGTCAAGGTTATTGACCTTACATATATATCCTCAAAGCGCGCCAGCCACGATGAAAGGTCGTCCACGTGTAATTTGAATGGTGGTAATTTAAAGTAATAATTGCCTTTAAGTCGGGTGGATGAAGATCCAGATTGAGCATTATCATTTTGGCTTGCTGCAGCACTCTGCGAATTAAGTTTTGCTGTTTCCAATTTAAGCCGTTGCAATTCCATTTCTTGCTGTAATATGATTTCTTGTCGTTTCAATTTATTCTCTTCTTCAATCCGTAGGATTTCATCTCTTGCTATCTTTCTTTCTTCTTCTTGTCTTAATTCTTCTCTCTCTGCTTTAGCAAAAGCTTTCTTTTCCTCCTCTTCTGCCAAGCTTTCTTTTCCTCCTCTTCTGCCTTATATTTTGTAAATTCAGCCAATGCATAAGCCTCGAGAAGTTCTCCTTTTTTTCCAAAATCCTTACCATTTTTAATAAAATAGTCTAAGTTAAGCATCTTGAAGTTAATATATTTAAGTATTCAATTACTTATGTCTTGTAATCACCACTAGAATCTATGTCGATAATTATGATTACTCAACGAATGAATAATTATTATAAGAAATTGTAATATTCCTGTATTGTTATGTATAAGTTCCACAATCTATAATATTTTGTAGAAATGTTATATATATACTCACTGATATCTATGATAAATAGTTATGATAGTTAGTTATATAAGCTGCTGAAATTATATCAAGCGCTTAATATTAATATTTAATAATTATGTGTATTATCCCTAAATAATTAGTCTTAATTGTCACTAAGTTCACAATATAGTACTGAGAAAGTGTACTAATTTATATTAAATATGTATTAATATGTTATAAAGTTTTAATAATTAATCATTATATATTATGCCATAATCATGAGGCATAAAGTGCATTGCCCATTTCTAGGACCACTACTGCAAATATGTGCAAAGTCCCTAATTCCTCATCAAAGCTGATAAAAATTTAATCATATTCATCTACACTATTATTAATGAAGAAATTACAGCATTAATATTAAATTATAAAAGGATGAAATGAATACAAACAATACAATGGGTTAACCAAGGATTACGAAACAGTATTACCATACGACAAGACATTTTCACAATAAAAAAATGCATTAATAACTAAGTGGTATAAAACGGAAGTGAGAGATTAAGAATGAACTGAATAGAAAGTTAAGCTGTGTACGTAACAAATAGTGACGTCACAGGACTCATTTGACGTTAATACAATACATTTAATTAAAATTAAAGATAGCTAGATCAGAATAAACAAGATAGATTACGAACATAAGACTGTAAATGAATAAAAATAAGAACCAATTACACCAGAAAACACCAGTTATAACATGACTATACACCTAACATGCAAAGTGAATTAATGCAAGTCCGAACGAACCGATCTCCGATAATGATAATTCGACGCTTTCTTCGCGAGGTGCTATTAATTCACAGCCTTAGGAACATTCAGAATGAATATCGGCATCCTGAGAGCCATTTTATTCATTCCGAACCGCCGCCCAACCATACCCGCTACATGAAAAGGACAGGAACAATATTTAACATGGATACAACGAAAAAAAGAACATGGCATTATTTGGACAAACAGGACGAAATATTTTAACCTTTAAAATTAGTGACTTATCTTGTTTTGGCGGTAATATCGTACATTATATGCTTCGCCGACAGACTCGAGAGCTTGTTTGTATCATTGAGAAAGTCAGCAATAGGTTTCATTTGATGTTTGAAAGCTGCAAATAAATTTGTTTGAAGGACATTGTCAGCTGCTGGCTTTTCCAACCGTTCATACTGTCGTCAAGGGCATGACGTCACCGGTGTTTTTGCAAATAATGTCCATTTTGGCTCGAAAGGAAAAATGTCTTATTTTTTGGTGTGGTTCGTTCTTTTGAAAAATTTCAAAACCACTAATGGCCACCAGTTGTGACGGGTCGGTGGTGGTGGTGTGGTTGGTGTTGCGATTCCTTGGTTATGGTATTATTTATTGAATAGTAAAGTCACTCTTTAGACGTATCAATGTTGGTTATAAATGGTTAGCTCTTGGCATCAGAACATCCCTTCGACGTTCTGATTTGCATAGTATATAGTATTTGATTTCCCTTGTGGGAGAGTTATCGTGCTGACAAAGGTAAACACCAACAGCTGTAGAACCGAACCCGAAACGTAAATAAAGGATCAAGCCTTCTGCTTTGAGTCCACATGTATTGAGATTCATACAAAAACGATAATCGACATTCACAAAGGTTTCATGTACAATTCAGCGTAACAATTGAATTCCAAATAATATCAGTAAGTATCCGTCCGTGTCAAAAAAATATGTCAGATGAACATCGTGGCTATATACGTGCGCTGTTGTAGTCAACAGCCAGAAATGAGCACGTGAGTTCTTGACATCTACAATTTGAATCATAATACGATTCTCCTTCCATTATTAGTTTAATTTAATTAATCTCATGCTTAGATTAATTTCCGAACTGACCCTGAAGTCTACATCGATTCATCTATATAATATAGGCTATATACTCAGCCTTATTTCCTTGGAAGAAATACAAGACACGACCTTCTTGCTTGACGGATAGCGTAACAAAGGCCCTGTAACCAAGTCACCCGGCGTGACCTTCCCAACGCGAATGCGTCATAATCTCCGCATATATTTCGCGTTCACTATACCGTAAAATATCGACATATTCTATAAATATTAATGACCCCTAAACGTTGCGCATGGGTAAACCCCAGCAGACGCCGTCATTTAAAATAACACCGTAACAGTGTAGAAGTTTGGAAGAGAGAGCGCCATACTATTCTATCGGCTGTCTTCCTCCTGGCTTGGTTCCATTCTAGTCCTTGGTCCTTCAACGATTGTCTAATGTTTTCCTGCTAGCGGACTTTGGGTCGTCCTGGAGGTCTGGATCCCTGGCTCTTAGTTTACCATGCTTGCCGTGGTAGCCGATCTTCTCCCATTCTGCAGACATGGCCAAACCATCTCAGTTAGGACTGTTCTACTTGGGTCTGCAGGGGTTGGGTTTTTAGGCCTTGACGTATCGTCTGGTTGCGGACCATGTCTCTTCTTGTTACTTCAACCACCTTCCTCAGATATCTCGTGTCTGAGGTTTGAATCTTTCTTTTGTGGGTTCAAGTCATTGCCCATGACTTGCATCCATACGTCAAGACTGGGACATAGGTGGAGCGGTATTCACCTATCTTCGTCTTCTTACCAACTTCTCTTTTGCTGAGGAATCGTCGATTTATGGCTTGAAAAAGTCTCCCAGCTGCTGCTCTTCGTGTAGCCAACTCTTCTTTGATGCCTCCCTTCTGGTCTATGACAGCTCCAAGGTATTTAAAGTGGTCGACCTGCTCCAGGACCTGTTCTCTCAGCTTAATCTGATGTCATCTTTCCTCTCGTGAAATCACCATGGTTTTTGTTTTCGAGCTGCTTATGATCATCCCTCTCTGTGCCTACTATTTACCTATATTTATTTATTTAGAGCGGCTTGCAGGACTGTTTATTCCAGCGAAATATTGTTATCATCCTCCGAATTTATTCTCATAATCTTAACTGTGTATTTTCAGACCCAACTGCTGCGACCTCTCATCAAGTATCTGCATTTTGTATTGAATCTGGTTAGGGTATTGAGACAGAAAATCAGGTCGTGGGCAAACGCCAGATTGTTTTTTTTTTTTTTTTTTTTTTGCCAAAATGTACTGAATTCATTTCAGTTTCTGTTGTCTGAATTCGTTGTTTTCATGATGCAATCTATAGTAAAAATAATGTAACAAGAGGCATCCCTGTCATCTAAGTTCCCTTTATGGGTAAATCTACAATACATGTCTTCGTATGGTTTATCTATTAGACTAATGAACTTAAGGGAGCATCACTATGCTTCTTCAGTTTTCAGAATGTTTCTCTGTGTCACTGGATTACTTCTTTTGTTCTGCAGTGATGGTCCATGTCACAAAACATTTGTGCGCTCTCATGTCTGTAGTGGTTTTGATGGTATTGTATGATAGTGATATTACTAAGTGTAATGTATGAGGTCAGCTGTGAAGGCTCCTGAGATAAAATGTAGTTGTGAATTTTCAGAAGGCCTTTCTTGCTACCACTACGACCTCACACCTATCTTTTTTCCTAATGAATGTGGCTACGTTATACTCTAGGGTACTGAATGTAATGTGTTGTATTGACATATACAAACACACACACACAGATATTAAATAATATATTATCAATAAAATTTAGAACACAATGAACTAAATCCAGCTGGTGAAATTTTAGAAAGTAAATCTTTTTTTTAAATTTATTTGTTCTGAACCAAGGTTTTATTTGGCCAGAACATATGAAAAGATTTTGGAATTTATGAGTGAGTGGCATGAATAAATGACATGATAAATAAAATGTGTGTACGTATACAAATTTTAAGATTAGTTAGTATTTCTACAGTTTATAATTTTATTTTCCCTGGGAGAACGATGAATAGATGTGCTGTTGGGGTGGCTTCATCCCTCCCTGTCTAAGTTTACCAAACATTGTCCATTAATGATGGAAGTAAATGGGATGTTTTAGTAGGAATTCACTTTGGGTGTTATGTCTATGAAGTTGGTGTAAATCCAGTAGACCAGCCTGCTTACGTAACTTTGAAGGTGTAGCGCTGGTGCTGGAATCTGGTGGCCCCACCTCTCCGTGCTTGGGGGCAATATATCGGGTGGCCCCACCTGTCCGTGCTTGGGGCAATACAAGGCTGTTCTGCCGAGATGCGACACTGCACGGGTCCTCACTGTCAATTATCTACCCAGCATTTGACACCACCTTTTGGTGTCAACATAAAAAAAACTCACAGCTCTGAAATAAAGTATTGGTTTAGGTTCAGAACCTTACCTAAGGAGCCACTTCTACACGTAACAATTTACAATAACGCCATTTAGACAGGGTCAGATCTCTCTGACCATACAACACATCTTACCAAGTTGGTTTCCCATAGGATAAGTTCTCCCAGACTACATATTCATAAATATGTTTATTAGCTTCTTGCCCTAGAATAGGATAGGTGATACGTTCCACTGATCTCAACACTTGATCTGTCCTTCCTAATCATTGCTGGAGTTTATATATATTGTTTGTCCCTAGACCCTGAACTAGGGCGGGGGGTCTAGAGCAAATCCTTACTTGTTTGTAAGGCTAGATTTCGATATGGCAGTATCAAATCACTCGAAACATTAAACAATATTCAAAATATACAAAGAAATAATTTCAATCTTACCAGATTATGAATAAAGAACACAGAAATGCTAGCAAAACTCAGCTGAGCTGCTGGCTATAGTATGGCGTCCCTGAACTTATTTCAATTTATTTCATTTGGAAATCACCACACTTGAAATTTACTGTGTCTATCACTGGACAACTATTGAGGAATGGCAAAAAAGCTCGTCTGAGCGCGGATAATATGATTGTCTGTGGCCAATCAATGCCTTGGTTTTTTTTAAATTCAAATTTCCTACACTAAAGTCATTTCAGTCATGCTTCAGTCAAGTATGGATTTTTATCTGTTAGTCCGTCCGTCTCTACTTGCGTTTTCACAAAAACGTACTTGTTTTTTTGAACCAACCTATCCTTCCCCTCTACAAATTTGCCTGAAAAGTTATTTTTAGCCACAGCTCCCACCAATGTCCCTTCTCTTTCATTCTAACTAGATTTGAACACTTGCGTCTCAAGGTCGCGATTTTTGTGCAAATAGTGATATGTTAGATTCAATGCAGTCTTTCGCTGATGTGAACAACACTGTCTTTTGTCATTATCTTCATTATTAGCTATCCGTCTGTATAAATAAAAGCATATTATTTCACTGCTCAGAATGGGCCATCCGGCCAGCTAATTTTTATATTCCTAACATTAATATTAAGAAAAAGTTACTTTTTAAATTTTGTAATATTTCAAGCATCTGCGTTTGCCGCTGAATTCAAATAAAAGGCTTGGTATCGCAAAAGCGTCCAATAAATGACTGTGGCGTATCATATCCAAGGTCCCTTCTGTCGAGTTCCTTACTTTTTGTCAACTTGGGAAACGTGACTTTTTCTCCGTTTCCCCCCCCCCCCCCCCCCCCCCCCCCCCCCCAATTGCGTCTCCTTAGCCTTGCTAGTCTCACGCAATTTTTTCAGTCATATTTTTTTTCCTTTTGATCCGCCGTTCTCATCCCGTTCAAATGGTAACCGTTTTGATTTCCCGTCTAGCAAGTCAATTTTTATGGAGGGTGATGACCCGCGGTCAGGGCGATCATGTACTATCAGCAGCTTAAGCATTATGTTTTTATCCTTACATTTTATCCTTTGGAGATATTTTTACGTTGTATCACTTGTTAATTTTATGACACATCTCCCCACTTGAAAACATGCCTACGGCAAGTTCTAAAACCAGTGATACACATAGATAAAATCTCTCCTCACGTCTGCCATTACTCTAATTTTGATCACAGGGGTGCCGACTGAGGAAATCTGCACCGACATTCAATTTGCCTGGGATATATTGGATACTAAACTGATAAGGTTGAAGCAATAAAGACCACCTCAGCAATCTTGCGTTTTCATGCTTAGCCTGAGATAAGAATACGAGAGGCTGATGATCCGTCTCGACCACAAAAGTCCTACCATACAGATAGATTTGAAACTTCTTTATTGCCCAGATTAACGCTAAACATTCTTTTTCGCTTGTGGAGTATCCTTGTTCCGCCTTATTCAATTTGCGGCTTGCATAAGCGACTGGTTTCAGTTCCCCATCAGGTGAAGATGATCTTTGCAACAAAGCCCCTCCGAGTCCTACATTACTTGCATCGGTTCTTAAGACAAAGTCCTGTGTCAAATCAGGCAGTTTGAGAATAGGCTTGCTAGTGAGTTTTTCCTTTAACTCTTGGAACGCTAGTTCACATTGTGCAGTCCAAATAATTTTATCTGGAAGTCCCTTGCGAGTCAGATCAGTCAGAGGAGCACAAATAGCGTTAAAATTTTTGATGTATTTCTGATAAAATCCGCATAACGACACGAATGATCGCACGTCTTTTTTTGTTTGTGGTCTAGGTGCTCTCTGCAGTTTTTCCAAGTTCTTAGGATCAGGGGTCATATTACCCTGATATACAGTGTGTCACAAGAATTCCAACTCTTTGCATCCAATACAACATTTTGTTGGCCTAGCAGTTAAGTTCGCCTCCCGAAGTCTATCAAACAACATCTCCAGAGCTTCAATGTGTTCTTCAAATGTCTCTGTGGCGACGAGAATATCATCCATGAAATTCGTGATACATGGGTTATTCAGGGGATCCAACAATTTGCGCATCATCCTTGAAAATACACTCGGAGCATTTTTCAGTCCGAATGGTAGCATATTGAATTCATAATGTCCATCCGAAGTGCTAAAAGCCAAATAAGGTCTCACTTCAGGCTTCACTGGGATCTGGTAATAGCCTTTACTAAGATCCACCTTTGAGAAGTATTTTGCCTTGTTCAGTCTGGCAAATAACTGTTTTGTGTCTGGTAATGGATCCACTTGTCCTTCTGTGACAGCATTTAGTTTCCTGTAATCTATGCACAGTCTGTGTTCCCCAGACGGTTTTCTCAACAAAACGACACTAGAACTAAAAGATGATTCACTGTGCGAAATAATCCCCTCCTTCAACAAATAATCTATTTCTTCCTTCAATGCCTTCTCCTTCGCGAACGGAATAGAATAGGCTCTCATACAGATTGGGTTTGAGTCTACCAGTTTCATGTTATACTGTAGCAAATTTGTATGGCCTGGTTTATCTGTTAGTACATCTGTATGTTCCTCCAGAACCTGTTGAACTCTCTCCCTCTGGTTTTTAGTCAGGTGCTTACTGACTTTTACCTGTGCTGCTGTTTCACAAGGATGTAATGGGTATTCATGTGAGGTGAGTGGTTCCTTTTGCATCTGGGTTGCAATAGCCAAGGTCAATAAGGGGGTGCTTTCCTGGAGTGGTCTGTCCAGATACTTCTTTAATAAGTTTACATGATAAACTTTCTCCTTCCCCTTTTTGTTAATTTTATAGTTTGTTCTAGACACCTTCTCTAGAACCGTATAGGGACCTTGCCAACCAATTTGTAATTTATTCTGGCTACCGGGTAGTAGAAGAAGCACCTTCTCTCCCACAGCTAGTTCTCGGTCCTTTGCCTTCCTATTAAAATATGCTGCATGTTTCTTCCTGGCTTGTTTCAAATTATCATTTGCCAGTTTCCATCCAGCTTTCAAACGAGTGGTCAGTTCGTTCACGTATTGATACGATGAGGTAACAGGTTCTTCCGCCTTCTCATCCGTCCAGGTCCTTAATAAAGTTACATCTGGATCTTTAATTTATCATACTTATTTTTCATGGAACCCATCGGGTCCCGTCCATTAGAAGCTTTATAATGAGGACTTTTCTTCCTAGAATCATCACTCACAAATCGACCACTACCAATTTTTTTCTGGGGTTTGTCTCCCCACTTTAGATTGCTTATGAGAGATCTTCGCTCTCTTGTCTGTTCTTCCAGTTTATATAAGTCTGACCGAGGGATTGTCATCTTATCCTGGGTAAAATTTCTTCTTTGTACTCTTCGCATAGTGGCCATGTTAATCCATTCAAGTGAAGACTGGGTGTGAAAAGGGGGCTCCCATTCCACTTTGTCTACCCGAGTATAATTAGTTTTCCTTTCAGGCCTAAAGTTGCCCCGTGGCGTTTCTAGGTCCTGCACATATTTTCTCTTTGTGGGTGTTCCCTCATGAAATACGCCACATGCTTCTACAAAGTTTTCAACATCGACATTTACGTCGGGCCAATAGTATTTTCGAGCAATCTTTTGGCAGATGGTACCGACTTTCTCATGGTCACCATCTTTTCCAACATGTAAGCTCCTTATTAAGTTTGCCCTATATATCTTGGGAAGAACTAACTGTCCGTGACCAGTGGATCTAGTTCCTGTCTTCCTGTATAATAGTCTGTTCTTCACAAAGTACTCTCCCTTGCTTGGAGGTGTGTGGCATTTGGGCAATTTTTTAAAACATGGCTTGAGTGTCCTATCCTCAGCCTGCGCCTTCTCATCTCCTCTGGATGAGCATTTATAGGTTCACCTTCTTCCTCCTTCTTCTGTGACCTGGTCTGCACTGTCGCCATGATCACAGGTTTCTCGGGATTCCCCAAGAAGACGTATCTACACCCCAATATCAGAGGGTAGATTGGTTCATCTATCACTGCTGCTCTGATTTCTCCTTCCACATAGCGAGTTTTCACCGTTATCCTTGCGATGGGAAGTGTCATGAGTGGTATGTCCTTAGTCGCCCCTTGTATTTCCACTGTTTCTGTGGTATACTGACTTGGGTCCACTAGGCTAGACTTCACAACTGAATCATAATCCAAACCTGTATCATAAAGGCACCTTATGGTGACCCCATTACAAATAACATCCTCACAAACTGGGGGGTGATAAGGTTCCTGTTGTCCATTAGGATTAACCTTTAATCTTTGCGTCCCCGACTTCATTGCAGCAATGTTTGAAGGTTTCCTTCTACAAAAATTCGGTGTTATGGTTATCTTTCTTGCACCATTTACACCATCTTTTTCCTTGGTTCAACGGTTTTCTTTCATTGAACTTTTGGTCATTGAACTGTGAGTTTCTGTCGCGATAGTCATTTCTTGGCCGCTCAAAGTTTGTCCTACCTTTATTTCCCTGCTCTCTATTATCAAATTTATTAAATTGCTGTGGAGCTTTAAAAGTGTCTATGTGCTTCTTTTTAGCACCACTTACCTCTGCCTGGGCTGCCTGATACCTCTCAGCGACATTTAAAACCTCTCCCAACTTCTCTGCACCTTGTTCCATGAGAAATTTTCTCATGTCTGGAGCCATGGACTCTCTCAATTGCTCAATCATGATCATTTCTTTAAGATCTTGGGTCTTCCCCAGAGCAGTCCATTTCTCCAAATAGGTTTCCAGTCTAGCAGAGAATTGGTGGTATGTCTCCCCAGACAACAGTTTGGCATTTCTAAATTTCTTACGATAAAATTCACCATTCTTCTCGTACCTTAATAACAAAGCCTGCTTTAACATGTCATAATTGTCTTGGTCTTCCCTGTTCATTTTAGCAAAGACTTCATAAGAAGTACCTCTCAGTCCTTGTGATAACTTTAAACTCCACCTCTCTCTCTCTAACCCATATGTAGTAGCTAATAACTCAAAACGTCCTAGGTACCCCTCTATGTCATCGTCTTTCTCAACAAAATGGTCTAAATGAAACCCCATAGCTGAGTTTGAGGCTCCCAGACTAGGCGTAGCATCTGAGGCAAAAGGGCTGGCACCATTTTCAGGAGCCTGGCCTTGTAACTCCAGCTCCCTTAGTCGTAATTCGTGCTCCCTTTGCAACCTTCTATCTTCTGCCTCCCTTTCGGCCTTTTTATCTTCTGCCTCCCTTTCGGCAGTCAATCTTTTTTCTTCTGCCTCCCTTTGCTGTCGTTTGTCTTCTGCCTCAATCTGCAGCCTCTTAATTTCTCTATCCGCCTCTAACCTCTTCTCTTCAGCCAACCTTTCAGACTCTAATTTTCTTTCAGCCTCTTTTTCTAATCTCCTTTCTTCCCGTTCAATATATTTATCACATTCAGCCGTTACGTATTGAATTAAAATCTGACCATCCATTCCCATCTCCTTTGCGGTCAGCACAGCAGCTGATCTAAATTTTGCTAGCTCCGCCATACTTTCTAAACAAATCTAGCAATAAGCAAAGTAAAATTTCCAATCTCTAAAGTAATTATAATTATTCTAGACCAAAATAATTCTAATTAACTAATTAACTAACACTGGCTGTGAAGATTCACCAACTTCTAATTGCCCTTTTAATTTAAAGGGACACTTTTAATTTTAAGGGAATTTTACAATTTTGTTCCCCTAATTTTATTTCTCCCACCAGGAGATCCTTATATTACTGTTTATGCTAATTATCCCTGGACAAGACCCCAATATATGTAGTGGTTTTGATGGTATTGTATGATGGTGATATTACTAAGTGTAATGTATGAGGTCAGCTGCATTCTCTTTTTTTCTTTCCTTTCTTCTCTTTCCCCTTTTTTTCTTTCCTTGCTTCTACCTATTCCCTTCTCTTTCCCTTTCCCTTTACCTCTTCATTCTTTTTTTCTTTTCTTCCCTCCTTTCCCCTTTTCTTTCTTTTCTCCTCTTCTTGTGAAGGCTCCTGAGATAAAATGTAGTTGTGAATTTTCAGAAGGCCTTTCTTGCTACCACTACGACCTCACACCTATCTTTTTTCCTAATGAATGTGGCTACGTTATACTCTAGGGTACTGAATGTAATGTGTTGTATTGACATATACAAACACACACACACAGATATTAAATAATATATTATCAATACAATTTAGAACACAATGAACTAAATCCAGCTGGTGAAATTTTAGAAAGTAAATCTTTTTTTAAATTTATTTGTTCTGAACCAAGGTTTTATTTGGCCAGAACATATGAAAAGATTTTGGAATTTATGAGTGAATGGCATGAATAAATGACATGATAAATAAAATGTGTGTACGTATACAAATTTTAAGATTAGTTAGTATTTCTACAGTTTATAATTTTATTTTCCCTGGGAGAACGATGAATAGATGTGCTGTTGGGGTGGCTTCATCCCTCCCTGTCTAAGTTTACCAAACATTGTCCATTAATGATGGAAGTAAATGGGATGTTTTAGTAGGAATTCACTTTGGGTGTTATGTCTATGAAGTTGGTGTAAATCCAGTAGACCAGCCTGCTTACGTAACTTTGAAGGTGTAGCGCTGGTGCTGGAATCTGGTGGCCCCACCTCTCCGTGCTTGGGGGCAATATATCGGGTGGCCCCACCTCTCCGTGCTTGGGGCAATACAAGGCTGTTCTGCCGAGATGCGACACTGCACGGGTCCTCACTGTCAATTATCTACCCAGCATTTGACACCACCTTTTGGTGTCAACATAAAAAAACTCACAGCTCTGAAATAAAGTATTGGTTTAGGTTCAGAACCTTACCTAAGGAGCCACTTCTACACGTAACAATTTACAATAACGCCATTTAGACAGGGTCAGATCTCTCTGACCATACAACACATCTTACCAAGTTGGTTTCCCATAGGATAAGTTCTCCCAGACTACATATTCATAAATATGTTTATTAGCTTCTTGCCCTAGAATAGGATAGGTGATACGTTCCACTGATCTCAACACTTGATCTGTCCTTCCTAATCATTGCTGGAGTTTATATATATTGTTTGTCCCTAGACCCTGAACTAGGGCGGGGGGTCTAGAGGAAATCCTTACTTGTTTGTAAGGCTAGATTTCGATATGGCAGTATCAAATCACTCGAAACATTAAACAATATTCAAAATATACAAAGAAATAATTTCAATCTTACCAGATTATGAATAAAGAACACAGAAATGCTAGCAAAACTCAGCTGAGCTGCTGGCTATAGTATGGCGTCCCTGAACTTATTTCAATTTATTTCATTTGGAAATCACCACACTTGAAATTTACTGTGTCTATCACTGGACAACTATTGAGGAATGGCAAAAAAGCTCGTCTGAGCGCGGATAATATGATTGTCTGTGGCCAATCAATGCCTTGGTTTTTTTAAATTCAAATTTCCTACACTAAAGTCATTTCAGTCATGCTTCAGTCAAGTATGGATTTTTATCTGTTAGTCCGTCCGTCTCTACTTGCGTTTTCACAAAAAACGTACTTGGTTTTTGAACCAACCTATCCTTCCCCTCTACAAATTTGCCTGAAAAGTTATTTTTAGCCACAGCTCCCACCAATGTCCCTTCTCTTTCATTCTAACTAGATTTGAACACTTGCGTCTCAAGGTCGCGATTTTTGTGCAAATAGTGATATGTTAGATTCAATGCAGTCTTTCGCTGATGTGAACAACACTGTCTTTTGTCATTATCTTCATTATTAGCTATCCGTCTGTATAAATAAAAGCATATTATTTCACTGCTCAGAATGGGCCATCCGGCCAGCTAATTTTTAGATTCCTAACATTAATATTAAGAAAAAGTTACTTTTTAAATTTTGTAATATTTCAAGCATCTGCGTTTGCCGCTGAATTCAAATAAAAGGCTTGGTATCGCAAAAGCGTCCAATAAATGACTGTGGCGTATCATATCCAAGGTCCCTTCTGTCGAGTTCCTTACTTTATGTCAACTTGGGAAACGTGACTTTTTCTCCGTTCTCCCCCCCCCCTCCCCAATTGCGTCTCCTTAGCCTTGCTAGTCTCACGCAATTTTTTCAGTCATATTTTTTTTCCTTTTGATCCGCCGTTCTCATCCCGTTCAAATGGTAACCGTTTTGATTTCCCGTCTAGCAAGTCAATTTTTATGGAGGGTGATGACCCGTGGTCAGGGCGATCATGTACTATCAGCAGCTTACGCATTATGTTTTTATCCTTACATTTTATCCTTTGGAGATATTTTTACGTTGTATCACTTGTTAATTTTATGACAATGTCCACTGTGACAGTATGGGGCGACCCTCTCGATCTCTGTTTCACTCCGGCAGTATTGGTACATTTGTGATACTGATTTTTATTGCGTGCTTTCAACTGCCACACTTTCTTTCTTTCTCTGCTATGTGTAGCAGATATTATGTATTTTCCTTCTTACACCTCTCTCACGGATATGTTATTACGTCTGTTTGTTTCCCGTCCCTTCGCTAAGCTTTGCAAGGAGCGGCAAAATAATATTAACGACAGGCAGGATGGTAAAATTCCTTTGTACCAAATCTTGGCCACGAAGGATTAGCCCCACGAAAATCGCCAGTGTATTTCCTAAGCGCTGATAAAGGCCAGAGTACGGGGAGACAACTGATGGACAGACACAGATAAGAGAATACTTTCTGATAAAGTAATGATTTGTTACATCTTATGTTGTGTGAGGTTATCAACGTGTTCGTGAGTTGGTACACGGAGCAATCGGATGTTTACAGTTCATTTTCAGAAAAGTAATGTTTGAAATTTTGCAATAGATAAGTCATACAAAATATTCAAATCAGTTTGGCTGATCATTTGTGCACCATAACAATGAACGCCTGGGAAGTCAGTGAATATAACCTGACGCTTCAGTCAGTCAAAAGAACAAGTGGTAATCTTCAGACTTTGCACTGGCCACACCAGATTGAGATACCATCTATTCAACAAGCTAAAGATAGGAACTACCGATCAGTGTAACTGTAGCACTGATAAAATGACTGCTGAACATCTGCTTCAAAGTTGCTTCTTATATGCGGTACAGAGAAAGCGCATATGGCCGACGCCAGCTCCTTTCGTGGAAAAGCTTTACGGGGATTCAAATAGCCTCAAACTGACTACTGCTTTCTTTGAGAACATTCAAGTGGACGTCTGACAATGTACGAAGAAGAAGAAGAAAAAACTACTGTGAGAAATCGCTTGCCAAGACTACAGACTTTGCCAGAGTGAAGCCTAGAATTCAGAATTCCTTTTTAACATACCGAACACCTTTTATTTGAGTATTTATCAGGACTTACAAAAACAGCCCAGGAAATCTCTATCATTTTAAACGAGGAAACCGGGACTGAGGGAACCGAAGGACCACACTCGGAGTAAGATAGGGAATCTATTGTTTAAATAACGACACCCCAGTCGCTTGTAAGAGGACGATTCAAGTCTCTTTTATTCATCTGATTAAAAAAAGTATGTGAGCCAGGAATGGCGTAAGTTGTCATTTTACATTCTATATTTTATTACTAACATGTGAACTAACATATATATGTGTATTGCCATGTGCATTTTAATGTGTGAAAATCGCTCAGGGATGTCCAAGTCATTTGAGGCTGGCAACCTCAGCGTATAGAATGATGATTTCATGAACCACCACTGCACGGACGGGTGACTGCTTTATTGCCAGTTTCTGAAAAGAGAACTAAAATCATAAAGAGTCCCAGGTTCCATATGGAGCAGGGAGGAAAAGATGAAAGAAATGAAGAACATTCAAAGTATAATACTTACATTTTCAAAGCAGTGTAAATGTTCATATAAACTTTAAACAAAAAATGTTAAAATTAATGTAAGTTTTCAAGTTTCAAACCAAAGTAAATGTCGATTTTAACATATTCACTTTTAACATTACTGGAAGTTTCAAACTTTTCAATCAGTGTCAACATAAATGAAAGCATATTCAATTTATATTGTGAACACTTTTCAAATCAGTGGAAATGTAAATGTAAACATATTCTATCTGTACTATTAACCTTTGCATTTAAATATAAAGTAACTTTGAAAGCTATTCAATTTAAATGTAAGGAAAGTTTTATCCCGAAGGATTAAATTTAATTCTCATCGAGGGTAAATTCTGAGTTAAATGGGATGGTGGTATAGGAAGATAGGAACCCATAACTATGGGATGGAAAACGCAATACTCAGGAGAGCGTTTCGTTTCTATTCTTTTACCATAGTTATTGGTGGTGATACCAGCAGACGAGTACTATCTCTGGTGCAATAAAGGAACAGTGGTCTGCGCTTTAAGACGAAGGACCAACTTTGCCGTTACTCCTTGACGTTCTAGTAACGTGCGGCACCTTTAATATTGACCAGAAACGAGCGTAAACAGCGAGACAGTCTACCAAGAACCAACCCAGCGGGAGAAGAAACTACCATTAGCAGCTAAGTGCAAAATATCCGCTGCCAAAAGTGACCTCCTTTATTCTGTTAAATCTCATCACAACAGTGATGAAAACCTTTTCCTAAAATATTATTAAATTCTTTAACTTTGTTAAAACCTAAAGTGATTATTAAATTTTGTTATTTGTAATGTTACAAATTTAACTTCGATTTAATCCTTTTACATGTACTGCATTGTTTGTCTCAGTCAATTTACTACACACACTCTAAACAGAGCTATACCAGAATAATAGAATTCCACTGAGTAAATCAGGGGTGGGGGCTTGAACGAGCTGAAATTAATAAGTGCTTAATTCTTCACAAAAGTTTTCGGCAGATTCTAGAATTAACGTGCCCAGCCAATGCAGCATTTTTTTCCTTTATCTGAATATCATGTGAAACTCCATTGAGACAGAAGCGTTATTACCCTTCTATGTACAAATCTGCCAATAGTAATTTTGTGCGACGGTAGACACATTTGAAGCCCATATTAGATACTCTTGAGTTTTGGCCACTGTTGGACCACTACTGCAAAGCAGGGGAGGCAATACCGTCACATCCACTCCGGCAGTATTGCATTACCTTTACTGTTCGTGCGACATTTTTATATTTCTCTCTCTCTCCCCTGTCCTAACTTGGCCCATTTCTGTCAACACGGAAAACTCTTCCGAAGGCCAATGTTTACATAACTTTCACACTTGAATTCACCGTCCATCCTTGAGGGATTAATTAAGTCACACAAAAACTCGACGATCCCACATGGACTCCAGGTGAAAGGCTATCGTCGATGTTTGTATAAGATTGAAGTCATCCCTTTCAATTCGTCAGAACAATAGACTCGCAATATTGGAGGTACGGTTAAACCACGAATATGTCCAGACAGACGGTCGAATTGCGCCGAGTGATAGTCTGATAACGACGTCTGAATTACGTGGGATAAGCAAGTCAGATAATCCCCAATCTGGGAAGACATTTTGAAGTGTAATAGATGTAACTTTACCAAATAATAATCGGATGTTTACAGCCCAATTTTAGAAAGTACTGGTTTGAAATTTTGCACTAGATGAGTCATGCAAAATATTGTATTATAAATTTGCCATAACTAAAACTTTTTAATTAGATTGACTGGCATTTTGAAGAGCGAATAACAATTGCGTCGATTGGGCGTTTGTCCCAACCGCCCGGAAAAGCGGGGGCAGGAAATCTACGATATATAATGTAGAACAATTTTGATACACGAGCCGGCATTCCAGAAATCGTCACCAGTAGACAACTCAGACCTTGCTACAGGAAAGAATAGAGTTGTAATATGAATTTATTAGGAACGGAAATACGTATTAGAGCATCTTTTACCCACTCGAAAAGAAAACTAGCAAAAATTAATACTGACCCGGACTCCTACAGAAAACTACACACAAATTCACAAAGGAATTCTGAAATAAGAAAAAATGTGTTCGTATTAACTTGCCGAGACTATTTATCTGAGCAGGAAGTCTAAAGATTCTCAATTTTATTGAGGTGAATGTACATAGTTTTATACTTTGAACTTTATATGTGTATACTTGACTAGTGGTGTTAAAGATTCATATGAGGCTGGCAACCTCAACATGTGAAAAGGATACATTCACGAATCACCACAGCAAGCGCTGGTGATTGCTTCTTGCTAGGCTTCACAAAGAACCAAACGCAGAAGTAATCCCAGACTCCGAATAGAGCAGGGAGTGAGTGTTTTTACATCGACATGTGTATCATCATTTGTTAAGCAAACTTTATACGCTGCTTCAGGCACAAGCCATTTTACGCTGTCCAGTCATACATTTTGATTAGATTATTTCAATAATGGTGATTTTTTCATCACATCCCCTCAGTTAGATAATATACGCGCAGGAGGAATAAAAAATCTGAGAAAAGGAATCGGTTCACGGGCAGCGGTGGATAAGCGCCTGATTAATATCAGGCAAACAAATATTTAGAAGTGGAATTTCTTCTTTTATTCCCTCTAAAAGTTGGTGGTACGGATCGGAGAGGCCAGTTGCGGTACTACTTTACGAACGATACCAGCTGTCCTACTAGCCTGTGTTTCTAAGCCTGAGATCGATACTTGAAGATCCTTGCCTGGACATGGAGCCGTAACTTCTAGACCTCTGGAAACGTGCCCTCGACACAGAGACGAATTGACGGAAGCAGCAGCAACAGCAATTCAGGAAGTTGGAACGATAAGTCAATGATGATAACTATCTCTAAGAATTATTAGTTTATATTTATTTACATTTGTTCCAAAAGCGATTGATCATTAAATCTTGTATACGTTGATTTTGATAAATCCATAGTCGAATTAATGATTACAGGGCGTAAGGCACATGTGTGAGTCCTGATTTTAAAATATATCGTTCTATCTACATCTGAAAAGCCACTAACAATAATAATAATAATATACTACTGGACAAAAGTTAAGGGCCGCCATTCAGTTTAGACAAGGTTTATATAATTGATTGGCAAACTGTAAAGACAAGTGAAAATGTCATTAAAACTGAGCTCAGAGAAATGTGTATACATTTCTGTGTGCACTAGGTTAATTTTTTTTAAATGTCCAAAAACTGGGTCACTTTAACCCGCTCGTGAAAATTGCCATTGTTGCTGCAAAAACTCATGGTTTTTGCAACACGCCCCACTAGTTCAAAAGGTGAAAAAGTGAGTTGAATTTGAATGCACGTGGAGAATGATCATCGGTAAAGAGTGTTCACCGTTGATATGCAATAAATCAGTATGACAAGTGGTCGAAATGATCACTGCATTAGCCATGCCACCAAGGAGAAGTCTCAGCAATGTAGACCGTGGTCGAGCCATGGCATGGATTCAGGATGGTCAATCTGTTCGTCATGCTGCAAGACGTTTGGCAGTGTCCCACTCTACCATTCAGAGACTTCCTGGGAGATTTCAAGCTACCGGACATTTGGAAAATCGATCCTGCTCAGGAAGAATTATATAAAATAATAAATTAATATGTGTCGTGAAATATTCTAATCCACATATATAAATTATCAGGTAAATATAAAGCCTAATAAATACATTTAATAAAGAAAAGAGCAATGGTAAAATAACAGTGCTGTCACAATGACTGTACTCGAAATCCCCCTTTTGTTGTATGCTTCGTCTGCAAATTGTAACGCTTTCACGTTGATAGTAAAAGCCTACTGTATTATTACCCGCGTTCTTCAATGAAACGTGTGCTGTATTTCTTGCAAAAACATTGAGATACCAAGCTGAACAATGACCTAATTGTAATATTTCATTCATTCCATTTTATACACGGCGTAACTAAAGACAGATGGACTAAAGGATAGAGAGAAGGGAGAGGCATAAAGCCGAACACGTGCAACGCAAAACACGCGTCGCGCGATACACAATTACTACTATCACGCGTGTAAGGCCACATGCACTAACTTTTTCGGACGGACAGTGATAAAAACACTAACCTTCCCAGAGTTAGGTTTTTAAATCCTGAAAAACTCTTATTAGAAAGATGACAATAGATGGGTTTACGTTTGAAAACATTACAGTACCCAGACAGCACATCTTCGAAACAGGAGGTAGAAGGAATTGCATATTTTGAACGCAGCATTTTAGCTCTATTAAATATATATATTTGGGTTCCTTAGGGTTTGCTGACAAAGAATATGTACAACGTTATGCAAATAGTCTAGGAATTAACAAGTTATAGCCAAAATAAAATGATGGTGCTGTCAGACAACACCCAAAATCAGAATCGCTCAGTGGTAGATTTTTTTACACCACCATTGTACGGGAAATGGGCCACAAGTTACATGTGAACTGATTGGCTGGAATGATATGTAAGGCTAAACACGATTAGTCGGACTATAAATGCTATCCTTGGTTGTTAGGGGAGACGTAGGAAGTTAAAATTTTTTCAAACACTTGTCGAAACGTGGCTCCATTGGCCAGACTCGCTGATATACTCACTTAGGAGCGTTAGTTCGAGACCACTAGTTCAAATAAGCTTGATAAAGCAACAGTGCGTTGAAGCCAGCTCATATTTTTGCTAAATAAAAGCCTGGAACATAAGCAGATGGGAATTTGTGCCAGTATTTGTGCCAGAATTCATTGCTAATCAACGTATCTGTGTTTGTTTCCATGAATTGTGGGACCGTGGTCTTGATGGTATTGAGCAGCACCTGGTCAGAGCTTTGCTGAATCCAGAGTCGGACAGCATACTCCTTGGTCCATTTAGCTATCAGTGAGGTGTCTCCAGAGCACAGGGGAGAAATCGAGCAGAGGAGTCCTTTCCTGCCGCCATCACGCAAGATAAGCTGATGTGGCCAGCTGAGCTCAAAATTATGTACCCCCATCTTAAAATAACATTGTAACATAAACTTAAGAGGGGAAGTAAATTGTTTTAATATCAGGAACTGAGAACATCTCCAATACTAGTTCCAATAAAGACAAACTATTGAAGTCATGATGACAAATACCAACAGAGCTTGAACAAAACAAAACCAGTATTACCTCATATTACTACTACACAACTGACACACATAGGATACTTTTAATAATATATGTCACTACAATATTCATATTGATAAATTCTGTACATATAACTTGTAATTAAAATTGATTGTGATTCCTGGTTCCCTTTGTATTTGAATCAGGACACATATTCATTCATGACAGAAATGAATACATATTGTTATTTGAAAAGTTATCAGTGACTCCTTTAAGATATCCTTGTAGAGTGTTTTATGTATGTGAGTGTCACAGTGTTGTCAAGTGTGGTGGAATAAATTAAATTGTTTATCTGTCTGTTGTTGTTGTTATGACTTACACTTCATCATACACATACCCTAGACATACAACGTAGTCATCACACTATTCCAGAATAATTCTGACTGAGATATATATATATGTGGCAGCAAGTAAGGTTATCTATAATACACTACTCTTATTAGATATAGATACCTTCACAGCTGATCTCAGTCAGTACACTAAGTCCCCTATAAATATTTATAACATCCCACTTCACCACATATATTGGGGTCTCGCTCTTGGGATTTTGAATCTTTCCCTATTAAAAATATTGGGGGTAATTCACTTCAGGGAATATAAGAATTAAAAGGTATCCTTGGGTGGAATTAAATAAGGTTGAGCTCACGGTGCCTGTGTTGTCCATTAGATATATATTTAGAAATTGAATTGTTGGTTAGACATTGTATACATTTACCTGATAGACAATGGCGGACCTGGCCAAGTTTCGATCTGCTGCTGTTCAGACTGCAAAAGAGTTAGGATTAGATGGGCAAGTTATGGTTGCCTATGTCACTACGGAATGTGACAAATTTATTGAACGCGAAGAAAGAAGGTTTGAAGCCGAAAGAAAGTTAGAGGCTGAAAGGGAAATTAAGAAGTTACAATTTGAGGCTGAGGCTGAGACTAAGAGGTTGCAGATTGAGGCTGAGGCTAAGAAATTGGAAGCAGAAAGAGAAGAAAGAAGATTGGCTGCAGAAAGGGAAGAGAAGAAATTAGCTGCAGAAAGGGAAGCAGAAGAAAGAAGATTGACTGCAGAAAGGGAAGAGAAGAAATTAGCTGCAGAAAGGGAAGCAGAAGATAAAAGATTACAAAGGGAACATGAGTTACGACTAAGGGAGTTTGAGTTTCAAGGCCATGCTCCTGAAAATGGTGCCAGTCCCTTTGCCTCTGATACCACTGCTAGCCAAGGAGCCTCAACCTCAGCTATGAATTTTCATTTAGATCATTTTGTTGAGAAAGACGATGATATAGAGAGCTACCTAAATAGGTATGAACTATTAGCTACCACGTATGGGTTAGAGAGAGAAAGGTGGAGCTTAAAGTTATCTCAAGGACTTCGTGGGGCAGCTTATGAAGTTTTTGCAAAAATGAGCAGAGGTGATCAGGAAAATTATGACATGCTAAAGCAGGCTCTTTTGTTAAGGTATGAAAAGAATGCAGAATTTTATAGGAAAAAATTTAGGAATGCTAAACTACTGTCAGGTGAAACCTATCACCAGTTTTCTGCACGAATAGAGACATACTTGGAGAAATGGACTTCTCTGGGGAAAACCCAAGATCTTAAGGAAATGGTCCTTATAGAGCAATTAAGAGAGTCCATGGCTCCAGACCTGAGAAAGTTTCTCATGGAACAAGGTGCAGAGAGGCTGGGTGAGTTGCTAAATGTTGCTGAAAGGTATCAAGCAGCTCAAGCAGAGGTAACAGGTAATAAAAAGAAACAGGTGGATAACTTTAGGGCACCACAGAACTTTAATCAATTTGATCCTAGAGATCAAAACAAAAGTAAGCACCAGTTTGATAGGCCACGGTATGAAAATAAAAATAAATTCCCACAATTCGATGAAAGGAAATATGATGAAAGAAAATCTTTCAACCAAGGAAAAAGGTGGTGTAAAAATTGTCAGATGGACAATCATGACACTGACCGTTGCAGAAGGAAACCTGTGTATATGGCAACCCTTCAGGTCAGGTCGACCTCAAGACAGGAGGAGGATATTATGTTGGATACCACTCCAGAAGAGATGAGGAAGGCACAGGCTGGGGATAAAACACTCAAGCCTTGTTTCAGAAAATTGTCAACTTGTCATACAACTCCAGGCAAGGGAGATTTTTACATGAAAAACAAGTTGATGTATAGGAAGACTGGAGCTAGATCCAAAGGTCAGGGACAGCTGGTACTTCCTAAAAGATATAGGGCAGACTTAATAAGGAGCCTACATGTGAAACCAGATGGGGACCATGAGAAGATAGGTACCATCATTCAAAAGGTGGCTCACAATTATTATTGGCCCAAAGCAAGATGGGACATTGAGAATTTTGTAGAAAGGTGTAGCATAGCACATGAGGGAACACCCACAAGTGGGAACATGGATCAGGACCTGGACACGCCACGGGGCAAAATTAGGCCTGATAATAAAAAGAAAAATAGATTTGATAAAGTGGACCAAATGGAATGGGAAGCCCCTTTTCACGGACAAGCTTCACTTAACTGTTTTACAATGGCCACTATGCGGAGAGTGCAAAAAGATGTCTTACCCCAGGATAAGCCGAAAATCCCTCAATCGGACTTAAACAAACTGGAGGAAGAGGATGTAGAGAGGAAATCTCTCATCAAGAATTTTAAGTGGGGAGAAAGCCCCAAAAGAAAAATTGGTAGCGGTCGTTTTGTGAATGATAATTCTGGGAGGAAAAATCATCACTACAGAGCTTCGAGTGGAAGAGACCATACCGGTGCATGGACAAATAGGTCCACAAAATTAAAGGTCCATATGTAGCTTTGTTAAGAACGTGGACTGATGAAAAGGCAGAGGAAAACATTACATCTTCATACCAATATGTGAATGAGCTGACCACTCGTTTAAAAACTGGCTGGAAACTTGCCAATGAAAATTTGAAACAAGCCAGGAAGAAACATGCTGCCTATTATAACAGGAAGGCGAAAGACAGAAATTTGGCTGTGGGAGAGAAAGTACTGCTTCTTTTGCCCGGGAGTCAGAATAAGTTACAAATTGGATGGCAGGGTCCATATACAGTTTTAGAGAAGGTGTCTAGAACAAATTATAAGATAGATAAGAAGGGGAAAGAAAAAATCTATCATGTGAATCTCCTGAAGAAATATTTGGAAAGAGAACATCAGGAGGAGACACACTTGTTGACCTTGTCCATCGCCATGGAGATGAAAAAGGAACCACTTTCATCATTTGAGTATCCATTACACCCCTGTGAGACAGCAGCACAGGTGAAAATCAGTATACATTTAACGAAAACTCAGAAAGAGAGAGTGCAACAGGTTCTAAATAATCATGCAGAGGTGTTAACAGACCGACCAGGGCATACAAACCCATTGGAATATGATATGAAACTGATAGACCCCACACCTGTCTGTATGAAACCATATTCGATTCCGTTTGCTAAGGAGAAAGCTTTGAAGGAAGAGATAGACTATCTATTGAAGGAGGGAATTATTTCACACAGTGAATCCTCATATAGTTCCGGTGTTGTACTCTTAAGGAAGCCCTCTGGAGAACATAGACTCTGTATAGATTACAGGAGACTGAATGTTATTACAGAAGGACAGGTGGATCCATTGCCGGATACAAATCAGCTGTTTGCCAGACTAAATAAAGCTAAAGATTTCTCAAAAGTGGATCTGAGTAAAGGATATTATCAGATTCCAGTAAAACCTGAGATCAGAAAAAATTGTTGGATGTAAACATTTCGGAGGAACGTAATGAATCCCTGAGTTGCCTCTTTGATTGAGGATATTCCGAATGTTTCATACAGGATAATAAGAAGATTATGGGATCCACTACGAAAGCTCTGCTATCACCAGGTATATGTTATCTCCTCATAACGTACATTTTGAGGGAAATATAATGTTCTCTAGACATATCATTGCGCAGACTCAGAGAAGAGAAATGGTGAATACGGGTTGCGAAGCAGCATTAAGACAAGCACTCACACTTGCGGCTGTTCAGTAACATAACAGAAATATATTATTGGTTGTAGAAGTCTGAGGCAGATTTCATGAGTAGTGCCTACTCTGAATGGACCCAACTACATAAAACCATGATAGCACCACAGCAGAGTAAAGTCAAGTTGACTTACATTTATCTATGTGTATATAGAATAAAGGACTGACATGGGATGTCTGTTTTAAGAGGGGAGGTGTCGTGAAATATTCTAATCCACATATATAAATTATCAGGTAAATATAAAGCCTAATAAATACATTTAATAAAGAAAAGAGCAATGGTAAAATAACAGTGCTGTCACAATGACTGTACTCGAAATCCCCCTTTTGTTTTATGCTTCGTCTGCAAATTGTAACGCTTTCACGTTGATAGTAAAAGCCTACTGTATTATTACCCGCGTTCTTCAATGAAACGTGTGCTGTATTTCTTGCAAAAACATTGAGATACCAAGCTGAACAATGACCTAATTTAATATTTCATTCATTCCATTTTATACACGGCGTAACTAAAGACAGATGGACTAAAGGATAGAGAGAAGGGAGAGGCATAAAGCCGAACACGTGCAACACAAAACACGCGTCGCGCGATACACAATTACTACTATCACGCGTGTAAGGCCACATGCACTAACTTTTTCGGACGGACAGTGATAAAAACACTAACCTTCCCAGAGTTAGGTTTTTAAATCCTGAAAAACTCTTATTAGAAAGATGACAATAGATGGGTTTACGTTTGAAAACATTACAGTACCCAGACAGCACATCTTCGAAACAGGAGGTAGAAGGAATTGCATATTTTGAACGCAGCATTTTAGCTCTATTAAATATATATATTTGGGTTCCTTAGGGTTTGCTGACAAAGAATATGTACAACGTTATGCAAATAGTCTAGGAATTAACAAGTTATAGCCAAAATAAAATGATGGTGCTGTCAGACAACACCCAAAATCAGAATCGCTCAGTGGTAGATTTTTTTACACCACCATTGTACGGGAAATGGGCCACAAGTTACATGTGAACTGATTGGCTGGAATGATATGTAAGGCTAAACACGATTAGTCGGACTATAAATGCTATCCTTGGTTGTTAGGGGAGACGTAGGAAGTTAAAATTTTTTCAAACACTTGTCGAAACGTGGCTCCATTGGCCAGACTCGCTGATATACTCACTTAGGAGCGTTAGTTCGAGACCACTAGTTCAAATAAGCTTGATAAAGCAACAGTGCGTTGAAGCCAGCTCATATTTTTGCTAAATAAAAGCCTGGAACATAAGCAGATGGGAATTTGTGCCAGTATTTGTGCCAGAATTCATTGCTAATCAACGTATCTGTGTTTGTTTCCATGAATTGTGGGACCGTGGTCTTGATGGTATTGAGCAGCACCTGGTCAGAGCTTTGCTGAATCCAGAGTCGGACAGCATACTCCTTGGTCCATTTAGCTATCAGTGAGGTGTCTCCAGAGCACAGGGGAGAAATCGAGCAGAGGAGTCCTTTCCTGCCGCCATCACGCAAGATAAGCTGATGTGGCCAGCTGAGCTCAAAATTATGTACCCCCATCTTAAAATAACATTGTAACATAAACTTAAGAGGGGAAGTAAATTGTTTTAATATCAGGAACTGAGAACATCTCCAATACTAGTTCCAATAAAGACAAACTATTGAAGTCATGATGACAAATACCAACAGAGCTTGAACAAAACAAAACCAGTATTACCTCATATTACTACTACACAACTGACACACATAGGATACTTTTAATAATATATGTCACTACAATATTCATATTGATAAATTCTGTACATATAACTTGTAATTAAAATTGATTGTGATTCCTGGTTCCCTTTGTATTTGAATCAGGACACATATTCATTCATGACAGAAATGAATACATATTGTTATTTGAAAAGTTATCAGTGACTCCTTTAAGATATCCTTGTAGAGTGTTTTATGTATGTGAGTGTCACAGTGTTGTCAAGTGTGGTGGAATAAATTAAATTGTTTATCTGTCTGTTGTTGTTATGACTTACACTTCATCATACACATACCCTAGACATACAACGTAGTCATCACACTATTCCAGAATAATTCTGACTGAGATATATATATATGTGGCAGCAAGTAAGGTTATCTATAATACACTACTCTTATTAGATATAGATACCTTCACAGCTGATCTCAGTCAGTACACTAAGTCCCCTATAAATATTTATAACATCCCACTTCACCACAATATGAAACAAATATAAAGGTATGTTATCAGGCACTCACAGGAAATAAAGAAGTAGAACACCAGACAACAGAAAAACAACAGACATGAGTGGCTTACCCAGGATTTGAACACTGGACCTTCCGTGCGACAACCCCGCCTAGCCATGCAAGCGAATCGCACTATCCGCTCTGCCATCTACGCATCATCAAAAAATGATGTTTCAATGGCAGGTCAATAGTGCGAACCACAATACACGACACCAGAAGTCCTCCATGGGCAGTTCAGCCTATTAATGACGCAATCACTTCTGTTGTATTTCTATCAAGCAGTATAGGCCGAATCCAACAAGACCCTTAGGACCTTAATACTGTGTCCAGTAAATGATAGTAGACTAGAACAGTGAGAACAGGATAGTGGGTAGGTTTGGTATTGTACAAACATTTATTACAAATAAGGGAGGGAAACCTGAGGCCTGTAAACAGTAAATTAATATGAAACAAATATAAAGGTATGTTATCAGGCACTCACAGGAAATAAAGAAGTAGAACACCAGACAACAGAAAAACAACAGACATGACGGAAGGTCCAGTGTTCAAATCCTGGGTAAGCCACTCATGTCTGTTGTTTTTCTGTTGTCTGGTGTTCTACTTCTTTATTTCCTGTGAGTGCCTGATAACATACCTTTATATTTGTTTCATATTAATTTACTGTTTACAGGCCTCAGGTTTCCCTCCCTTATTTGTAATAAGAATTATATAAACCTTGTCTAAACTGAATGGCGGCCCTTAACTTTTGTCCAGTAGTATATTAATAATAACAGAAGTAACAATAATAAGAATAATAATAATCAGAGGAATCTCGCTGGATTAAACTATCTGGGGGCTTAACGAGCTATCGAATTATAAGATAACCCTATCCTTCACAAAAGTTGACGGCTGATACTAGAGTTAACATTGCCAAGAAACATTCAGCATAGTTCTCGCTTTTCTGAATATCTTGTGGAATACTCCCTTGAGGTAGAAGCATCATTATCCTTCTACCTACAACTCTGCCAAGAGTAATCTTGTGCGAAGGTAGACACCTTTGAAGACCCACATTAGTTACTCTTGAAGCTGTGGCCCCTGTTGGACCACTACTGCAGAGCTAAGGGAAGCAGTCCGTGACAGTCCAACGATGGCCAAGTATCTACTGAAGGTCTTACGCACTAATCCGGGCGCTGCCACTCACTGTCGTTATCTTCCTGTAAACACCTGTGTTTAATTTCACAAGAGATGGCCAATTAAACCCAGACATAGCATGAATTGCAGGAAGAAAGTGTAAAAAAAATGAGTGGCGCCAAGAACTCAGTACACAAAATGAGAGGTAGATCAATAATGATGGAGAGAAACAATAACGCACGGAAAAGAGAACGGCATATTCTGTCACACTCTGTCTAAACTGTCGAATGCCTTTTCATAGTTCACAAATCCAATGTAAAGTAGTGAGATCAATTCCTAGTTATTAATTGACTATTGTGCGCAGTGGTCTGTACAGGATCTGGTTTGGCGAAAATCTGACTGTTCTACCTTTGTTGGTGGCATCTTTTAACCCCTTTTAATCTCTAAAGGATAATCCTGTTTAATATTTATCCTGGCACTGATAGTAACATCATTCGTCTGTAATTCATACACTCTTGCAAATCTGCTTTCTTTGGCAACTTCACGAGGTGTCCTTCCTTTTAGTCCGTTCATATTTCTTTTTTCTCTCAGACTTCACCTAGTCATATGTATGTATGTATCCCTGTAGATTATGTTGTCATATCTAGTCCCGAGTCCCCACGTTATCAACTGTAATTTCGTTTAATTCTCTCATCTCGGCAAACAATTACACAAAGCAGGAAATCCTTACCCCGTTAGGTGTCGGTGTTTAAACGAGATGAATACGAAACAGGAGACCAAGGTTTGTTTACACTACACAGTGCGGAAAAAGCAAACATTCCAGACAATATATGTATTTTATACAATACTGGGAATACAGGTATCGCCAGAATTACTAGGCGCACCAAAAATGTTATTATTTCACCAGATGCAAACTCGTTGTGATGGCAGTATTATGATACAATTCAGGATCTCAGGAAGTAACACTTCCAAACATGAGAACGGCACTTCCGGAATCTTCTATTGACGTCAGGCATAGGCGAACCCTTTTCGCGTATTTAAACCAGACTCACCATTCCTCACCAGAATACTTACGAACGTCATCCCAATCTCGTGTGCAGTGGGGGGGGGGGGGGGGGGGGGGGGGGGGGGGGGGGGGGGGGGGGTGGATGATTTCCAATAAACTTAAGTTGTGTGGTTCAAAACGAATTTATTTATGTGAGATCGAACAGGGACTTGATTTACAGCCTCTGCCCGCGAGGAGCCACTCCCGTGACCTGAGAGAGAAAGGGATTTCTCGGAATACTCTCTAAAGATAGGTATTTTCAAGTATCGCCATTTCTCACCCACTCATCTCACCAACGTTTATCACGTGGTGTTTCCACTTAATGACTACAATATATGTATTCATTCGCCAGACAAAGCGACGTGTACTCATTCTAATAGGTCTTATTACAATGTAAACATTGATACCATTCATTTATTGCAATAGAGCCGGTTTCAACTACCATCTAACATTTCATCTTCAAGAGCTGCAATATTTTTCTTCATCGGAAAATATATTGTATTTTGAGACTATGTGCATTCAGAAGTATTGATCCTCAATACAAGTGTGTACTACGGTTGTTGTTGTCGTTGTTTAACTAGGACTGTTGAGTTTCTGGCTCTTTTGCAGCCAATACCAAGTTGAAGACTCCTTGGTATTATTTGCACTGTAGATCTAGGCTTTTCCTCTGGCTTTTCTATCATTGAAAGACGTGTTGAGTTGAAGTAATGAGCTCCAGTCTTTTCCAGCTTGGCTTGCATTTAAAGGATCATCACGTCTGGTTCCAAGCTAGGAGGAATTAGTTCATTGTAGAGGTATAGAATATTGGGTTGGTTAGTCTGGTCCAACTTCTCCCTCCTCCGAGTTCATTTAAAGTTATCAGTTCGCAGGATCCTTGCTTCCAGTTTGTCTAGGGTATAATTTTATGTCAGGCCTATAAGTCCAACTTTTTAACAGCCTAGAAAACTTGTAAGTAGTCTTCAACAGTCATAAAACTCCATAATGCCAGTTTGACGTGAAGAACAATATTCATATTTTATTACAGAACGAAGCTCCTTATAAATTGCATCCATATAATATTCAATGGCATTCACTAGCCAGTCCATGAAACACGTCTATCATCACGTAGACTAAGGATAAGATGTCTGCGACATATTGCTGGAATCTTTAATATAATAGTTCCACACGCACTTCATTCATCTCAGCATTCGCTTGTCCATTACAATATTATCAAGCATAGACTCCATCTGTAGGACGACCTAGCTGATATAATTCATAAAAACTTTATCGCAAGAGTACACTTTCTGGAGCTCGTCTAAAATACGTCTTTCACAAACAGTGAATACTCATCGAAAGAGACCGACTCCCAGCTCAAATTTGCCACGCAAAACCGGCACAGAATCGTCTGCCCAATATTAGCAGACTATGTGACGTACTTCCGAGGTAGTCCGGGCAACGCAATATCAACAAGGAAGTGTGTATACACACCAAGTCGAGTGCGATAAAGCCTGTTATGATTTTACTCATAACAACTACTTTCCCCCCCCCACCCCCCCCTTTCCGACCAAATATAACATTAATAATGATAATATGCCATGCATTCTCACACTTCCGTCTGTCAGAGAAACCTACTGTTCATTTTCATGTCACCTAGTCAATTAATATCACTTCAAATTAACATTAATGCTAAGTGTATATAATAATCTTATTCAATAATAGAATAAGTAAGACAGACACTTGACACACACAAAATGTTTGAATGTTACACATTGTCAAATACATAAAGTATTGTGTGGTAGTGAATGGTATGTCAAATTGTATCGTATACATAATATGAACAACGAATCACGAATTAATTTTACAATAGCGTACAAAGCGCCTTAATATCACTTGTAAGTGTTTAAGTAATATTCTTTTGTGTTGAAAAGTCACTCATATAGTAAGTTAATATGTCCTTTTCACTCCTGTAAGGAAAGAAACTATCATTTCAATAAAGTCAATACCACTCCGTGCACACAATCATATAGTGCTTGAAGTTTCATGTAGAAATTCCATCTTGAATATGTCCATGATTGCTGTCTCTTTAATAGTATGCAACAAAGCAATCGATAAGTGCGCAAACCATGAAGCGAAATCACGAAGAAAAGTTGCGTATAAAATCCCATGATTAATTCCCTTGAAATCATTGTATGAGTTTCATTTCATAGTTGTCTCCCTTTATAGACAGCATACAGTTTCTTGAGCGTTAATGTGTGTATTTCCAAAACTGTTCTGAACGGAATCAATCGAAACATTTGTACAAATTCTTTTCTTGACAAATAGTAGTCGAAATGTGCATCTGAAGCTTGATGTATGCTGTGTCTATGCACTGTCCGACGTAAAATGATATGTTACACGCCATGAAGTGATCCATCAATAATCATCATCATGTGTCTGTGCGGGTGGCATTGCTGTAACATCACCATAACTAAAGTACAATCTGGTGATTTCATGGTTATTGATGCGAAATGTTTTGAACGCCAAATCTGTGACTGTAGATATACTGTCTACATAGCATTATGTTGATCATTTGACCTTGTAGACGCGATGGATGATGGATCTTCCTTGATGCATCTAGATAACACGTCGGCGACGACAATGAGATTTCCCTTTATTGATCTAATGCTCTAATCGTACGGTTGTAAAGCCAGGCTGGCTCTAGCTGCCTTTGGATTAGTAAAACGAGCTGTCTGTAAGTAACCCAAGGCTCGTTGATCAGTCTCAGGAGTAAAGTGAGCTATCAAGAGGTATCGTTGAAGCTTATTGAAGGCAAACACAATAGCGAGAAGCTCCCTCCCCACGATTGGGTACTTTTGCTCTGTGGGGGTTAACTTTCTACTCACATACATAATAGGATGCATGTGGCCTTCAAACTCTTGCATTAGTGTTCCCCCTATTCCGACATTGCTGGCGTTAACTCTGGGAATGAAAGGAAATCGAATATCAGGCAAACGTAATATTGGCGATTTAGAAAAGGCATACTTAATCACGTTTGATGCATCATCACACGCATGCGTCCTAATTACTTTCTTTGCCGAGTCTTTCTTCAACAGCGCGGACAATACTGAAGTTAAATCAGAAAAATTTGGTTAAAATCTCCTGTAAAAATTTATTAAACCCAAAAGGCTTCGAACTTGTTTTTTTGTTCGATGGATATCTAGATTAAGAATTTTGGACACCGTAGAATCTTCAGGTTTTAAGACTCCAACTCCAACCTTATGACCGAGGAAGGTAATTTCAGAAAAACCTATTTTCGTGTTAGAAGGTCGAGCTGTAATATTATGGTATCGTAAGGTATCTAATAAAGAATGAATACCGATGATTATGATCATTCCAAGACTGGTGGAATAAACAGATATCATCTATGTAGGTAATAAAATCCTCACGATCAGAAAATAGTCTCCGCATCATGCGTATAAACGTAGCAGGAGCGTTAACAAGATCAAAAGACATATAATTAAATTGAAACAAACCTAAAGGTGTAACGAAAGTTGTGTACGGTTTAGATTTGTCAGATAAAGGAACCTGCCAATATCCCTTTGATAAGTCAAACTTAGTGAAGAAAGTGGCAGTAGATAGTCTGTCAAGAAGTGATTCAAGAATGGGAAGAGGTTCCGCGTCTCGGATGGACACTGCGTTTAACCGTCTAAAATCAATACAAATTCTTATAGATTTGTCCTTTTTCCTGATTAACACCATAGGAAAGCTATATGGTGAATTGGATGGTTCTATTATGTTTAATTTAATCATCTGTTTTATCTCATCTTGCACCTGAGATTGCAAATGAATAGGAATAGGATACGGTTTCAGTTTAATAGGCCTGAAATCCGTTAACATGATATCATGTTGAATGACATCAGTGTGCCCAGGAATATCCATGAGCACATCTGAAAAAGATTGTAGTAAGTTAGAAATTTGATCCTTCTGATTAGAATTCCTGCCATCAATGGTACCTAAACCTTGTAGCGGTATGGCAGCTTGTGTACCCTGACAATCCCCAGAGCTATGCCAGTGGGAGTTTTACTCCTGGTAGGTTCAACCAAGCTGGACTGGTCTGCGTGGGTAGGGGTCAGACAAAAGCTGGTACCCTGGTCCTCCAGGTTGGGGGTTTTAGCACAGGGCCGACACCCCTGTCTGTGTAAAAAAATCGCACATGTTACGGAAACAGTAATAAATGAAAAAACTTTGATGCGGGGCGGACATCCGGAGTCTCAGGCTCGTATGACTGACAGTGGTGAAAGCCGAAAGGAAGCCACTGGCATGAAAACGGATGCCCAGACCGCAAAACACGAAACCAGAATTGGTTTTTGGAATGTCAGAACTATGAATGAGGCAGGAAAGCTGAGACAGATCACAGCAGAGACGAGGAATTACAAACTACATATCCTGGGAATAAGCGAGAGCAGATGGACAGGGATGGGGAGAATAAAACAGCTACAGGGGAAACAGTACTTTATTCTGGAACAAGTCAAGAGCTACGTATATCTTGGTCATATAATAACAGAAGATGGCAGATGTGAAACAGAAATCAAGAAGAGAATAGGAATGGCCAAAGCTACATTCAACAACATGAAACATAAACTGACATCCAAACAGTTATCTCACAAATTAAAACTGAGAATCATAAAGTGTTATATATATTCTGCATTTCTGTATGGTGCAGAAACATGGACGATGAATAAGCATTTGGAAGAAAGAATTGAGGCTCTTGAAATGTGGATATATAGAAGAATGGGGCGTATCTCATGGAAAGAGATGAAAACATATAAGGAGGTCCTAGAAAATCTAGATATGAAAAGAGAACTAATGAGAGAGGTCAAAGTTCGGCAGCTAAAATACTTTGGCCACATAAAAAGGCATAACACCTTGCAGAGGACCATAACAGAAGGGAGAGTTGAAGGCAAACGTGCAAGGGGAAGACAGCGCTATAAGTGGGAAGATAACATCAAGAGATGGACGGGAAAGAGTCTATCAGAGTGTACCACCAAGGCAAGAGACAGAAGACGTTGGAGATCCATTACAGCCAACCTTCGTTGTGGAGATGGCAACTGATGATGATGAGGATGGTCAGCACAACGAAGGTGTAGCTATTATCCTTAAGAATGGAATGGAAAGGTCTCTACTGGAATGGAAACCCATTAACCACAGACTAATAAGAGCAAGACTAAGAGGGAGATTCACCAACACCACAATTATACAATGCTATGCAACAACAAACGACAGCGATGAAGAGATCAAGGACGAGTTCTATCAACAGGTACAAAAGGAAATGGAAACTATACCCAGGTATGATCTTATTATAGTAATGGGAGACCTAAATGCGAAAGTTGGAACACACAATAATTATAACGAAAGAGTAATGGGGAAATGCGGCAGTGGAACAGTAAATGAGAATGGGGACAAATTAATAAGCTTCTGCAGTATTAACAACCTGGTCATTGGAGGAACACTTTTTCAACACAAAGAAGTGCACAAGTTAACATGGGAATCACCAAACGGACGAGACAAAAACCAGATAGATCACATAATGATCAATGGCAGATGGAGACATGCACTACAAGACGTGAAAGTAAGAAGAGGCGCAGATGTGGGAAGTGATCATCACCTAGTAGTAGCAAGACTGAAGGTGAAACTCAGAGCTGCTGGACCAGTTGCAGTCAAACAGAAAAGATATAACATCACGAAACTTAAGGACCCCCTCACCAGAAAAGCGTTCGTGGTCGACGTAAAGAGACGATATCTGATTACCAAAAGCCAGGAAAGAACAGAAACCGACGATGTCGACCAGAAATTCAACATCATCTCAACAATATACAAAGAAAGCAGCAAGTCATGCTTGGGATTCCAGGAAAGAAAGAGCCAAGACTGGATAACACCAGAAACACTAAACACCATAGCGAAGAGAAAGGAAATGAAAAGAAAGAAAACAGAAGCTAAGTCTCCCAGGTTAAAGGCAATATATAGTGAACAGTACAGTCAGCTGGACAAGGAAGTAAAACGTCAAACCCGTGCTAACAAAAGGACATTTCTGGATGACCTTGCAAGACAGGCAGAAGAGGCAGTACTGAGAAATGAACAAAGCACAGTTTATAAAATAACTAAAGCTATCAGTGGAAAACGAGGTGCAAACAACATAACGTTAGTAAGAGACAAGCAAGGAAATCTCATCACCACAGAACAGGGGCAGGAAACAAGATGGGCAGAGCACTTCAGAGAAACACTGAATAAGGAACCACCAGAGACTCAGCTGAATGTTCCTGAGGCTGAAAGCGACTTAGACGTAAATACAGACATTCCACGAAAAGAATAAATTATCACAGCCATCAAAGGGCTAAAAAATGGAAAAGCGCCTGGTCACGACAATCTAAATGCTGAGCTATTCAAGACAGACCCTGAACTAGCAGCAGAACTATTAGAACCACTATTTGCACAAGTCTGGGAAACTGAGACAACACCAACAGAGTGGAGTAAAGGAACAATTGTCAAATTGCCCAAGAAGGGCGACCTTGCAGACTGCAACAACTGGAGAGGAATTACCCTCCTCTCAGTTCCCAGCAAAATACTAGGCAGGATAATCATCCAGAGAATTTCAAAAGCAGTTGACCATAAACTGAGGAAAGAACAAGCGGGCTTCAGAAAGAACAGAAGATGTGCAGATCATATATTTACCCTCAGGAACATTATAGAGCAGTGCTCAGAATGGCAGAGACAGCTGTACATTAACTTTGTTGATTTTGAAAAGGCTTTCGACAGCATACACAGGGACAGCCTATGGAAAATTCTAAGGGCTTATGGAATTCCCAGCCGCATTGTTTCCATTATAAAAATCCTTTATTCTAACTTTACGTGCAGTGTTGGATCGAGTAATGTAACTTTCGAAGTGAAAACAGGAGTACGACAGAGATGCCCCTTTGTGGTGAAATACATTGATACAGCGATAAAATCCTCCATTATAAATATAAAAGTTAAAATAAAATGTAGGGATAAAATATAGTTAAGATACGCTGCTGCTTCTTCGCCTACGCCACAAGCGCGTTGATTTTGGTAGACCGTACCATCGTTTTCTAGTGTCATTGAAAAAAACTATTAATAACATGGGGACGCGAAAGGCCTATTCGTTCAGACGGAGTAAGAAAAGGAGGGAAGAAAAAAATGACGCCGTCTGCACGCGTTCGAATCAAAGCCTAGCATACGCGCAAACTTGTAGTTAGTGTTTGAAATACGATGTAAAAGTAAGAACATGTAGCCACTTGGGTCACGAAAACAGACTTAGCTCTTATTTAGAATGACGTAATTCCCTCGTACTATGGGAGAATCTCGTATTTATCTTGAAATTAGTGCAAAAAGACATGAATAGGTTGGATAACATGGAAAAAATGTGGAATTCCTTATTAATAGGTTTATAATCACAAAAGTTAGCTAGTTTAAGAGCTTATCTTTTCCTGATAAATAATATGCTTTCAAATAAAAGGACGGACAGATAACATGGAAGTTATTGACAAAAGACTGATTTGTTCAGTGGCAGACTAGCAAACAGATGTTAGTTTTGCATTCACTAAAGTTACATTTTGACGCGTCCTTGAGACGGAGGCAGTAAAAGATTACATGTAAACAAGGGGGAGACAAGGCGGATAGAATCTAAAAATATCTTCGCAGTAGAAATCTAAGAAGTGAGTGAGAGAAAATTTGAATAGTTTTTTAGTGTTAGGCCAAAACCAAGTCCATTTTTGGGAAAAGACAAGTTCGGACAGACCGACCGACAGAAATACACTACATATTGGACCAAATTTGGACCTTAGTGTAAAATTTTAAATTTAAAAAGATTGGCTTTCCAATTTGATTGGTCAACACAGTTAAGATTATTAGAAAATTGGAAAGCTCGTTGCCATTTTGTTGAAGACTGTCCATACAAGCAGATCGTTGAGGCTAAGAAGTTTGTCGTCCTTTGAATATATGTGCTAATAGTAGTGGGACGCCCTAGTCTAGCCAGCAGCTCAGCTGAGTTTGTGCTATTTTCAACGTACCTGTGTGTTTTCATTTTGAATTGTGGTAAAGCAGAAATTATTAACCTTTTTATTTAACAATTCTGAGTGATTGATACTGCCATATAATGAAAAATGATTACGACAAGTGAGTACTTATTCTAGGTGCCCAGCCGACTGTTCCAGGGCCTAGAGGTTGAAATATATATGATAAACTATCAGAAATGGAGAATACAGATGTTTCTTTTCAGGTGGTTAGGTGGAAACATATCACCCACCTTATTGTATGGAAAAAAGAGATTAATAAAAATATTTCAGATGCAGTGCAGTCCATAGAGGAGAGGAATGGGAAACTAGTGCTACTTGATAACAGCCTTGATGTAGATGTGCTGGGTCGGTCAGAGAGATCTGACCCTGTCTTTTATTTCAATGTATTAATGCTTGTAAACATGGTGGATTAGGTAGTATGTTAAGACATAGCCTAATTTTGTGGTTTCAGAGTTTCTTTGTCTGGCACTGTGCTAGTGCCATATGTTCTGAAGTGTACATTACTGTATGAAATGAGATGCCTACCATATTACCTCAGAGCATGTGAGGAGTGGGCCTAAGTAACAACTTTCTTCAATCGTAACAGGCCAGATAAGTATTAAAGACCTGGCCTGCTGAGATTCATCAACGAATATAATATAATAGAAACTCCATTGTGTATTAAGAAACTTTTCCACCATTAATCCTGTTTAATGAGCAAATGAACACTGTTAACTAAAGACTGGGTATGATGCAAATACCCCGACCCGACATCCAGCACTAGTTCCTAAAGACTTTTAGTTTTAGTACCAATATTAGCAAATTTAAATTATGTATATGTACAAGTCTTTCATGTGTTTACTCGATTATATGTAATTCTATTGAAATTGATTCATATTGATTTGAAAGTCCTGACCATAAGAAAAATCTTGGTTCAGGACAAAATAAATTTGAAAAAAATTGTAATTTCTCAAATTTAAACACAGTGTTAATTGACTTGATTATAGAGATTAATATTAGTGTTTATGTGTGGGTGTTTGTGTATTTAATTACCATCACACCACATTTCATTACCCTAGACATTAGACGTAGCTATCAGACATACTAGTCAAGAATAAGTCTGATTGAGGTCGTAGGTGGTAGTAGCAAGGTACTCTGTAAACTCACATAAACTGTTATTCTCAGGGACCTTCACAGCTGACCTCATTCAGTACACTAAGTAAACATAGCAACCACACTTAATAACATCAAAACCCACCACATATATTTGGAGCTCGTCCGGGATTTAAACTATTGGGGTATAAGTTTGTATAAATTCAACAGTGTCCCTAAAATTAAAAGTTATTCATAAGAAATAATTAAGGTGGAAAGTAAGAGTTGATGAATCTTCACAGCCAGTAGTAATTAATTAATTAGAGTGTTACTTTGGTAATTAGAGTTTTGTAATCTATCTTAGAACATTATTAGAGTTGTGTGATACAGGATGGCAGATCTAGCCAAATTCAGATCGGCTGCTGTGCTGACTGCTAAAGATATGAATATGGAGGGTCAGGCTTTGATCCAATATGTAACGTCAGAATGCGACAAGTATATTGAAAGGGAAGATAGGAGGTTAGCTGAAGAGAAGAGGTTACAAATTGAGGCTGACAAAGAACTTAAGAGGCTGCAGATTAAGGCTGACAAAGAGGCTAGGGCATTGGAGGCAGATAGGGAGGCTGAAATAAAGCGGCTCCAATTGGAAGAGAAGAAATTAGAAGCTGAGGAAAAGGCGAAGGAAAGAGAGGAAAAGAGACAGGCTGCTGAAAGGGAAAGAGAGGAAAAGAGACAGGCTGCTGAAAGGGAAGCAGAGGAAAGAAGACAGGCTGCTGAAAGGGAAGCAGAAAAGGAGGAGAAGAGATTACAAAGGGAGCACGAGTTACGACTAAGGGAGTTAGAGTTGCAAGGCCATGCTCCTGAAAATGGTGCCAGCCCCTTTACCTCCGATGCCACTGCTAGTCAGGGAGCCTCAACCTCAGCTATGGGTTTTCATTTAGACCATTTTGTTGAGAAAGACGATGACATAGAAAGTTTTCTAAGTAGGTTTGAACTTTTGGCTACTACGTATGGGTTAGAGAGAGAAAGGTGGAGCCTAAAGTTATCCCAGGGGCTTAGGGGAACATCTTATGAAGTGTTTGCAAAAATGAATAGAGACGACCAAGACAATTATGACATGCTAAAGCAGGCTCTGTTATTAAGATATGAGAAGAATGGTGACTTTTATCGTAAGAAGTTTAGAAATGCCAGTCTTTTGTCTGGGGAGACATACCACCAATTCTCTGCCAGACTGGAAACCTATTTGGAGAAATGGACTGCTCTGGGGAAGACCCAAGATCTTAAAGAAATGATCATGATAGAGCAATTAAGAGAGTCCATGGCTCCAGACCTGAGAAAGTTTCTCATGGAACAAGGTGCAGAGAGGTTGGGGGAGGTATTAAATGTCGCTGAGAGGTATCAAGCAGCCCAGGCAGAGGTAGCTGGCACTAAAAAGAAACATATAGAGAATTTTAAGGCCACACAGCACTTTAATAAATTTGATACCAAAGAACAAGGTAACAAAGGAAGGACAAACTTTGATAGGCCACGAAATGATTATCGTGATAGAAACTCACAGTTCAATGACCAAAAATATAATGAAAGAAAACCTTTTAACCAAGGAAAGAGGTGGTGTAAATGGTGTAGGAAGGACAACCATAACACCGAAGTTTGTAAAAGGAAACCCTCTAACATTGCTGCAATGAAATCGGGGAACAAGAGATTAAAGGTTAAACCTACTGGACAGCAGGAACCTTATCACCCCCAGTTTGTGAGGATGTTGTTTGTAACGGGGTCACCATAAGGTGCCTATATGATACAGGTTTGGATTTTGATTCAGTTGTGAGGTCTAGCCTAGTGAACCCAGGTCAGTATACCACCGAAACAGTGGAAATACAAGGGGCGACTAAGGACATACCACTCATGACACTTTCCATCGCAAGGATAACTGTGAAAACTTGCTATGTGGAAGGAGAAATCAGAGCAGCAGTGATAGATGAACCAATCTACCCTCTGATATTGGGGTGTAGATACGTCTTCTTGGGGAATCCCAAGAGACCTGTGATCATGGCGAAAGTGCAGACCAGGTCACAGTCAAAGAAGGAAGAAGGTGAACCTATAAATGCTCATCCAGAGGAGATGAGGAAGGCGCAGGCTGAGGATAGGGCACTCAAGCCATGTTTTGAAAAACTGCCCAAATGTCACACACCTCCAAGCAAGGGAGATTATTATACGAAGAACAAATTATTATACAGGAAGGCTGGAACTGGAACAAATGGTCACAACCAGCTGGTTCTTCCTACTTCATATAGGGAGAAAGTGATGGAACTAGGGCATGCGATTCCCTTCAGTGGTCACATGGGGATCAGCGCCACAGGACAGCGTATAGTTTGTCATTACTTCTGGCCAGGGATAACGGAAGATATAAAAAGACATGTGAAATCCTGTCCAGAATGTCAAAGGGTAGCTCCAAAGCATTGGACTGCTCCTGCAACTCTAGGGGAAATGCCCATAGTGGGAACACCTTTTGAGAGGGTTGCAGTGGATATTGTGGGACCTCTCACTCGGACCAAGAGGAGGAACAGTTACATCCTTACTCTGGTGGACACTTGTTCTATGTGGGGAGAGGCGGTAGCCCTGTCGTCAATCGATTCGAAACATGTGGCAGAGGCATTGCTTACAATATTCACAAGATTAGGATTCCCGCATCAAATCTTGACTGATAATGGCTCACAGTTCACGGGGAAACTAACGGAAGATGTTTTTAAGCTATTTCAAGCCAGACACTTTCATTGTAGCCCGTACCATCCACAAGGGAACGGCCAGGTAGAGAGGTTCAATGGGACTCTGATTTCTATAATGAGAAAGCTGGCACATGAGAAACCTGATATGTGGGATCAATTTTTGCCCGTTGCGATGTTTGCGTACCGGAAAGTTCCACATAGTTCAACCGGGATGGCACCCGCAACCCTGTTATTTGGGAGGCCAATGAAAGGTCCATTGGAAGCCTTGTTAAGGACGTGGACAGATGAGAATGCAGAGGAAACTGTTACCTCATCATATAACTATGTGAACGAGCTGACCACTCGTCTGAAAGCTGGATGGAAACTGGCAAATGATAATTTGAGACAAGCCAGGAAGAAACATGCAGCTTATTTCAATAAGAAAGCAAAGGACAGAGAATTAGCTGTGGGAGAGAAAGTACTTCTTCTACTACCCGGCAGCAATAATAAGTTGCAAATTGGATGGCAAGGTCCATATACAGTTCTAGAGAAGGTGTCTAGAACAAACTATAAAACTGACAAAAAGGGGAAGGAGAAAATATATCATGTGAACCTCTTAAAGAAGTATCTGGACAGACAAATCCAGGAAGGCACCCCTTTACTGACCTTGGCTATCGCAACCGAAATGAAAAAGGAACCACTCACCTCACATGAATACCCCTTACACCCCTGTGAGACAGCTGCAGAGTAAAAAGTCAGTAAGCACCTGACTAAAAATCAGAGGGAGAGAGTTCAACAGGTTCTGGAGGAACATACAGATGTGTTAACAGACAAACCGGGGCATACTAATTTGCTCTAGTATGATATGAAGCTGGTAGACTCAACACCAATCTGTATGAGAGCCTATTCTGTTCCGTTCGCCAAGGAGAGAGCATTGAAAGAGGAGATAGATTATTTGTTGAAAGAAAGGATTATTTCTCACAGTGAATCTCCTTATAGCTCCAGTGTAGTTTTGTTGAGGAAACCGTCTGGGGAACATAGACTGTGCATAGATTACAGGAAACTGAATGCTGTCACAGAAGGTCAGGTGGATCCATTACCGGACACAAAACAGTTATTTGCCAGACTGAACAAGGCAAAATATTTTTCGAAGGTGGATCTTAGCAAAGGCTATTTCCAGATTCCAGTGAAGCCTGAGGTTCGACCTTATTTAGCTTTTAGCACCTCGGAAGGGCATTATGAATTCAACATGCTGCCATTCGGATTGAAAAATGCTCCGAGTGTGTTCTCTAGAATGATGCACAAATTGTTGGATCCCTTGAATAATCCATGTATCACGAATTTCATGGATGATATCCTCATCGCTACAGAAACATTTGAAGAACACGTTAACTCTCTGAATATGCTATTTGATAGGCTCAGAGAAGCAAACTTGACTGCTAGACCCACAAAATGTTGTATTGGATGCAAAGGGTTGGAATTCTTGGGACATACTGTATATCAGGGTAACATGACCCCTGATCCCAAGAACTTGGAAAAATTGCAGAGAGCACCTAGACCACAAACAATGAAAGACGTGCGATCATTCGTATCGTTGTGTGGGTTTTACCAAAAATATATCAAAAATTTTAACTCTATATGTGCTCCTCTGACTGATTTGACTCGCAAGGGAAATCCAGATAAAATTGTTTGGTCAGCGCAGTGTGAATTGGCATTCCAAGAGTTAAAGGAAAAACTCACTAGCAAGCCTATTCTCAAATTGCCTGATTTGACTCACGATTTTGTGGTGAGAACGGACGCAAGCAATGTGGGCCTGGGGGCTACTTTGTTGCAAAGGTCCTCTTCACCCAATGGGGAACTAAACCCAGTCGCTTATGCTAGCCGCAAGTTGAACAAAGCAGAACAAGGCTATTCCACAAGCGAAAAAGTGTGTGTAGCGTTAATCTGGGCGATAAAAAAGTTCCAAATCTATCTATATGGTAGAACATTCGTATTCTTATCACAGGCCAAGCATGAAAATGCCAGATTATTACGATGGTCGTTATTATTACAGCCATATCAATTTACCATTGAATATATTCCGGGGTCACAGAACGTCGGTGCAGATTTCCTCAGTAGGCACCCCTGTGATCAAATTTAGAGTATTCAGCAGGCGTAAGGAGTTAATTTTATCTATGTGTATCACTGGTTTTGGAACTTGCATTAGTGCATGTTCTCAAGTGGGGAGATGTGTGGTGAAATACATGGATACAGCGATAAAATCCTCCATTATAAATATAAAAGTTAAAATAAAATGTAGGGATAAAATATAGTTAAGATACGCTGCTGCTTCTTCGCCTACGCCACAAGCGCGTTGATTTTGGTAGACCATACCATCGTTTTCTAGTGTCATTAAAAAAAACTATTAATAACATGGGGACGCGAAAGGCCTATTCGTTCAGACGGAGTAAGAAAAGGAGGGAAGAAAAAAATGACGCCGTCTGCACGCGTTTGAATCAAAGCCTAGCATACGCGCGAACTTGTAGTTAGTGTTTGAAATACGATGTAAAAGTAAGAACATGTAGCCACTTGGGTCACGAAATCAGACTTAGCTCTTATTTAGAATGACGTAATTCCCTCGTACTATGGGAGAATCTCGTATTTATCTTGAAATTAGTGCAAAAAGACATGAATAGGTTGGATAACATGGAAAAAATATGGAATTCCTTATTAATAGGTTTATAATCACAAAAGTTAGCTAGTTTAAGAGCTTATCTTTTCCTGATAAATAATATGCTTTCAAATAAAAGGACGGACAGATAACATGGAAGTTATTGACAAAAGACTGATTTGTTCAGTGGCAGACTAGCAAACAGATGTTAGTTTTGCATTCACTAAAGTTACATTTTGACGCGTCCTTGAGACGGAGGCAGTAAAAGATTACATGTAAACAAGGGGGAGACAAGGCGGATAGAATCTAAAAATATCTTCGCAGTAGAAATCTAAGAAGTGAGTGAGAGAAAATTTGAATAATTTTTTTAGTGTTAGGCCAAAACCAAGTCTATTTTTGGGAAAAGACAAGTTCGGACAGACCGACCGACAGAAATACACTACACATTGGACCAAATTTGAACCTTAGTGTAAAATTTTAAATTTAAAAAGATTGGCTTTCCAATTTGATTGGTCAACACAGTTAAGATTATTAGAAAATTGGACGGCTCGTTGCCATTTTGTTGAAGACTGTCCATACAAGCAGATCATTGAGGCTAAGAAGTTTGTCGTCCATTGAATATATGTGCTAATAGTAGTGGGACGCCCTAGTCTAGCCAGCAGCTCAGCTGAGTTTGTGCTATTTTCAACGTACCTGTGTGTTTTCATTTTGAATTGTGGTAAAGCAGAAATTATTAACCTTTTTATTTAACAATTCTGAGTGAGTGATACTGCCATATAATGAAAAATGATTACGACAAGTGAGTACTTATTCTAGATCCCCAGCCGACTGTTCCAGGGCCTAGAGGTTAAAATATATATGATAAACTATTAGAAATGGAGAATACAGATGTTTCTTTTCAGGTGGTTAGGTGGAAACATATCACCCACCTTATTATATGGAAAAAAGAGATTAATGAATATATTTCAGATGCAGTGCAGTCCATAGAGGAGAGGAATGGGAAACTAGTGCTACTTGATAACAGCCTTGATGTAGATGTGCTGGGTCGGTCAGAGAGATCTGACCCTGTCTTTTATTTCAATGTATTAATGCTTGTAAACATGGTGGATTAGGTAGTATGTTATGACATAGCCTAATTTTGTAGTTTCAGAGTTTCTTTGTCTGGCACTGTGCTAGTGCCAGATGTTCTGAAGAGTACATCACTATATGAAATGAGATGCCTACCTTATTACCTCAGAGCATGTGAGGAGTGGGCCTAAGGAACAACTTTCTTCAATCGTAACAGGCCAGATAAGTATTAAAGACCTGGCCTGCTGAGATTCATCAACGAATATAATATAATAGAAACTCCATTGTGTATTAAGAAACTTTTCCACCATTAATCCTGTTTAATGAGCAAATGAACACTGTTAACTAAAGACTGGGTATGATGCAAATACCCCGACCCGACATCCAGCACTAGTTCCTAAAGACTTTTAGTTTTAGTACCAATATTAGCAAATTTAAATTATGTATATGTACAAGTCTTTCATGTGTTTACTCGATTATATGTAATTCTATTGAAATTGATTCATATTGATTTAAAAGTCCTGACCATAAGAAAAATCTTGGTTCAGGACAAAATAAATTTGAAAAAAATTGTAATTTCTCAAATTTAAACACAGTGTTAATTGACTTAATTATAGAGATTAATATTAGTGTTTATGTGTGGGTGTTTGTGTATTTAATTACCATCACACCACATTTCATTACCCTAGACATTAGACGTAGCTATCAGACATACTAGTCAAGAATAAGTCTGATTGAGGTCGTAGGTGGTAGTAGCAAGGTACTATGTAAACTCACATAAACTGTTATTCTCAGGGACCTTCACAGCTGACCTCATTCAGTACACTAAGTAAACATAGCAACCACACTTAATAACATCAAAACCCACCACACCCTTATCAACAACATTATTTTTGACAATCATAGATTGGGTGATGCGCCAGACAACAGAGGGCAGTCCAAGAGGAATTAGATGGACAACGTTTTCTACGCTGGAAGATTTGGAATATGCAGATGAAATTGCACTACTTGCGCATTCACATCAACACATTCAATAAAAAACCGATAGATTGAATAAGTACGGCCAGCAGGTTGGCCTGAACATCAATTTGATGAAGACAGAGGTCATGACACTAAATGTGGGCAATCCTGAGCCAATAACAGTAAGGAACCAGAAGTTAGAACAGACGGACACATTTACTTACCTAGGATGCATAGTAACACCTGACGGCGGAACAAGCAAGGACATTAACAACAGAATGAATAAAGCGAGAACTGTCTTTGCTGTTATCAACAACATTTGGAAGTCTTCCCAGTACAGCACAAACACCAAATTAAGACTGTATGAGAGCTGTGTACTTTCTGTGCTTCTCTATGGTGCGGAATGTTGGAGAGTAACAGAGAAGGAAATGTCGAAACTGTCCTCCTTCCACACAATCTGGCTAAGGAAAATTCTCCGAATCTTTTGGCCAAACACCATCAGCAACCAAGATCTACTTATTCGGAGTAACCAGGAGGACATACACACCATCATAGCTGGCAGACGCTGGAGTTGTGTTGGCCACGTCCTCAGAAGGGACCCTGATACCATCACAAGAACAGCCATGCTATGGACCCCCGAGGGAAAGCGAAAGAGAGGCCGACCAAAAACAACTTGGCGGAGAACTGTGGAAGCTGAGATGCAAAGAATGAACCACAGTTGGGGCACTGTACGAAGGATGGCCGCCGACCGAACAAAGTGAAATCAATTTGTTGCTGCCCTACAAGACGCCACCAGGCGTGATGGCCGCTGACTGCTTTGACGGTTGGTGGTTATGGATCAAAGAAGAAGAAGAAGATTAGAATTCAAAGTAGGATTGATTGAAACATCTTTCCAAGATTCAGTCGCCAACAGATGAATATCAGGTAACGATAGAATAGGTTCACCATCATCAGCAAAGTCCAAAGTTTCTTCCTGAATTACTGCCAAGGAAGAACGACGATCAATAGATTCGTCAAAAGCTTCAAAGATAGGACGTAGATGTGATGGTCTAGTATGAAATTGTTGTAACATATTAATGTGAAACTTTTTTTCTTTTCCTTTCACATCTACAACATAGTCGACATCTGATAAATTGTTTATGATTTTGTAACGATCCTTCCAAGAAATCAACAATCTATTTTCCTTGTTCGGAAGCAATACAAAAGCTTCGTCTCCTGGCCATAATTGACGGAGTTTTCTGTTTTTATTAAAAAACAGTCGAGCCTTTGATTTTGCCCTTTCCGACGACTGCACTGCTATCTGGCATGCGTCAATAATCTTTTGCCTTAAATTTACGACATATTGATAAGAGGATTGAACTTCCTCGTCCATATTAGTACCAATCAGTAATGGTTTTAATATAGCCATGGGACCACGTGGCTTAGCACCATAGACTAACTCAAAAGGAGAAAACCCGGTACTAGAATTAAGAATTTCTCGGTACGCGAAGAGAACAGCTGGTAATATACGATCCCAATCTTGCGGATATTTCGCTGTAACTCTATCAATCATTTGCTTTAAGGTCCTATTAAATCTTTCTACCTTCCCACACGCTTGAGCGTAATATAATGAACTGAGTGATCTATCAATTCCAAACATGTTCATTACTTTTTTCATGGCATCAGAAACAAATTGCGATCCATTATCAGACTGTATGTTTTCGGGAAAACCCAGTCTTGTGAAAACTAAAAATAGCGCATCCGCTATATCGTCATTGGAAATTTTTTTTGAATGGAATAGCCTCGGGCCAACGAGTACACATATCAATACACGTTAATACAAATCTATGACCCCTAGCTGAAGTGAATTTGATAAGACCGATAAGGTCAATAGACATCTTTGCGAAAGGACGCAAGGATATGTCTGCTGCTTGAATGTGTGCGTTATGACCAGGCCTTTTAGTTGCAACACTCTGGCAAACTAAACAAGTGCGACATCTTTGGTCACACCTGGCCCCAAAAAATGAGACAACACTCTCTGTTCGGTCCTTGCGATACCCAAATGACCCGCAGCATTTATATCATGTGCATGTCGTAGCACCACTGGTCTATAACAAATAGGTACCATTATTTGTTTCTTAACACACTCAACATCTTGAAAATTCCTCACCTAATTATCATTGTTTAATGTTTACCAATGTTTTGCGTTATCATCAGTAATTACTTTCCTTGATGTAACCAACCTAAAAAATTTTCTTAAAGAGTCATCTCCTCTTTGTCTTTGAATGAAAGATTCTTTCTCAATCAATTCAATTTGTAAATAATCATCTTCCCCAACAAGAGTAATATTATCATTTTCATTACCCTCATCATTTTCAATGTCATCATTATCATCACTCATGACATCATTTGTATGTTCATCATCATTGGTAACTTCCTCTAACATAATATCACCACCATTATGATTTAACATTTCCTCACGAGCTTGTGCTCTGGTAGTAATAGCGTTAGCCATTATTAAGTGCTTTTTTCCCACTTCTCGATGTCTTGTCTGGAACATTCATGGATCCCTGGGATGTTTCCAAGTATAATCCCAGCGACAGGTTTATTTAATAAACATGCGAGCACTCTGCCAGTAAAATACGGTGTATCCAGAAATACCTCCGCTGTAGGATAGTATTCCACCGTTCCACCAAAAGTAATACACTTAACTTCCTTTCCTGTGTAATCTGATGGGTCCACCATCGATCGTTGTATTCCAATAGCTGTTGCACCTGTATCACGCAACAGTGACATTAATTTATTATTTACAAAACCCTTATCCAGTACCAAGGAACCTGTGTTTTCAACAGATGACATAACAGACAAAGGGTGTCCACACAAAAGTCTCGGTACTCTCTGTGGCTGAAACAAAGAACTGCATTGAGTACAGTTAGTACTATTAGCTAAATCAACACTGCAAGCATTTCATGAGCAATAGGCACATTGTTTTGGTTTGCATTATTGCCACTGACCTCCATGACAGCATTAACACGTTCTGGGTTTCTTGCCTGTCGATAATTATTGTTCTGAAAAGAACCTCTATTGTTTGAGTAATTGTCATTATTCCTGAGGAATGACTATTACCTCTGTTTGATTTGGCATTATAATCTCCTCTATTTTGGTAATCATTATATCTGTTATATGATTGAGGTCCATAATAATCATTATTATTATTGTAGTTATCATATCTCTGAGGCTGTTGAGATTTCTTATTAAAGTTATATTTGCCTCTATTGTTGCAATATTGAACATTTTGATTGAATCTATAATTCCTGTCAATGCTATTGGACCTTTGCCTAGTATTGTTATAGTTTGTCACTCTAGCTGAAGCTGCTGGAAGAGAATCCCTAATGTTATCGTTACTTAAATTCTTGTTTGGGTGTGCGACTTGATATTGTCTCCCAAAGATTCACAAACAGACAATTTATCTGGTTTTCTCTCCTGCATAAAGGATAAAAAATCTCCACTAATGGAGGACAAAACTTTATCTCTGATGATTAAGTCAGATAAACCTTCAAATGTCTTTTCAATTTTAGCAAGATCAATCCATCTGGAAAAGTACATTTTTATTGAGGCAATAAATTATGTAAAATCTTTAGCAGAATCTGTTACTAGTGATTTAAATTTTAGCCTATAGCCATCCTCATCCAATTGAAATCTCTTAAGTAACAATACTTTAACAGCATCATAGTCATTTCTAGACTGATCATCCATTGTACACACAGCCGTAAATGCATCTCCGACCAATAAGTTCATGAGCCTACTAGGCCATGTAGCTGCATCGATATTAAACTCATGACAATAAGTCTCATATCTACTTAGGAAGCATGAGATATCGTCTATGGAAAAGTTAAATTTAGGCAAATTTACCTTGACATATTTGTTATGATCTCTTCTATCAGTATCAACATTCATGATATTAGCATGAGGTTGTTGCAATCTTAATTTCTCAAGTTCAATCTAAGCTAATCTGATTTCTTGAGCATGTTTTAACTTTTCCTTTTCAAGAGCTAACTCTTCTGCTCTTCTTTCATTTTCTTCTTGTCATCTTTTTGACACTTCTTCTTGTCTTTTGATTTCCTTGTCTACATAGTTTTGCAAGGCTTCCCCCTCCAAACCAAAATTTTTTCCAACCTTTACTAAATCTTTCAAGGTTACCATGCTTTACTATTATTGTGCCTTTCAATAGCAACAAATAAAGTAACTTTATAATATTATCCATTTGAATAATATTTTCAATAATTAAATCACCACTTTACTTCAACCAACTTGATGCAATAATAGCAAAATATACAGATGTTACAGATGGAGCATAAAAGAAAAGTACAAACAAGAACAGAATACAGTGATCAGAGCCCAAAAGAAGAAAATGCAAATAGAAAACTTAGGCAGAAATATACGAAATAGAACAATCAAAAAATTATAGCTCTATTCACACTTATGACAATACATCACAATTTTTTTTACAACATATATCACATCTATTAAATAAAGGATAGTCAAGTAAGACGCACAATTTCACGAACAATAATGGAAAAACTGAAGAAAAAATTATATTGAACTAGACTACAACCTCAAATTTAACACTTAACAACACTTCACAACTAACAATCACAGGTCATGATTATTTCAATAGCAGCAGTAACACTCAGCTTTTTATATGCCGATCCCGCTATTTGTAACAATCACACTCCAAACCCTATAGAAACGCTCATGCATCTATCGACCAATGTGATAAAGTACATTGATACAGCGATAAAATTATTAATTATAAGTATAACAGTTAAAATAATATGAGTAGAAATAATAATAGTATAGTTGTAACGCGTCTTCTTCCCCGCGCCAGTCATCGCATTGAGATAAGAACGTAGTACTAAACCTTATTGCAGCGCTAGTGGTATTGGACTTTATAACGCGCCCGTCAAGGGTTAACGGTAAAAAGTTTGAAAAAGACAAGCTTAGTTGTTCCCCGAAAGATAGTTGATAAAGTTGATAATGTTGGATTTTTATTCCCGTTAATGATATCCACCAAAAGGATAAATATAAGTGGATGGAAGCAGACATCATCATCATCAGTGGATAAGATCTCTATGGTGTTGCTTGCTCCACTGTAGTGTATGGAATGTCAACTTGACCTACGCAGTGGTGTGTAGACATGGATTGAGTGTACAATGTGCGAATGATGATAAGGGTTCGTGTTGTTGACAAATGTTCTTTTCTCACACTCATGTATGACTGGAAGTCATCGACACCAACGACTGTGTACCTTTTCTAAAGTTTAATTGGACGTACACACTCGACAGCACAGATAGTGACAAATCACAGGTTGGCATAATACATCATGGTACAGTGGATAACTGGTCTTGCAATGTTATGTTACATGGGCACTCATGTAGATTAATATTATAATGGACTGTCAGTAGCCAAGCCCTCAGCATCGCCCATACATATAAATCATCTGACTTCACTGACTGAGCACGTCAGCTTATAAACAATATTTCAGATGGCCTCTAAACCTAATCTCGTCTAGCGACGATTCTTCAACATAATGTTCAGCACATATTTTTTCATATAATAATATTGAACCGCTGATAAAGGGTTCTCATGTGTAGCAGTGATCTCTGGACTAAACAAGCGATAATACGGGCATCCCCTTTTCTCTTCTTGAAAGTCACTACATGTTTGGATCCAAGATGGCTTCACTCGTGAGCTGTCACTCACGTTTGGATACAGATAATGAATCTGTCCTAAAGTTAGTCATTCATAAAACATTGCATTGCTCTGTAGATTTGATCATGAACAATTGACTGCATTCTACAGAATATAGTGCTGCTAGGAATCGAAGTCGTTTTCATCGAGTCAAATATATTCTCTTATCGAAAATGGTGGCTTCGTACGAGAGTTCATAAAAGTATCTTGGATTACCTTGGTATAAGAAATATGAAACTGCCATTCCTTGGCAATACGCATAAACACTGGGGTAAAGCATACACGATAGGTCTAGACGACTATCACTTTCCCCACAAATACTGAGATCACTTTTTCCCGGCGACAGGCCGACATAGGAAACACAGTCCCTATCAGGACGAAGCCAAATCACACCACACTCTAGCGACACATCCGCCGAATAGCCTTCGACCTCTCTAGAGACAACAGGACATATAGTTCGACTTAGATATGTAAAGATATACAGATATAAGACAGACTCGTCCTACTCAGACAAACAATACACATAAATTCAGGCCATAGATATTCTGAAACAAGAACAATCTATTATTACCCAAACAACGAATAAATCGCAGTAAAATGGATTCATCCGCGGAGTTTGATCGAAGAGATGGCACAACTTTCAAGGGAAGTAACTCAATAATGACTTTCCCTTAAGCACTAAAAAAATTACCTATGTATAATATTGTAAGATATCAAAGACTGCACGTAACAGTCTTACCACACCTCCCGGGAAAAAAAAATGGAACTTTTTTTTTTTTTGAAATACATCTAGGAGCAACGTACAATAGGCTCACAACGCATGAATAATGCGCAGATGAAAATATCAGGAATACCTATAACGCCTAATATGAGGCTAAGTCGACTTATGGAGCGACTGGTGAGAATGTGTCTCATAAACTGAGAGAAATTATTTCTCTACAAGTATATTTTTCAAGGAAGGTGTCATCAAAGTATAATACAATTCTGGCAATTACACAATGCCTAAAAAATTCATATCATCATTTCGTATTAGATATCTTAAATTTATGATTTATGAAGAAAAAATCATCAAAGCACAGCGGTGAATAAACATCCATGAACCGCTATGTAGTGATACAATCATTATATTATTAAATTACAAATGTGTATCTATCATGATATAGAAAAGGAACTACTATAGAACTAGACATATCAAGAAGTCTAAGCCCTAATAGTTATGTGGAATCATGTGGGCATCTTGACAGAATGTCTGCCATCACATTATCTGATCCACGAATAGCTCGCACAGAGAAATGAAAAGGTTGAAAAGCAATTGCATATCGAGTAGACCTCGAGCTCTTCAAATTCTTACTCTGTATAGCAGTAAGAGCTTTTTGGTCGGTTTCTACTATGAAATGTGCGCCTAGAAGGAATCTCTGTAGTTTGAGGATCGACCAAACCATAGCTAATAGCTCACGGTCTAAAACCGAATAATTCCTTTCTGCCGCATTAAGTTTTCTGGAAATATACATTACAGGATGCAGAGTTCCAGAGTACTCTTGCATTAGTGCCGCTCCAATCCCAGTGGATGAAGCGTCACTACGAAGAACGAATGTCTTATCTTTAGTGGGTAGCACCAAAATAGGTGGTGTTGAAAACAATGTTTTAATCTTATCCAGAGAGCATTGGCATTCCTGAGACCAGTGGACCACATTAGGCGAACCTTTCTTTAGAAGTGTTGAGAGAGGTGCCATGATAGAGGATAGATTCTGAATGAATCTGCCATAAAATTGAATAAGACCCAACAGACTTCTCACCTGTTTTTTAGTCTTAGGGATTGAGATGTTAAGTATCTTACTAGTATTATGGTCCTCTGTCTTTAGGAAACCATGACCAACTCGGTGGCCTAGGAAAGAAATTTCGCTAAAACCAATATAGGCTTTAGAGGGTTTCGCTGTCAGGTTGTGCTCACGCAAAGTAGACAGCAATTCATCTAACCCTGAATAGTGATCTTCCCAAGTATCGCTGAAAAGACAGATGTCGTCTAGATATGCAATGACATCTGACCGATAAGATAGGATTCGGCGCATCATGCGTACGAACGTAGCTGGTGCGTTCATAAGACCGAAAGGCATAAAATTCCATTGGAACAAACCTCTAGGTGTTGAAAAAGCCGTGAGAGGTTTGGCGCGTTCAGATAAAGGAACTTGCCAATATCCTTTAGACAAATCAAGTTTAGTGAAAAAATGAGATTTGGAGAGTCGAGTAAGTAGCTCTTCCAGTAAAGGCATAGGTTCGGCATCGAACTTCGTTACTTGATTCAATTTTCGATAGTCAACGCAAAGACGTATGTTATTGTCTTTTTTACGCACAATAACCATCGGCGAAGAATATGCAGAGGTGGATGGTTCGATTATTTTCAAATCTATCATCTCATCCAACTCTTTCTCGACCTGTGCTTGAAAATGTATAGGTATAGGATAAGGTCTAACCCTAATAGGAGTATGGTCAGTTAGAACAATGTCATGTTGAATGACATTCGTTTGTCCAGGGATGTCAGTGAGTACATCCTGAAATGTTTGCAACATAGTTGAAACTTGTCGCTGTTCTCCTAGAGACAAATCAGGAGAGACAGTAACTTTCTTCCATGATTCACTGGAATGAAGTGGGATCATTGGAAGAGGAAGATTTACATCTGAAAAACTTGTTTCCTCATCCTGTATCACGGACAGTGATGAGTAATGACCATGTTGTACTGGAGAATTGTCCGTTGCTTGGAAAATGGGTTGCAAATAATCCGGACGTTCATGGAATTCAGTAAGCATATTGATGTGGAAGGTTTTATGCTTCCCATCAATATCGACAATATAGTCGACATCGGAAATTTTCGATATTATATCGTACGGACCTTTCCAAGAAATAAGTAATCTGTTTTCCCTACAAGGTAGTAATACAAATGCTTTGTCACCAGGACAAAGTTGTCGTAAGCATCTCTTCTTATTGGCAAATTGCCTTGCCTTCTGTTTCGCAAATTCAGAAGAAGAAGTTGCTAATTTGCATGCTTCGATAATTTTTTGTCTCAACGCGATGACATATTCGTAGGATGACTTTGTGTCATCGTCAATATTGTCAGATGTTATGAGATCGTGAAGCAACGACATAGGGCCACGCGGACGCGCGCCAAAGACGAGTTCAAAGGGAGAAAATCCCGTATGTTCATTGGGTACCTCTCTGTAAGCGAAGAGGGCCGCAGGTAAAACTCTGTCCCAGTCTTGAGGATGATCCTCAGTTATCTTCCCCAGTAAGTTTTTAAGTGTTCTATTAAGGCGTTCGACCATACCATTAGACATTGGATGGTAGATACTACTTAAAGATCTATCTATCTGCAGAGTAGACATTACTTGAGACATGGTATCTGATATTAGTTGGGTGCCATGGTCTGACAATATCTCTCCGGGGAACCCCAGACGAGAAAATATAAGCCAAAGAGCATCTGCAATATGAGCAGTAGTAATGCTCTTCAGAGGAATAGCCTCTGGCCAACGTGTGCACATATCAACACACGTCAAGATAAACTGATGTCCTCTGGCAGACTTGATCTTAAATGGACCAATAATGTCTATAGCCATTTTTTGGAACGGCCGAATAGGAATGTCCGCCGCCTGAATGGGTGCAGCATGCCGTGGACCTTTGGATTTAACTTCCTGACATACTTTACAAGATCGACAATAAATACGTATGTCCTTGTTTACCAATGGCCAAAAGAAAGCCGCAAGGACTCTTGACTTAGTACGGGAAAAACCCATGTGTCCAGCACACTGAGAGTCGTGAGCGTGCTGCAAAATTTTAACTCTCAAATTCTTGGGAACCAGGATTTGAGAATGACTTGACGTAATGGAGTCTTGAACCATACGTACAAGTACGCCATTCTTCTTTGTAATCCACGATTTACGACTTGTGTCCTTATTCGGATCACCTTTAGTTGCAAGAATGAAGAATTTCTTCAGAGTGGGATCATCTTCTTGCTGTTTTATAAACGAGTCACGAGAAATTACCAAGGGATTATCTTGGTTATGCACTTCATTATCTTCAATAGATGAAGTTTGAGGCATCTTAAGAGCCTGAGCTCTAGTGACTACAGCGTTAGCAATCTGCATGTTTTGCCTTTCCCACGTGGAAATTTGTTGCGGAGTGCATTCCTTGACTCCATGAATGCGACCGATGATGAGGTCAGCGATCGGATTCGGAAGAAGACATGCGTGTACATCTCCTGTAAAGAAAGGAGTAGCAATCCTAATGATAGCAGTAGAGTATTTCTCTAATGTGCCGCCAAATGTTACACATTTAACTACTTGTCCAGTGGCACGGGAAGGATCTACGAGTGACTGCCTAACACCAATTGTGGTGCATCCAGAATCAAATAGCACAGAGACTGGATTGTTATTCACTAAACCCTTATGTAAGACAAGAGAACCTCTTCCATCATGCGCGACTGATGCCGGAAGAGCAGGAAGAGGATGGCCACAGCTTAAAGTAGACACTGTGGTTGGCTCAAATAACGTTTTGCATTGGGGGCACTGAGATGCTCTCCCAAAATCAAAAGCGGCACATGCCATATTACTAGCATCATTATTATCTTTACTCTGTTTATAGGCTTCATTGGACTCTTGTTGTACAGAGTTTGCCTGAAAATGTGGTTTATGTCTTTTGTTTTGAGATCTACCTCGGTTATTATCACCTCTGTAGTTATTGTTACCTCTATTGTAACCCCTATTTGGGTTTGAGTCATAGTTCCCTTGGTTACCATTATCATATTCATTATAATGAGTATCTCTGTAATTATGATCTTGTTGACTCCAAGACGGATAACCCTGATAGTTTCTATAATTACTTCCTCTACGGAAATTCCTATAATTATGACCACCCCTGTGTCGAGAGCTATCAGGTCGTCTCCAGTTCTTTGAAGAAGAACCCTGAAATGATTGGTTACCTTGGTTTTGATAACTATTATGGTTACCTTTTTTATCAAATCTGTTTTGAGGTCCCTGAAATCTGTGTGAATAATTGGGATTGTATGGTGTTGCTGAAGCAACTGGCATACTCTCCTTAATCTTAGTGTTGCCAAAAGTCACGTCGGGGTGTGCAGTGACATATTGGGAACAATATTCTTCCATTTCTTTTAGAGATTTGGGTTTACGCTCATGTATAAATTCAAGGAAAGGTTTGTTCACACATGACATAATCTTATCTCTGAGCAACAAATCCATAAGTCCTTCATACGTTTTTTCTGTTTTGGAAAGCTCAATCCAACGATCAACTGTGAGACGTGCCTTTGCAGTGAATTCTGAGAATTCTACACCCGTCTCAGGTACCATCGTCTTAAATAAAAGGCGATAGCCTTCCTCACTTAGCTGATATTTTTTTATCAAAGCCGCCCTAATGACATCATAATTATCCTTATCTGCTTCTCCTACAAGGCATAATCTAGTCAAAGATTCACCTTTCAAGTTTTCTGATAATTGATTAGCGTATTGTGATTTATCCACATTATGTGTACGACAAGAACGTTCAAATCTATCCAGCCAGAATGTAATATCGTCACTGGACTGATTGAACGGTGGAACCTTAACCTTGTAAGTAGAAGGTTTACCATTACCACTAGATGCCTGATTAACATTACTCATACTTGTCAATCTCAATTTCTCCAACTCAAATTCATGTTCTCTTATTGCTTTTTTTCTCTTCAGCATCTAATCTTTTTTGTTCAGCCTCCCTGTCTAATCTTTTTTGTTCAGCTTCCCTGTCTAATCTTTTTTGTTCAGCTTCCCTGTCTAATCTTTTTTGTTCAGCTTCACTGTCTAATCTTTTTTGTTCAGCTTCCCTGTCTAATCTTTTTTGTTCAGCTTCACTGTCTAATCTTTTTTGTTCAGCCGCAGCTTCTCTTTCTAATTTTTTTTTGTTCAGCTTCAAATCTCCTTTCCTCCACCTGCATCTGCAATTTCTTTTGTTCAGCAGCAGCCTCGCTTCTCTTTCTAATCTTTTCTCTTTCGCCATAGCTTTTCTTTCTTCTGCAGCTAATCTTTTCTCTTCTGCCATAGCTCTTCTCTCTTCTGCAGCTAATGCTTTGTCATATTGAGCAACTGCCCATTGTTCTAATTGTTGACCAGTCTTATCAAGGGCTTTCCCTTGTGTAATGAAGTATTCTAAAGTAGACATGATGTCTAACAATAATACTAATCACCTGAACCAATAATAATACCACAAGTTCTCAATGACTTGATTAATCAGTATACTATCCCAATATCTGTGGGTCACAAGCCTTTAATAAGGTCTTGTATAATAGTAATAATAATCAGGTACTGGTTTATACCATAATCCAAGTGCAGTGCACAGGCAATTGTGTCTTATGAAATATACCTATATAAAACATATGTCAACCAACAGAATACATAAAGTACAAATAGGACTGACAATACAAGAACATTTGCAGAAATCAAAATACATTAAATAGGGAAATCAATGAAAATAATCACTGAATCTGCAAAGAATAACAACACAAATGACGTCACAATATATGAATATAAATTGTGAATAGAACTGAAAGATAGAAAAGGTTAGACCAACAAATTACAAACAAATCAAAACAAAACTAAAGAACAAAGAAATATTACAAAAATAACAATAATTACAGACTTCACAGCTAACACAAAAGCAACAGTTGTCGCAGCAAATTTTCAATCAAGAAAATTGCACCTATAGAAAACGCCCACAACGGACCCTCTATGACGTGGGATATTCTGTTGTGAGGACGCCGCCCAACCTTAAACACAACCCGCTGACATAGAAACTAACATACTATACAAACAAATAACATGTAAACATAAATATATATAAATTATGTGTATGATAGTATGTGTTGCAAAATAGGCTCAGTTTTACAGTAATGGCAAAGTTATTTTTATGAAAACAAACAAACTGCCACTTTATTCAATTAAACATTCTGGCCTTAAATATTAAAGTTCATATATGGAAAACAAGAAGATCCATCGATGAAAATAGGACTTCTTAGTTCACAAATACTGTCTTCCTGTTAACATTGACAAGAATTGATCCAACTGTTCTGTGAAACTCTGTAATGTCTAATGTAAAAAATGTCAACAACGCTGACCTACATACTGCATTCACCTGACAGGTCACGTGACGAAGTGTTGACAAAGAGCAAACCAATACTGCAAGTGTGTCGTATCAGCCACAGGAAACGGTCTGGTATCGGTAATCTGTTGACTTCTGAACTTCTGCGAGGTCAAACCCAGAAAGCTGGTCCACCAGTTGATAAAGTTGATAATGTTGGATTTTTATTCCCGTTAATGATATCCACCAAAAGGATAAATATAAGTGGATGGAAGCAGACATCATCATCATCAGTGGATAAGATCTCTATGGTGTTGCTTGCTCCACTGTAGTGTATGGAATGTCAACTTGACCTACGCAGTGGTGTGTAGACATGGATTGAGTGTACAATGTGCGAATGATGATAAGGGTTCGTGTTGTTGACAAATGTTCTTTTCTCACACTCATGTATGACTGGAAGTCATCGACACCAACGACTGTGTACCTTTTCTAAAGTTTAATTGGACGTACACACTCGACAGCACAGATAGTGACAAATCACAGGTTGGCATAATACATCATGGTACAGTGGATAACTGGTCTTGCAATGTTATGTTACATGGGCACTCATGTAGATTAATATTATAATGGACTGTCAGTAGCCAAGCCCTCAGCATCGCCCATACATATAAATCATCTGACTTCACTGACTGAGCACGTCAGCTTATAAACAATATTTCAGATGGCTTCTAAACCTAATCTCGTCTAGCGACGATTCTTCAACATAATGTTCAGCACATATTTTTTCATATAATAATATTGAACCGTTGATAAAGGGTTCTCATGTGTAGCAGTGATCTCTGGACTAAACAAGCGATAATACGGGCATCCCCTTTTCTCTTCTTGAAAGTCACTACATGTTTGGATCCAAGATGGCTTCACTCGTGAGCTGTCACTCACGTTTGGATACAGATAATGAATCTGTCCTAAAGTTAGTCATTCATAAAACATTGCATTGCTCTGTAGATTTGATCATGAACAATTGACTGCATTCTACAGAATATAGTGCTGCTAGGAATCGAAGTCGTTTTCATCGAGTCAAATATATTCTCTTATCGAAAATGGTGGCTTCGTACGAGAGTTCATAAAAGTATCTTGGATTACCTTGGTATAAGAAATATGAAACTGCCATTCCTTGGCAATACGCATAAACACTGGGGTAAAGCATACACGATAGGTCTAGACGACTATCACTTTCCCCACAAATACTGAGATCACTTTTTCCCCGGCGACAGGCCGACATAGGAAACACAGTCCCTATCAGGACGAAGCCAAATCACACCACACTCTAGCGACACATCCGCCGAATAGCCTTCGACCTCTCTAGAGACAACAGGACATATAGTTCGACTTAGATATGTAAAGATATACAGATATAAGACAGACTCGTCCTACTCAGACAAACAATACACATAAATTCAGGCCATAGATATTCTGAAACAAGAACAATCTATTATTACCCAAACAACGAATAAATCGCAGTAAAATGGATTCATCCGCGGAGTTTGATCGAAGAGATGGCACAACTTTCAAGGGAAGTAACTCAATAATGACTTTCCCTTAAGCACTAAAAAATTACCTATGTATAATATTGTAAGATATCAAAGACTGCACGTAACAATAGTACGATTCAAAACAGGGGAGGCATAAACGAACGCATAAAAGTGAGAGAGAGCGAACACACGCTGCCGGCTTGTCAAGCGTTAGATTCTTGAATTAGCTACTCAGGACGACAGTGCGAGACGATGCCGTTAGCCTGTGTTCGAAAATGTTGTCGCGAGCTTTGAAAAATTTAAAAATACCCCGCCAAGTCCAATATTTCTTCTAACTATAAGACACACAGTGGAAATATATATACACACACGCGTAATTACTTCCTGCCTGAAAAAGGAAGATCTGCGATTATTTTTTATAACATTCGAGAAGTTGAGACTTAGAAAACAACGAACACCTAAAATGGAAAATATATGGAATTCTTTATTAATAGGTTTAGGATCATAAAAGTTAGCTAGTTTAAGAGCTTATCTTATCCTGATAAATAATATGCTTTCAAATAGAAAATCCGACAGATAATAAGAAAGATATTGACAAAAGACTGTATTGGACAGTACAGACAGGCAAACATATGCTCGGTTTTACTTTCACTAACGTTGACTTTTTGGACGCGTCCTTGAAAAAGGCATGAAAAGGGTACATGTAGTCTGTTGTAGAATGGGTAGACAAAGGGAGAGAAATTATGGGATGGCTTAACAACAAATATATTTAAGCAGTGGAAATCTAAGAATGAGTGAGGAGAAAACTTGTTATGTCCAGAAATCAAGTCTAGTTTTAGCTTTTCATGCCAATATTTTCAAATTCAAACTAAAAAAAGCTTAGTAGTTGGACCTCATTGGCCAACGCATTTTATATTAAGGAAAACTTAGATGGGCTAAGCGCCATTTGCATAAGACAGTCCCTAGCATAGGACGTTGTAATTCTGTGAAGTGTGACTTGCCTTGCTAGATTAAATATATAATATAAAACAAAAGGGCAGCACAGTCCAGCCAGCAGGACATCTGAAGTCTGCTAATCAACGTACCTGTGTTTATTCATTGAATTTATGGTAAGGTAGAAATTATTCATATATATATTTTGTTTAAAAATGTGAGTGATAGATACTGCCATGACGACAGTAAGTATGGGTCCTTAGCTGATTTATGCAGGGCTTAGAGGTGGATTTCTGCTCTAACACATTGCCAGTTTTGTAAAATGCACATGTTTTGTGAAATAAAAATGTTTTCTTAGGTGGCCAGATGGACACAGCTCACCTATCTTATTGTATGGAAGAAAAGAAAAATTAATTATATTATTGCAGATGTAGGGCCGCGTTGAGATGAGAGACATGTGAACAACACTGGTACACTTTGTAATGGATGAGCTGGGGTGGTCAAGTAGATTTGACCCAGATCTTTATTATGTATTATAACTTGTAGAAATAACAGTTTAAGTATGATATCAACAAGGAGGCATTATTTCATTGTTACAGGGTTTTTATCTGGCACTAGTCCGGTGTCAGATGTCTGTGAAAAGCAGTTGAGAAGTCTTTTCATTTCCAGTAGTGACAGGGATCTACAGAGTCCACCCTGTTACTTTTGGGCCATTATCAAGTGATCAGTTTTCCAGCAAGAATACGTACAGTTCGAGTTGTGCTAGCTAAGTATATGATCTGGCACAGGACGCTTCATCAGCTTCAATTACTAGGAACCCTTGTATACTTTAATAAAAATATTTCCAAGGAATTAAACAACGAACTTTGTGTAGCAAAAACTGGGAATGATTTAAGAAATCCCAAACAGCCATCCAGTGTTAGAAACCAGTAATAGTAAATATTTAATAACACTATTAGTATATTTCCACAATATATGTTTGGACAAATTGTCCCTTTGGGTTAAACTTTGAAATTTTGTATATACCTTGAGTTATTTTAATTTTGAAAGTCCTGACCAGAAGAATACTAGGCTCAGGACCAATAAATTGTATAGAAGATTTTCACATATAACTTTAACCCAAGTGTTAATTCATTTGATCATAGACTTTAATATTTGTTTATATGTGTGTGTGTGTTAGTGTTAGATTATCATCACACTACACTAGCATAACCCTAGACATTAGACGTAGCTATCATACATACTAGTCAAGAATAGCTCTGATTGAGGTCATAAGGTGGTAGCAGAAAGGTACCCTGATAACTAAACCTAAAATTTGTTATAATCAGGGACCTTCACAGCTGACCTCATTCAGTACAATAGTAATACAGAACAACAACATTGCATAACATCAAAAACCACCACAATATTGGTAGGCTCGTCCGAGATTTGAACTTTTATAGATATTGGGGTCTCCTGTCCCGGGATTTGAACTTATTATTGGTATAGAAATTAAATATTGTGGCATAAGTGTCCCCTAAAGTTATACAAATATTTAAAAGGGAAAATAATAGCCGATGAACTGTCAAGAGCCAGTAGTTAGTTAATTAATTGGTTAATTAATTAGTTAGTGTTAGTACCTTGCTAATTAGAGTTTTGAGTTTTGTATTAGAACATTTTCAAGATTGATATTATGGCAGACCTAGCAAAGTTCAGATCTGCTGCTGTGCTGGCTGCAAGAGAGATGAATATGGATGGACCAGAGTTGGTTCAGTATGTAACCTCAGAGGTTGATAAATTTATTGCAAGAGAAGATAAGAGGTTGACTGATGAAAGAAAATTAGAATCAGATCGATTGGCTGAGGAGAAGAAATTAGAAGTAGATAAAGAAATTAAAAGGTTGCAGATTGAGGCTGACAAAGAGGCTAGGCCATTAGAGGCGGATAAGGAGGCTGAAATAAAGCGGCTCCAATTTGAAGAAAAAAGGCCGAAAGGGAAGCAGAGGAAAGAAGACAAGCTGTTGATAGGGAAGCTGAAAAGGAGGAGAAGAGATTACAGAGGGAGCACGAGTTACGACTAAGGGAGTTAGAGTTGCAAGGCCATGCTCCTGAAAATGGTATCAGCCCCTCTACCTCTGATGCCACTGCTAGTCAGGGAGTCCCAACCTCAGCTATGGGGTTCCATTTAGACCATTTTGTTGAGAGGGACGATGACATTGAATCATTTCTATCCAGATTTGAGGTTTTAGCCACCACTTATGGGTTGGAGAAGGAAAGGTGGAGTTTAAAGTTATCTCAGGGTCTTAGGGGAACATCTTATGAAATGTTTGCAAAAATTAGCAAAGATGACCAAGACAATTATGACATGTTAAAGCAGGCTCTTTTGCTAAGGTGTGAAAAGAATGGAGAATTTTACAGGAAAAAGTTTAGAAATGCCAAGCTACTATCGGGTGAGACCTATCACCAGTTCTCTGCACGTTTAGAGACGTACTTGGAGAAATGGACTGCTCTGGGGAAAACCCAAGATCTTAAAGAAATGATCCTTATTGAGCAATTGAGAGAGTCCATGGCTCCAGCTTGAGAAAGTTTCTCATGGAACAGGGTGCAGAGAGGCTAGGTGAGTTACTTAATGTCGCTGAGAGGTATCAGGCAGACCAGGCAGAAGTAGCTGGCGCTAAAACGAAACCAGTAGAAAATAGAACCCATCCAGACCAAGATGGATATTATAATCATAGTAGGGACCAAAACCCCAGAGGTAAACTCAACTTTGATAGGCAACGATTTGAACATAAAGATAGAAACCCACAATTCAATGACAGGAGATCCTTCAGACAGGACGGAAAATATTGTAAAATCTGTAGGATGAACAATCATAATACTATTGACTGTGGTAGGAACGTTCCTCCATATCACGCGGCATGCATGATCACAGTGGACAAGGGGAGGAAGCAACTGACAGAGAATCATATTAATCTTCAACATCCCCCCATCTGTGAAGAAGTGACATGTAATGGTGCCAAGGTCAGGTGCCTTTACGATTCCGGTTTAAATTATGACTCTGTTGTGAGTGCAACCCTGGTGCACCCAGACCAGTATACCACTGAGAAAGTGGAAATACAAGGGGCATTCAAAGGAATAGTCACCATGACACTTCCCGTAGCCGAGATAACTGTTAAGACAAGGTACGTGGAAAGAGTGATTAGAGCAGCCATGTGTGAAGACCCTAACTACCCGCTAGTGTTAGGAAGTAAATATGTTTTTCTAGGAAGCCTTGTAAAACCTGTGGTAATGGCCACGCTCCAGGTCAGGCCGACCCCTAGAAAGGAGGAAACACCACCACTAAACATTCATCCAAAGGAGATGGAAAAGGCCCAGGCAAAGGACAAATCATTAAAACCTTGCTTTGGCAAATTGCCAAACAGCCATGCACACCCTAAGAAAGGACAATTCTATATGAAGGGGGGACTGCTCTACAGGAAAGCTAGAGCAGGATCCAAAAGGGATGGACAACTAGTGCTGCCCAAGAGTTATAGGGAACAAGCGATGGCACAAGCACATGTTGTACCAGACGGTGGACACCAGAAGATGGGTACTACACGTCAAAGGACATCTGTTGCATATTTCTGGCCAGGTACAGCTGAAGATATTGATAATTTTGTTGAAGCCTGTGACCAGTTTTGCAAGGTAGATTCCATAGGGTGGACAAATAATACTCCCCTGCTAAGAAAGCAGTGTGGGGAAAAACATGGGCCTAAAAATAATAAGGAAAATAAAAGGAGTAGGGTAGACATAGTGAATAGGTATGCACCTTCTCACACCCAGTCTTCCCCTAAAAAGTTTACATTAGCATCTCTGCGTATGGCACAAAAAGAAACCATAAACAAAGACCAGTAATCCCAGGCTAAATTTGATGCCGCATTTCGTGAACTGGGAAACATTAGCATTGAAGATAATCCGCCAGAATTGAAACCAAAACAAAATGTTAACAGAAGAACAGTGGGGAGTGGGCGGTTGAGCACTTGGTCAAAGGTTCAACGCGCTTCACAATATGGCTATTAATTTAGCATTATAAGGGCACTGGTGACATTGGTAGTCACCCGACCCAACACCTTCCAAGGGGAAGTATTGTACGGACCCTGGATGGAGATCACCCACATATATTATAGCAATGATACAGGGCGAATTGATTTCTGGTGCAGAAAAATTCATTTCCCCCATATATTTTATTATTTCACCAAAATTGTCGTTAGGCGGAGAATATAGCTGGTGAATATGGCCTCCAGTTGAGTGGCACATTACAGAATCAGATATGGAAAATCGTAAAGGGGGTTTCCACATTCAGTCAAGCCGGCGCGCAGAGCAATTGTTGGCTGTGAACATTTCAGAGGAACATAATGAATCCCTGAGTTGCCTTTTTGATTGAGGATATTCCGAATGTTTTATACAGGCTGATAATGAGATTACTGGAACCCCTACGTAACTCTGCCATCACCATTTTATAGATTATCCCCTCATAACTATTGCAAACTTGAGGGACATCAATTTTCTCTGGATATGTCATAGGACAGACTCAGTGAAGAGAAATGGTGAATAGTGATTGATATCAGCATAAGACAGACAGTAATATCTGCAGCTGAAATAGATTCTTGGCGTGCAGAGGTCTGGGGCAGATTTCTTGAGTTGTGCCTACCTTGAACTGACCCAACTGCCTTAATCCAAGATAAAATACAAGCAGAGTAAAGCCTATTGAGCAAACTTTATCTATGTGTATCACTGTTGTTGGAACTTGCATCAGGCATGTTCTTAGGTGGGGAGATGTGTGATACAGTACATTGATACAGCGATAAAATTATTAATTATAAGTATAACAGTTAAAATAATATGAGTAGAAATAATAATAGTATAGTTGTAACGCGTCTTCTTCCCGCGCCAGTCATCGCATTGAGATAAGAACGTAGTATTAAACCTTATTGCAGCGCTAGTGATATTGGACTTTATAACGCGCCCGTCAAGGGTTAACGGTAAAAAGTTTGAAAAAGACAAGCTTAGTTGTTCCCCGAAAGATAGTACGATTCAAAACAGGGGAGGCATAAACGAACGCATAAAAGTGAGAGAGAGAGAGAGAGAGAGAGAGAGCGAACACACGCTGCCGGCATGTCAAGCGTTAGATTCTTGAATTAGCTACTCAGGACGACAGTGCGAGACGATGCCGTTAGCCTGTGTTCGAAAACGTTGTCGCGAGCTTTGAAAAATTTAAAAATACCCCGCCAAGTCCAATATTTCTTCTAACTATAAGACACACAGTGGAAATATATATACACACACGCATAATTACTTCCTGCCTGAAAAAGGAAGATCTGCGATTATTTTTTATAACATTCGAGAAGTTGAGACTTAGAAAACAACGAACACCTAAAATGGAAAATATATGGAATTCTTTATTAATAGGTTTAGGATCATAAAAGTTAGCTAGTTTAAGAGCTTATCTTATCCTGATAAATAATATGCTTTCAAATAGAAAATCCGACAGATAATAAGAAAGATATTGACAAAAGACTGTATTGGACAGTACAGACAGGCAAACATATGCTCGGTATTACTTTCACTAACGTTGACTTTTTGGACGCGTCCTTGAAAAAGGCATGAAAAGGGTACATGTAGTCTGTTGTAGAATGGGTAGACAAGGGGAGAGAAATTATGGGATGGCTTAACAACAAATATATTTTAGAAGTGGAAATCTAAGAATGAGTGAGGAGAAAACTTGTTATGTCCAGAAATCAAGTCTGGTTTTAGCTTTTCATGCCAATATTTTCAAATTCAAACTAAAAAAAGCTTAGTAGTTGGACCTCATTGGCAAACGCATTTTATATTAAGGAAAACTTAGATGGGCTAAGCGCCATTTGCATAAGACAGTCCCTAGCATAGGACGTTGTAATTCTGTGAAGTGTGACTTGCCTTGCTAGATTAAATATATAATATAAAACAAAAGAGCAGCACAGTCCAGCCAGCAGGACATCTGAAGTCTGCTAATCAACGTACCTGTGTTTATTCATTGAATTTATGGTAAGGTAGAAATTATTCATATATATATTTTGTTTAAAAATGTGAGTGATAGATACTGCCATGACGACAGTAAGTATGGGTCCTTAGCTGATTTATGCAGGGCTTAGAGGTGGATTTCTGCTCTAACACATTGCCAGTTTTGTAAAATGCACATGTTTTGTGAAATAAAAATGTTTTCTTAGGTGGCCAGATGGACACAGCTCACCTATCTTATTGTATGGAAGAAAAGAAAAATTAATTATATTATTGCAGATGTAGGGCCGCCTTGAGATGAGAGACATATGAATAACACTGGTACACTTTGTAATGGATGAGCTGGGGTGGTCAAGTAGATATGACCCAGATCTTTATTATGTATTATAACTTGTAGAAATAACAGTTTAAGTATGATATCAACAAGGAGGCATTATTTCATTGTTACAGGGTTTTTATCTGGCACTAGTCCGGTGTCAGATGTCTGTGAAAAGCAATTGAGAAGTCTTTTCATTTCCAGTAGTGACAGGGATCTACAGAGTCCACCCTGTTTTCCAGCAAGAATACGTACAGTTCGAGTTGTGCCAGCTAAGTAAATGACCTAGCACAGGACGCTTCATCAGCTTCAATTACTAGGGACCCTTGTATACTTTAATAAAAATATTTCCCAAGGAATTAAACAACGAACTTTGTGTAGCAAAAACTGGGAATGATTTTAGAAATCCCAAACAGCCATCCAGTGTTAGAAACCAGTAATAGTAAATATTTAATAACACTATTAGTATATTTCCACAATATATGTTTGGACAAATTGTCCCTTTGGGTTAAACTTTGAAATTTTGTATATACCTTGAGTTATTTTAATTTTGAAAGTCCTGACCAGAAGAATACTAGGCTCAGGACCAATAAATTGTATAGAAGATTTTCACATATAACTTTAACCCAAGTGTTAATTCATTTGATCATAGACTTTAATATTTGTTTATATGTGTGTGTGTGTTAGTGTTAGATTATCATCACACCACACTAGCATAACCCTAGACATTAGACGTAGCTATCATACATACTAGTCAAGAATAGGTCTGATTGAGGTCATAAGGTGGTAGCAGAAAGGTACCCTGATAACTAAACCTAAAATTTGTTATAATCAGGGACCTTCACAGCTGACCTCATTCAGTACAATAGTAATACAGAACAACAACATTGCATAACATCAAAAACCACCACAACCAGTCGAAACGGTATTGATAGATACACAAGTCCCACCTACCGCCCACAGATTAAATACACCACGACATTAAAACATGCAACATAAATTAAGAAATAGCGCAGGCAAACAAAGATAATTCAGTCTCACGCTGTATGAAACATAAACGTGACTTATCTGAATGCCAGGCCTCAAATCCTCCTAGTTCCACTGTCCGTTCCTCCCAGCACAGATGCGAACTGGATACCAAAGACCGCTCACTAGGTCTAGCAACGCTGCAAACAGCTGACACGTTTCAGAATCAACTTGATTCACAGCTGTCATAAAAATACGCCATCTTCGGCAGACAATATGATGCTTTCATGCATCAGGATGCATCAGGTATAAACTTCTGGCACAACTGCTCTTTCAAAACTTGAATATGTAAAGGACTGAAAAGTGAACTTGTCCTCCGGCCTTCTCAGACTCCAGCAGATGACACGTGCGCCATTTTGAAAAACACTGGAACGAAGCACGACTGCGCAGCAAAAATGATGACGAAAAGTCTTTTGATCAGGCGATCAACGGCTTGCTGCCCCCATAATTGTGGAGGTATAGAATATTGGGATGTTTAGTCTGGTCCAACTTCTCCCTCCTCCGAGTTCATTTAAAGTTATCAGTTCGCAGGATCCTTGCTTCCAGTTTGTCTAGGGTATAATTTTATGTCAGGCCTATAAGTCCAACTTTTTAACAGCCTAGAAAACTTGTAAGTAGTCTTCAACGGTCATAAAACTCCATAATGCCAGTTTGACGTGAAGAACAATATTCATATTTTATTACAGAACGAAGCTCCTTATAAATTGCATCCATATAATATTAAGGCATTCACTAGCTAGTCCATGAAACACGTCTATCGTCACGTAGACTAAGGACAAGATGTCTGCGACATATTGCTGAAATCTTTAATATAATAGTTCCACATGCACTTCATTCATCTCAGCATTCGCTTGTCCATTACAATATTATCAAGCATAGACTCCATCTGTAGGACGACCTAGCTGATATAATTCATAAAAACTCTATCACAAGAGTACACTTTCTGGAGCTCGTCTAAAACACGTCTTTCACACACAGTGAATACACATCGAAAGAGAACGACTCCCAGCTCAAATTTGCCACGTAAAACCGGCAAAGAATCGTCTGCACAATATTAGCAGACTATGTGACGTACTTCCGGGGTAGTCCGGGCAACGCAATATCAACAAGAAAGTGTGTATACAAACCAAGTCAAGTGCGATAAAGCCTGTTATGATTTTACTCATAACAGTCATGCCATACTGTGCATTTCCCACCATCCAAAGGGGCTCTCCAAATATGCAGAGCTAAAATATAGTGCTCTGGTTCTGGTCTCTCCCAAGGAATTGTCACGTCCTACACAAAGCCACTTCTCAGCTTCGCGCCTATCATGGGTCCATAGTGAGATCTTCCTGCATGCAGCCAATCTGGTAAAAGCCAGAGTTACGTCTAGGGCTCAAATGACTCCTCCAAGCTCTCAGTGTTCAATGCTGTTTTCTCAACATGTTTCAAGTGGATCCATGAAGTGTGTGGATGATTTCAAGAGTCAAAGAGGGTGTAATTAACCTCACAGACAGAGGTTCACTTCCACATATGTATATTGTAGCACTGTGCTAAGCTGGTGGTCATATAAAGATGACTCCAGATATGCCTCCATGCATGTTTGCTACGGTATTTCCAAATAGTCAAGTCAAAGCCGTCCCATAATTCCTGAATTAATTAATTGCCATTATAATTATTTGTAGACGATACGTCAAGGCCTAAAATCCCACCCGCTGCAGACCCAAATAGAACAGTCCCAACTAAGATGGTTTGGCCATGTCTGCAGAATGGGAGAAGATCGGCTACCACGACAAGCATGGGAAACAAAGAGCCAGGGATCCAGACCTCCAGGACGACCCAGAGTCCGCTGGGAGGACAATATTAGACAATCTTTGAAGGACCGAGGACTAGAATGGAACCAGGCCAGGAAGAAGACAGCCAATAGGATAGTCTGGCGCTCTCTCTTCCAAACCTCTACACCTCACGGTAGAAGAGGAACGACTAAGTAAGTAAGTATAATTATTTGTGCTGTGAGTGTTGTGTCGCATACAGGCTATCCTTGTCTTCCATCGAAGGGAAGTGATGGTTCTTCTATCACTCAGGACTCTAGAGCGAGCTTGATACCACAGGCTTAGAATTTTCTCGTAACGTCCATCTAGTCATTAGAGATATATAGATATAGATATATAGAGATATATAGAGATATATAGATTATATAACACAAATCAGAAAGGTCACGATAAGAGACTTGTTATTCACTGATGACGTTGCAGTCGTCACTCAAAGTCAACAGGAGCCTCAGAGCTTGATGAATCGCTTCATACAAGCATGCAAGGACTTACAATAAGTCTAAAGAAAACAAATGTGCTGAGTCAGAATGTGGATGTTGCACCAGTTATCACTGTAGATAACTATGAATTGGCAGTGGTGCACCAATTCGCATACCTGGGGTCTACCATCAATGACAAACTCTCTATGGGCACAGCAATTGACAGTCGCATTGGCAAAGCTGCAGATATCTTTGCCCGCCTCGCAACGCGTGTTTGGGGAAACTCCAAACTAACAACGAAGACCAAAGCTGTGGCATAATTTTTGGGTCGATCTCTTGTCCTCTCCGGCAGTAGTCAGTTACATTTGTTGTAAGTACTGATTACATGCCATTTCCGTGGTCGGCAAAATTTCTTTTTCTGCTGTCAAGCAGATATTTGGGATTTTCAAGTCATATTACACTCTCTTCGGTGATAATTCGTCATGTTTGCTTCAAGCTTCTTGGTTTCGCTAAGATTAGGCACAGGTAAAAACCCAGATGGGCCGGTCAGCGACCGAGCGTTGGTTTTACCTAAGGCGTGCGAAGATAAATTACCCGTCTGTGGACAGATTACAGAGACGCACTTGACAGTCGGAATGAGGTAATAGCATCCGGCGGAATTATTACGAACATATTAATTGAGATAAAAGTAAGCAGTTGTTTGTAATCACTGACGAGAATAGTACGGAAATCTCAATTCCATATTTGGAAGACATGACCTTTGCATTAATGCACAGAAATTTCCTAATTGAAATATTTTGAATGTTTGAAACTATTGGCCGGCTTTCGAGATGTAGGAATAACCACATTTCTGATTGGGGCTTGGCCTAATAGTAAACAACACGTGCCAGGAATGAAAGAGGCAAATAACGTGACAATTTAGTCAGTTTAGAACACTGTGAAAATTCATCTCGCGCCAAAAAGACAACCAGACTTTGCCAGAATTAATAATAGTACCAGACCGAACCTTGTTGGACCATATTGAGGACTTAGAGCCCAGGAAAACGCTACCATTTTAACAAGGAAAACCGGAATCTGAAGAAACTGTAACACAAAGTCAAAAGTGGGAACTTATTGCTAAAATAACAACACCCCAGACCACGTGTAAGAGGCATCGTTAAGCTGCCTTAAATATTTCTCTGAGCCTGCAGTCTGTGAGCCTAAAGATTGGCGTAAGTTGTAAATTTTAAATTCTAAATGTTGCATTATTAACATGTGAACTAATATGTATTTATTGACATGTGAATATTAATATGTAAAAATTGCTATTGGATGTCCAAGTTATTTGAGGCTGGCAACCTCAGCATATAGAATGATAATTTCATGAACCACCACTGCCGGGGCTGGTGACTGCTTTATTGCGAGTTTCTTACAGAGAACCATAAACAGAGGGTCTTAGAGACGCGGGACCAACTTCGTAGACACACCCTGACGCTTCTGAACGTAAAACATCTAAAGTTAATTTCCATCTGCAAAGACTCATTTTGAATGTACTACATCCGTATGTCTCGGACAATTTCTTAAATACACGTAAACAGAGCTATATAATAATAAGAGGAAATTCGATGAATTAATTCAGCTGGGGGCTTGTACGAGCTAAAATTATATTACATAATCCTTCACAAAAGTTGACGGCAGATACTAGAGTTAACGTGCTCAGCCAATGCAACATTTTTCTCGCTTTTCTGAAGATCTTGTGACACTCCCTGGAGGTAGAAGCATCATTATCATTCTACCTACAACTCTGCCAAGAGTAATCTTGTGCGTAGGTAGACACCTTTGAAGACCCACATCAGTCACTCTTGAGTTTTGGCCACTGTTGGACCACTACTGCAGAGCTAAGGGGAGGCAACCCGTGACAAAAGCTGCGGTATATAATGCCTGCGTCACCAGCACACTTCTATATGGCAGCGAGATGTGAACAACTTATGCTAAGCAAGAAAGAAGGCTCAATACGAGTAAAACAACTATAAAAGCCATATTCAAGAACTAATGGGGCAGATGACACACAGGTCATATTAAAGATGACGCCTATCTCCAGCTATCTAGGCGAGACCAGGTCATCATTTTCCGCTTACGAACTGGTCACAATAGGTTGAGGTACCATCTGTATCACAAGTACAGGATTGGTCCAACAGGTCCCTGCTTCCGTGGCACCAGCCCCATGACAGCCGAACATCTGCTCTAGTTCTGTCCTACTTACAGTCTATGAAAAACTGTTTGAAGATGTCAGAAACCTTGAGCTGACTACTACCTTTATTAGAGTCGCTAATGTAGAAGTCTGAGGGCGAACGAAGAAGAAGAATACGAAGAAACATTCGTTATCGACATTCCACGACACAAGTCCGGGTTTGTCGCCAGATGCCATCTGGTGTGAAGAAGATTGCACTGTTATATCTCAGTCGTGCGTCCGGCTTAACAATAAGTATGTACCTGTAAACTTTTAATCCGTCTGGTGTTGACGATTAATCTAACAAACACGTCAGCGTGGCTACCAAAAAAAAAAACAGTCAAAAGGTTAGGTACACCGGGTGGGCGTGACAAGATAACCTCGATCAATGAAAGCATTCACAAAATAATGAAAAATGGAGCATGAGAAGGAATAGTCGAGTAACTTGACGGAGAGCATTAAAGACATGAAAAATAGAACGAACAATTTTCGTCACTATGTATATATGAGTGCCATGTAGCACTAAATAAATAGTTTGCTAGGGCAACTAAACCCGTGTTGGATCAGGCTAACAAATCCCAAACGTCGGACCTCGCTAGAGGAATAGATAGTGATTTCTTGGAAAAAGAATGAAAATCAAAAGAACTCAAATGTCAAGTCATTCCTACTACTGTGTTGCTCTGATAATGGAGAACAACGATTTACCGAGAAGTTACAGACTATCATTAATGGGTGCATGCATGGAAGAGAAACAGTGAAATAGTAGAACACGGTCAATTTTGAACTAATGGCAAGAACCAAACAAGTGCCTATTTCTAACATGGGATGAGAATATGAAGCTGATGTTGAATAGGACACACACACACACACGCACACACGCACGCACGCACGCACGCCCGCCCGCCCGCCCGCCCGCCCGCCAGCACACCCACACACACACACACACACATAGAGAAAAACATGTGCAAGCATTACAAGAGAATCCTTGTTCAGGAATCCCCAGGCCAGGAGAAATAGCGGGAGACATAAAAACATTCGAAGGAAGGAATTGGAGGCAGGGGTAAAAAACTTGGACAGACGAGGAAGGGATGGCACAGGATATGAAGGATTGTCGTAAATACGTTGAAAGCTTGTACTCCACAGGGAACTGAAGCACAATTAATGCAATGTTATATCGTGGGTAGTGTCACGTGTCAAGAATGGACTCATACTGTTACGTACGTGCCTAGCTCCATCATTTCATAATATTTTGTTTACTACCTGCAGTGTGTACGTGACAGAGCCACCGGGGTTGGCTGTAAAAACCAACATCTAATCTCGTGTTATATTTGGCTGTGAGTACAGATGTTCAGTGTTTAGTCACTTATCTCCTTCAATCTACGTAATACTATCGCTTGCTTATTTTTTTAGTTTTGGTTTTTTTAATAGACATATACCTCTTCTTTGCGAATAGGATTATGCGTTACCAAGACTTAATATTATCGACAAACCAATACTACCATGTCTATCACTACCAATATCTCCAAACACTACAATATATATATATCACTACCATTATCTCCAAACACCACGATACCATTACCATTATCTCCAAACACTACAGATCTATCACTACCATTATCTCTAAACACTACCATGTCTATAACTACCATTATCTCCAAACAAACAGTACCATGTCTACACTATATCTTGGATACTACCAGTCAAACCCCCCCCCCCCCCCTTCTCCCCCCTGGTATTTGTATTTTTTTGTACTATGAGTATTGCCTGTAACATAATACCTGTTGTGATTTTGATTTAAATGATAAATAAACATCACAAAACTTTTCTTACTGTGTTGGAAGGCCCAAGCCCAAATTACACATATTTGTTTACTACATTTTGTATTCACGTAGCGTCTGTGTGTTTGAAGCACCAAATTGGTGTGTACGTGAGTGTCTGGTAACTGGCAAATAATTGTTTAGCCAGGAGAGTGTAGGAGTCTATCAAAATAAAAATGTAGATTGTCGTAAGATAGGCAAATCGGAGGAGATTTTTCCCGATTTACTTAGACTGTCCTTACTCTTCCAGCACTTTTGTGAATCTACTACCTATTTCTAAACCTTTCTTTCACAGAGCCTTCACCATCATTTTTCACTCTAACGGGACCACTATTTCTAAGACCTATCCTCAAATAAAAATTTACGACAATAAATGGGTCGCTCTCCGGGATTTTTGAGTCTGATCTTAAGTCTGGGTCTAACTAGATAGAGTGTGAGTGATCTGTCTTTGTGAGTTAGGGAAAAAATAAAAATAATTTACACCCCCTAGACAACGCCTTTAGTATTTGGGTCGTCCACACAACATATTTACAGGTGGTTTTCTTTCCACAGCAGCAGAAAATTACAGATAAACAAAAATATTTGTTACTTTAATTATTCTCTGGCAGAGAAAATTGAAATTTTTTGTTATAAGATTGCTGGGATCGCGTGATTGTTTTACAGTCACAAAGGGTTTTTGAAGTTACAAGAGTTGAGTTAAGCTAAAGACGCCTTGTTCTGATTTTTTAAAGTCTAGTTAACAACGTCTCTTCTCAAAACTGACTTCGGCGGGCGGAGTTTTGTTGGCGGAGAATCAAAATTTTGGGGAAAATTTTTTTTTTTCTTTAAATTATTTTAATATAAATTTGTCTCTGCTGTTAGTAAAAGTAGATTTTTGTCTAGTGTTTGACTTACCATTTAACGTGGCATAGTCGCCTGCATTAAGAGAGTCTTAATTGACAGATAATAGCAGCGATAAGTTAGCACATTACAAGGTAGGAGGAATCACAGGTAAATTTATACTTTGTGGTTTTCTACCTCACGGTAGAAGTGGAACGACTAAGTAAGTAAGGTTTTCTCGTAAGCGGCTTAGAGTTCTTTTTTCCCTTCTTGTTTCTTCTTCTTGTATTCTAGTCTTAGAAGCATCCAGTTCTTTGACATGGCAGAAAGAATTAAGATGAGATCCATGTTGAGACAGGAGGCGAAGGAGACAGGATAAGAAGGAGATGCCGCGAACCTGTTTGTAAACACGGAACTTGAAAGGTATGACGCGGAGCAAGAGAGAGCAGAGAGGAAGGAAGCACAGGATAGAGCAGAGAAGAAGGAAGCAGAAGAGAGGGCAGAAGCTAGGAAGAAAGAAGCGGACGATCGTCATTTGGAGCAGAGGAAAATTGAGGCAGAGATGGAAGCTCGCAGGGAAAGAGAGAGAGAGAGAGAGACAGCACGAACTGGCGCTTAAGGCCTTAGAGAGCCCGGGCGCTTCTACTTCAAATAACGGAGAGCCGTCTTCGCCCCAGTCTCAGTCAACGGAACTCTCCAGCACTCAATCTGCCCAATTAACTGCGATGTCTTTTACTTTAGAGTCTTTTCCCAGCCCCAATAAAAAAATTGACACCTTCCTAGAAAAATTCGAGAGGCTGGCAAATCTGTATGGGTTAGAGAGTTCCTGTTGGAGTCTTAAACTCTCAACTGTGTTGACAGGTAATGCTTATGACGTGTATACAAATCTGGGAACCAACCAACATGATTACGACATGCTAAAGAAGGCCTTGCTAGAGCGGTTTGAGATGACCGCCCGAATATTTCTTCAAATGTTCAGAAACAGCCGAAAGGAGAGCACGGAGACATTTCCCCAGTTCTCTTCACGTCTCACGGGCTATTTGACAAAGTGCCTTGAATTATCAGAATTACCTCTTACATATGAGGGAATTCTGGAACTTGTTCTTGTGGAACAGATAAAATCAACTTTGTCAAACGAAACCCGTAGATTTTTCGCTGAACAGGGCGCAGTCAGGCTTGGTGACATCCTCAATAAGGCGGAACGCTATACAAACGCAATGGCCGAACTTCCCAGCACTAAACGAAAGCCCACAGATGAGCCATCTCGAAAACAAAACCTAGAGCAGTCATCCTATTCTTCTAATTCCTCCCAGCATTATAACCAACGAGAAACTAATACCCAGAGACCTCCTCAAGAAAAATCGAAATGCTACAAAACCCGATTTCCCCCAAATAACAACAAATCTGATCAACCTGCAAAGCCTGCTTGGCAGCGCGCCCACCAAGGTCAAGGCAAAGGGAAGACCCCTACATCAGGGACGTCTGATCAGGGCAAGCACACCGGGCCAAACCGCATCGGATGCTTGCATACAGCCTCGCAAGGAAGAGTCAATGTCAGTGATTCTCAACCTGAGGGGGACAGACCCTTAACGCGAGGAACTGTAATTTTGAATGGTACCTCAACTACTTGTCTTTTTGACACGGGCTTATCTTTTGATTGTATTGTCGCCAGGCACCTAGTCAAACCCAGTCAGGAGACAGAGGAAACCGTCAAACTATGTGGAGTTTTCAAGAGTGATGCACCCAGGACGCTTCCTATCGCACTGGTAGAAATACACTCTGATTTTGTCAGAGGTGTTATTAAAGCGGCCATAACGGATGATCCTATCTACCCAGTTATCCTGGGATGTAGATATGTGTTTGTTGGGAGACCAAAGGAGCCGATTGTGGCAGCGGTAACCACAAGAGGACAAACTAAGAATTAGAGGGAGCCTGCGCCAAATTTGTTGCCGAACGAACTGAAGGAGGCGCAACAAAAGGACCCTACTCTGGAGCCCTTCTTTAGAAAACTGCCCATGGCTAAGGACCCCAGACACCACGGAGACATCTTTTCGAAGGATGGCGTATTGTATCGTAGAACGGGCGACCCTAATACAGGGAATAACCAGCTCCTAGTACCGACGCAGTACAGAAGCCAGATCTTAGAAATGGGGCACTCTCTTCCCTTAAACGGACATATGGGACAAAACGCCACTATTCAGAGAATAAAAACTCACTACTGGTGACCAGGAATGAACTCTGTGATTATCAGGTACGTGAAATCCTGCGCCCAGTGCCAACGTGTAGCACCCAAGCACTTGACACTCCCAGTACCTATGGGGAAAATGCCAATAGTAGGGACTCCATTTGAACGGGTTGCTGTCGACATCATTGGACCCCTGGAAAGGACCAAAAGAAGGAACAGGTTCATCATGACCTTAGTCAACACTTGCACAATGTGGGCCAAAGCTATACCGCTAACATGCACAGATTCCAAGCATGTCGCAGAAGCCCTCGTGCAAATTTTTACACGGTTGGGATTCCCTCGACAAGTTTTGACGGATAATGGATCCTAATTCCGTAGCCTGTTAATGGGGGAGATCTTTAAGATCTTGAGGGCCAAACATATCCACACAAGTCCCTACCATCCGGCCGGAAATGGGCTCGTGGAACGTTTTAACGGCAGCCTCACCATGATGTTACGTAAGCTGGGTCAGGAGAAACCGGAAGACTTTATTCGCCTACAGAGAGGTTCCCCAAGCGCCTACGGGATTCGCGCCAGCTACACTTTTATTTGACAGACCTATTAAGGGGCCACTAGAAGCCTTACTTCGGTCCCTGACAGACCAAAAGGCTGACAAGACAGTCGTCTCTTCAAGCAAATATGTATCTGAGCTCAAGGAAAGGCTAAAGCTAGGATGGGATCTAGCTACAACCAACCTTAAGAAAGCTAAACATGCTAAAAGATACAACAAAGCTGCAAAAGAGAGAGAACTCCAAACAGGGGAGAAAGTCTTGTTGCTACTTCCAACCGGAAGCAATAAACTTCGCATCGGATGGCAAGGGCCATTTACCGTCATTAAAAAGATCTCACGCACCAATTACAAGATCTCCATTAAAGGAAAGGAGAAGGTCTTTCACATAAATCTCCTTAAGAAATATTTGGAAAGACCAGTGCCGTCCTCCGAGCATCTCCTGGCTGTCGCCACAGCAACGGAAGACGAGGAAGATGATGATAGTTGCATGGAGTACTGTTGGACCCCATCTTGTTGTTGCTACTGTTGGTGGTGGATATGTAATTGTTGGGACTGTTTATGTTCTTGAGTCAATCATGCTAATTTAGCGAATATATTAATTCTGGATGCAGTAAGATGCAAACTCAACGTAGGCACATCAACAAGTGCCAATACTGTGATAGTCCAAACTCGTTAATTGAAAGTTCATACATTGTTTATTGACCTCACATCATACGGGACGAAAACACTCAACGTTGACGGTTAATAGATAATTCGACATGATGATTATGGACGCATGTCCTCAATAATAATTCAAATAAATAGTCTCAGAAGAATCCTCCAGCAAATTCTGACTAGGTCTCTGAGTGAATACATCAATAGTCATAAAGGTCATGAAGTAGTCAGTACAAGGTTATTTTGATCACGGTTGACCTTTTCCTCAAGGACAAGAGATTCTCATTATACTTGGTAGTATCTAAGATCCCGATCTAAAGAAGTCCTCATCAACAAAACATATTAGAACGTAGGTGCAGGTTCCTACTAAATACCTTCTAGGCATGTAAAGTTACTAAGGCATAGATACTTGAATTACCTCTTGTATTAGCCGTGACTGACCCCAACGGCTTCCTAATATTATATAGATAACGTAGATCCACGGTAGTTACCGCCGATCCCCTTGATAGGCATTTACTGGCATACAAAATTATATCTTCAGCTGTGAATCCATTTCGGTACAGGCTAGTCACCTGTTATCGACTAGATACTCACGACTGTGGAGAACGATCATTATTATTACAATAAGTATATACTTGGCTCTTCCAACGACTCAGCACTTACGTGGATGACCACCGGCTACAACTGCTAATCCGCAGGACCGGGTCTCAATATAAAATACTTTACCCAAAACACGGGTCTCGAACTCCCAAAGCTTCACTATTCGAACTTGGGATTCTTGCTTCTCAAACCCATTCATGACGTCAACCGACTGTCTAGATACACGTGCGGACAGGATAACCCCTATACGCCTTAGTGCACAACCGTGCGCTAATGAAATCAAACTCACCAATAAGACTTACTCTCATGTAAGTCGGTGCGTAAAGTTTATTACAGAGGTAGGACCATGTATTAATAATATAAGACTACCTTCATCTGTAAAGGAGTGCAGAGGTCTACGAAAAGGGCTCTACAGATTCCTTACCAATCCCCCCAAAAAAATTAATTATATTAATTTTTTTTCTTTAATACCGACACTAGAGGTAAGTCAAGTTTACATATTCCTATTTTACCAATATATCATGATAAAAATAATAAAATATGAAATTCCAGTTAACTCAAACAACAAAAGGTATGCATAAAAGCATACATCCACAATTGCACACCTTTGGTACAATGTGGTCAATGAAATGAAATATCATATTAGAAATATTGAATTAAAACAAATGTAAACGCAAATACAAAGAAATGATGAGAAACCAATGAATAAACAGAAAAGTGATGGATATGCATTTAAAATGACAAGTGAAAAAATGAATAAAAATGAAAGAATACAATTTAAACACGTATAAGAACAACGCACTTAACTGTGTGTCTAAGTCCTTTTGAGGTACTAATGAAAGTACTAATGTTAAATTAATGTGCTTAAATACAACTATTGATAAATCCACTTAAATATTGTATAGTTAATTACATTAATCATTATTTTAACTAACTAAGTATCTAAGTTTAATAATCTAATTAATTCATTTATTTCACCCTAATAATGTTATTAATTACTTAAATACCGAAAGTTCCATTTTCCTGTTAGTGAACAGTTTATAATATAAACAAATAAGTTCCACGAAGAAATCAGAGTGGTAGAAATGTTATTTCGGTGAGAAAATATAATCCTTTTCCAACGTTATTATCTTTTCAATGTCATAATTAAGTGAATGTTATTATCACAAGGATAGTCATATACCTTAAAGTTCCATGTTATTTTGATACATAAGCATTGTAGATTTCACTTGAATGAATGTTAATGAATCTTATAATCGAGGTATCACACGTAAAAAGTTACACTCGACGAACTGTCAGTGTCCAAGTTCAGTTGTCTTTAGTGCGTAGCTGTTAACTCGATTCATTCGGACATCTTGACAAGATGTCAGCGAGAACATTCTGTGTGCCAGGTATGGATCGAATCGTGAAATTAAATGGTTGTAACGCGATCGCATACCTAGTAGATTTGGCAGATTTTACGTCCTTTGTGTTGAGTGCAGTAAGAGCTTTTTGGTCTGATTCCACAATAAAGTGTGATCCAAGCAGATATCTTTGAAGTTTATTTATTGACCAAACAAGCCCGAGAAGTTCTTTATCTAAAACTGAATAATTCTGTTCAGTTGGAGTTAACTTCCGTGACACATAGAGAACGGGATGCAAGGTGCCATTATATTCTTGTAGTAAGACACTTCCCACGCCGTAATTAGAAGCATCGCTGCGTAATACAAATGGCAAATTCTCGTTAGGTAACCTTAAAACAGGATGATTAGAAAAAAATTTCTTTATGATATCCAACGCGATTTGATGTTCGTTAGACCACCGAATCACGTTAGCTGCACCTTTCCTAAGTAATGAAGAGAAAGGAGCAGTAATGGACGAAAGATGTGGTATGAATTTCCCATAGTATTGTACTAGTCCTAATAGAGATCGCACTTGTTTCTTTGTTTTAGGTGTGGAGATGTTAAGGATTTTGGAAACATTACTGTCCTCTGTGTATAACATACCGCGACCAATACGGTGTCCCAAAAAAGAAATCTCGTGGAAACCCACAAATGCCTTTGATGGCTTAGCAGTTAAATTATGATTTTGTAATGTGGACAGTAATGAGTTTAATCCTTCTAAATGTTCTTCCCATGAGTCACTGAAAAGACAAATGTCGTCTATGTACGCAATGACGTTGGGATGATGAGATAGGATTCGACGCATCATGCGTACGAACGTGGCAGGAGCGTTGACTAACCCGAAAGGCATAAAATTCCATTGGAATAGGCCCCGGGGCGTCGAGAAAGCAGTTAGTGGTTTTGCCCTTTCTGTCAATGGTACTTGCCAATAGCCTTTTGACAGATCAAACTTAGAGAAGAAAGTAGAATGAGATAATTTTACTAATAAATCTTCTAAAAGTGGCAAAGGTTCAGCGTCAAATTGTGTGACTTTATTTAATTTTCTATAGTCTACACATAGACGAATGTTATTATCTTTCTTTCTAATTATCACCATAGATGAAGCATATGGTGACAACGAAGGTTCAATTATGTTTAATCGAAGCATCTCATCTAATTCCTTTTCGACCTTATCTCTAAAGTGCAAAGGTATGGGATATGGACGAATACGGATAGGTGTTTCATCAGTTAGGAGAATATCATGCTGAATAGCTGATGTATGACCTGGAATGTCAGTGAGAACCTTATCATACATTTGAAGTAGTGATGAAACTTGCTGTCGTTGATCAGTCGAAAGAGAAGAAGAAATAGTGACAGCATTCCAGTTTTCCGTGGAATGAAGAGGTACAACTGGTATGGGCAATTGTACATCTTGAAAAGAAGATTCTTCTTCTTGTATAACTGACAGATTAGTATAGTTATGAATGTGAGGAGTAGGATCGTCAGTCGCTTGAAATACTGATTGTAAATAATCAGGACGTGAATAATACTCTTTCAACATGTTAATGTGAAAGGTTTTGTGTTTTCCATTAATATCTACGATGTAGTCGACATCGGATATTCTTGAGATGATCCTAAATGGACCTCTCCATGTGATAAGTAGACGATTATTATGTGAAGGCAGTAAAACAAAAGCCTCGTCACCAGGAATAAGCTGGCGAAGACGTCTATACCGATTTGCAAATAGACGAGCTTTTTCTTTAGACTCTTCGGATGATGCAGTAGCTAACCTACAGGCATCTATTATTCTCTTTCTTAAAGAGATGACATATTCATATGAGGATTGAGTTTCCTCAGGTATATTATCTTCAACCAATAAATCATGGATTAAAGACATAGGTCCGCGTGGTTGTATGCCAAAAACCAACTGGAAGGGGGAAAACCCTGTTGCTTGGTTTTGCACTTCGCGATACGCGAAGAGAGCAGCGGGTAGGACCCTGTCCCACTCCTGAGGGTGATCTTGAGTCATCTTACCCAACAACTGCTTAAGTGTCCTATTCTGTCTCTCAATTAATCCATTCGACATCGCATGGTATATAGAACTGAGAGATCTATCTATACCCAATGTCTTCATAACCTGTGACATGGATTCGGAAATAAACTGGACCCCATGATCTGATAGGATCTTACGCGGAAAACCAATGCGCGAAAAGATCAGCATTAAAGCTTCTGCAACGCTGGCAGATGAGGTGTTTTTAAGAGGTATGGCCTCAGGCCAACGCGTACACATATCGATACAGGTGAGAATATGTGTATGTCCTCTTGCAGATGGCAATATAGGACCAATGATGTCTATTGCCATTTTATCAAATGGTCTAATAGGTATGTCCGCAGCTTGGATAGGAGCATCATGATACGGACCCCTTACTTTAACTTCCTGACATGTCACGCAGGAACGACAATAGAGATTAACATCCCTATGAACGCCAGGCCAATAGAATGCGGATAGCACTCTAGATTTTGTTCGGGAAAAACCCATGTGACCTGCGCATTGTGAATCATGAGCATGTCGTAATATTCTGGGTCTCATAGCAAACGGGACCAGAATTTGTGAACGCACCAATGAATCTGTTTCTCTTATTAATCTAACTAAAATACCTTTTTTTAGAGCAAATTGGTGTCTAGACTTTGCAATTTTGTTGTTATTATTTTTCTTAGTCGCCAATTGAAAAAATCTCTGCAAAGAATTGTCATTCTTTTGTAAATTAGCAAACAGCTCCCTTGAAATAGGAGAATCATCATCATTACTATTATGAACCGTAGGTTCAGAAGTTGATTCACGCGACAATTCAGTAGCTTGCGCTCTGGTAACAACTGCATTTGCAGCATGAATGTGTCGCTTTTCCCATTCATTAATTTGCTCTGGTGTACACTCTTTTATACCGTGTATACAACCAAGTATTACATCGCTAACTGGATTCTGCAGAAGACAGGCATGGATCTTCCCTGAAAAGAAAGGTGTATGTAAGTTAATGATGGCTGTAGGGAAGGTTTCCACAGTACCCCCAAATGTGACACACTTGACCACGTTGCCTGTGGCCAAGGAGGGGTCGATCAGAGAGTTCCGCACTCCCACCGTGCTGCAGCCTGAGTCAAACAAGACAGAGCAAGGAATAGAGTTGACGTATCCTTTGTTAAATTTTAAACACCCTTTCCCTTGGTGAATTGATGCAGAAGTAGCTGTACAAACTACGGGTAGACTTGGTAAAGTGTGCCCGCATCGCAGCGTCGTGATCGCCTTGGGCTGGAATAGCGTTGAGCATTCTTGACATGTCTTTACCTGTTCTAGATCGATACAAGACATAGCGTTATGTTGATTAACATTAGTATCATTACCTTTGTTAGTTTGTGCTTCAATTGAAGCAACATTTGAATGTTGTCGTGGTCTGCTCGACGATCTATCTCTTCGTCGCGATCGAACCTGATTATTGTCATTAAAATTGCTATAATTACTGTTTCTGCTATCATTAAAATTTGGCTGAGTCCGCCAATGAAAGTTTTCACTGTTGTGATGTTGGCGAAATGACCTATTCATAAATCTATTTCTATTTTCTGGATGATATGATTGAGATCTCCAATGTTGTTTATTATTATTACCTTGATTATATTTAGGATTGTTGTTACTAAAATCTTGAGATCTGTGAGCTTGACCCCATGATACATTAAATGGAGCAGAATGTGAGTATTGTTTCCCCTTTTGAAAATGACCAAAGTGGAAATTATTATTACTTCCCCTTTGAAAATTTCTATCGCTACTTATCGAACGATTTCTAGGGAAATTGTTTTGTTGCATGGCGAAAGCAACGGGTAAATCGTCCTTAAGTTGCGCATTGCTGACATCCATGTTAGGATGAGCTGTGCAGAAATTTTTACAATGATCTGACATTTCTTTTATATTACCAGGCTTACGTTCATGCAGGAACGCAAGAAATGCAGGACTTACTGCCGATAAAACTTTATCGCGAAGTAATAAATCGAAAATACCGTCATACGATTTCTCTATCTTGGATAGTTCTATCCATCGTTCTAAGGTAAGACGTATTTGCGAAAGAAAATCATCAAAATTCTTGCTAGATTGCGGGAGCATAGACTTGAACCTAAGTCTGTATTGATCCTCTGTCATCTGAATTTGTTTAGAAGAGCGGCCCTGAGAGCATCGTAATCATTTTTTTCTATAGAGCTAGTAGTGTGATACACAGCCATTGCCTCTCCTGTTAGTAATCTGGATAAGTGGGTGCAATATAATGATTTATCCAAGTTGTACGATCGACATGTAGCCTCAAACCTATCCAAAAAAAATATGACATCGTCGGATGGTGGAGTAAATTTAGGCAATTTGAGATGAATCTCTCTAAAATTCTCATGTCTAGATGAAGACTGGCCTTCCTGAGTCTTTTGCGTATTACATTCACTTGCCAATCTTATTCTATCAAATTCCAATTCGGCAAGTTTCAAATCATGCTGACGTTTCTTTTCATTCTCTTCTGTCTCAAGCTGAAGCCTTCTTGTATTTTGTTCAGCTATTAATCTTCGTTCTTCCATTTCCTTTTGTTTAACTTCCATCTCAATTTTAAGTAGTCTTTCTTTTTCTGCCGCATCTCTTTGCTTATTTTCCATTTCAATCTTAAGTAGTCTTTCCTTTTCTGCCGCATCTCTTTGCTTATTTTCCATTTCAATCTTAAGTAGTCTTTCCTTTTCTGCCGCATCTCTTTGCTTATTTTCCATTTCAATCTTAAGTAGTCTTTCCTTTTCTGCAGTATCACATCTAAATCTTTCTTCAGCCTCGAATTTTTTTCTGTTCGGACTCACGCTGAAATCGTTTCTCTTCTAATTCAGCGGCTAATCTCATTTTTTTCTCCTCTTCCTCAGCTATAAATTTCCTCTTCTTTTCATCTTCCTCAGCCTCAGTCCGTTTTTGATCTGCCTCAAATTTCAAATTTTCCAAACGTAACTTTTCAGCATCCAATCTTTGAGATTCCAACCTTTGAGATTCTTTATATTCTGTCATAGCAAATGATCTAATCTCTTCAGGAGGTATATTAAGCGCCTTAGCCTGCTTAATAAAATAATCTAAGGTAGACATTATTCAAAATTATTCTGAAATATTTCTACATAAAATGTTACTTCACCAAATGGTCTTCGTTCCTGTCCTAGAACGGTAAATTCAAGTCTTATAATAGGCAATTATATTAATAATTAATAAAGTAATTTATACAATGAAATGTTATGAAAGCAATAACTTGACAGACAATAGCACAATACTGACAAAACACGATAATCAAAGACGAGTGAACACAATCGTAGAAATCAAATAAATTAAAAATGTGGAACTAAAATAGGATGTCGTAAAAAATTACGATGACATCTACGATCAGATAACACACAAGACAGTTGACAACACAGTGTATAGACATCAATGTTGTAAGAAACTGAACGACAGTCAGGTTAGAAGGACGCATAATACTAACAAAATACATCATAAAACTAAGTACGAGTAAAATAACTATGAAAACAACAATTAAAACTTGACGGAACAGCTAAACAAATACTATCATAAGAAGCAAGTAGCGATCGGAACTACAGCAAGGTTTCTAGCCTTGAACCGGAATTATCGCTCAATTGAACTTATAAATCAAAACCTACAGAACATCTGACAAAGAGCCCGAATCGGCTTCGAGATGAACCTCGTTTGTCAGATCGACCTCCCTACCTCCCACGAGAAACATCAAACATAGAACATGCAACATGAAACATGAATAAAAAGTAGTGGACATATTACCAAGCCAAGGCACAGCTAAACGTAAAACGGTGTAATGACAACACGACGTTTTTACTTATCTCAACCGGCTAAAAAAAAAAATATCCCTCGCATCCAGGACTGCATGTATGAGACATCTATTTGACGAAACATAAAGCCAGAGTCCAATGTCGAAACTTGACAGTTGAAGTCCCTGGGTTGTCCTTGACTTGTGATGACCGTTAGAAGTGCTGCAAGGTCCAGGATGTTGTCGCCTTGAAAGATACCATATTTCTTTTCAACCGAGTTTGAATGAAGGCTTGAGTTCGATTCCGCTAATGAAAAACTGGATATTTTCAGAGCACACTGCGCCACCATATTGTTGGACCCCATCTTGTTGTTGCTACTGTTGGTGGTGGATATGTAATTGTTGGGACTGTTTATGTTCTTGAGTCAATCGTGCTAATTTCGCGAATATATTAATTCTGGATGCAGTAAGATGCAAACTCAACGTAGGCACATCAACAAGTGCCAATACTGTGATAGTCCAAACTCGTTAATTGAAAGTTCATACATTGTTTATTGACATCACATCATACGGGACGAAAACACTCAACGTTGACGGTTAATAGATAATTCGACATGATGATTATGGACGCATGTCCTCAATAATAATTCAAATAAATAGTCTCAGAAGAATCCTCCAGCAAATTCTGACTAGGTCTCTGAGTGAATACATCAATAGTCATAAAGGTCATGAAGTAGTCAGTACAAGGTTATTTTGATCACGGTTGACCTTTCCTCAAGGACAAGAGATTCTCATTATACTTGGTAGTATCTAAGATCCCGATCTAAAGAAGTCCTCATCAACAAAACATATTAGAACGTAGGTGCAGGTTCCTACTAAATACCTTCTAGGCATGTAAAGTTACTAAGGCATAGATACTTGAATTACCTCTTGTATTAGCCGTGACTGACCCCAACGGCTTCCTAATATTATATAGATAACGTAGATCCACGGTAGTTACCGCCGATCCCCTTGATAGGCATTTACTGGCATACAAAATTATATCTTCAGCTGTGAATCCATTTCGGTACAGGCTAGTCACCTGTTATCGACTAGATACTCACGACTGTGGAGAACGATCATTATTATTACAATAAGTATATACTTGGCTCTTCCAACGACTCAGCACTTACGTGGATGACCACCGGCTACAACTGCTAATCCGCAGGACCGGGTCTCAATATAAAATACTTTACCCAAAAACACGGGTCTCGAACTCCCAAAGCTTCACTATTCGAACTTGGGATTCTTGCTTCTCAAACCCATTCATGACGTCAACCGACTGTCTAGATACACGTGCGGACAGGATAACCCCCTATACGCCTTAGTGCACAACCGTGCGCTAATGAAATCAAACTCACCAATAAGACTTACTCTCATGTAAGTCGGTGCGTAAAGTTTATTACAGAGGTAGGACCATGTATTAATAATATAAGACTACCTTCATCTGTAAAGGAGTGCAGAGGTCTACGAAAAGGGCTCTACAGATTCCTTACCAATCCCCCCAAAAAAAATTAATTATATTAATTTTTTTTCTTTAATACCGACACTAGAGGTAAGTCAAGTTTACATATTCCTATTTTACCAATATATCATGATAAAAATAATAAAATATGAAATTCCAGTTAACTCAAACAACAAAAGGTATGCATAAAAGCATACATCCACAATTGCACACCTTTGGTACAATGTGGTCAATGAAATGAAATATCATATTAGAAATATTGAATTAAAACAAATGTAAACGCAAATACAAAGAAATGATGAGAAACCAATGAATAAACAGAAAAGTGATGGATATGCATTTAAAATGACAAGTGAAAAAATGAATAAAAATGAAAGAATACAATTTAAACACGTATAAGAACAACGCACTTAACTGTGTGTCTAAGTCCTTTTGAGGTACTAATGAAAGTACTAATGTTAAATTAATGTGCTTAAATACAACTATTGATAAATCCACTTAAATATTGTATAGTTAATTACATTAATCATTATTTTAACTAACTAAGTATCTAAGTTTAATAATCTAATTAATTCATTTATTTCACCCTAATAATGTTATTAATTACTTAAATACCGAAAGTTCCATTTTCCTGTTAGTGAACAGTTTATAATATAACAAATTCAGTTCCACGAAGAAATCAGAGTGGTAGAAATGTTATTTCGGTGAGAAAATATAATCCTTTTCCAACGTTATTATCTTTTCAATGTCATAATTAAGTGAATGTTATTATCACAAGGATAGTCATATACCTTAAAGTTCCATGTTATTTTGATACATAAGCATTGTAGATTTCACTTGAATGAATGTTAATGAATCTTATAATCGAGGTATCACACGTAAAAAGTTACACTCGACGAACTGTCAGTGTCCAAGTTCAGTTGTCTTTAGTGCGTAGCTGTTAACTCGATTCATTCGGACATCTTGACAAGATGTCAGCGAGAACATTCTGTGTGCCAGGTATGGATCGAATCGTGAAATTAAATGGTTGTAACGCGATCGCATACCTAGTAGATTTGGCAGATTTTACGTCCTTTGTGTTGAGTGCAGTAAGAGCTTTTTGGTCTGATTCCACAATAAAGTGTGATCCAAGCAGATATCTTTGAAGTTTATTTATTGACCAAACAAGCCCGAGAAGTTCTTTATCTAAAACTGAATAATTCTGTTCAGTTGGAGTTAACTTCCGTGACACATAGAGAACGGGATGCAAGGTGCCATTATATTCTTGTAGTAAGACACTTCCCACGCCGTAATTAGAAGCATCGCTGCGTAATACAAATGGCAAATTCTCGTTAGGTAACCTTAAAACAGGATGATTAGAAAAAAATTTCTTTATGATATCCAACGCGATTTGATGTTCGTTAGACCACCGAATCACGTTAGCTGCACCTTTCCTAAGTAATGAAGAGAAAGGAGCAGTAATGGACGAAAGATGTGGTATGAATTTCCCATAGTATTGTACTAGTCCTAATAGAGATCGCACTTGTTTCTTTGTTTTAGGTGTGGAGATGTTAAGGATTTTGGAAACATTACTGTCCTCTGTGTATAACATACCGCGACCAATACGGTGTCCCAAAAAAGAAATCTCGTGGAAACCCACAAATGCCTTTGATGGCTTAGCAGTTAAATTATGATTTTGTAATGTGGACAGTAATGAGTTTAATCCTTCTAAATGTTCTTCCCATGAGTCACTGAAAAGACAAATGTCGTCTATGTACGCAATGACGTTGGGATGATGAGATAGGATTCGACGCATCATGCGTACGAACGTGGCAGGAGCGTTGACTAACCCGAAAGGCATAAAATTCCATTGGAATAGGCCCCGGGGCGTCGAGAAAGCAGTTAGTGGTTTTGCCCTTTCTGTCAATGGTACTTGCCAATAGCCTTTTGACAGATCAAACTTAGAGAAGAAAGTAGAATGAGATAATTTTACTAATAAATCTTCTAAAAGTGGCAAAGGTTCAGCGTCAAATTGTGTGACTTTATTTAATTTTCTATAGTCTACACATAGACGAATTTATTATCTTTCTTTCTAATTATCACCATAGATGAAGCATATGGTGACAACGAAGGTTCAATTATGTTTAATCGAAGCATCTCATCTAATTCCTTTTCGACCTTATCTCTAAAGTGCAAAGGTATGGGATATGGACGAATACGGATAGGTGTTTCATCAGTTAGGAGAATATCATGCTGAATAGCTGATGTATGACCTGGAATGTCAGTGAGAACCTTATCATACATTTGAAGTAGTGATGAAACTTGCTGTCGTTGATCAGTCGAAAGAGAAGAAGAAATAGTGACAGCATTCCAGTTTTCCGTGGAATGAAGAGGTACAACTGGTATGGGCAATTGTACATCTTGAAAAGAAGATTCTTCTTCTTGTATAACTGACAGATTAGTATAGTTATGAATGTGAGGAGTAGGATCGTCAGTCGCTTGAAATACTGATTGTAAATAATCAGGACGTGAATAATACTCTTTCAACATGTTAATGTGAAAGGTTTTGTGTTTTCCATTAATATCTACGATGTAGTCGACATCGGATATTCTTGAGATGATCCTAAATGGACCTCTCCATGTGATAAGTAGACGATTATTATGTGAAGGCAGTAAAACAAAAGCCTCGTCACCAGGAATAAGCTGGCGAAGACGTCTATACCGATTTGCAAATAGACGAGCTTTTTCTTTAGACTCTTCGGATGATGCAGTAGCTAACCTACAGGCATCTATTATTCTCTTTCTTAAAGAGATGACATATTCATATGAGGATTGAGTTTCCTCAGGTATATTATCTTCAACCAATAAATCATGGATTAAAGACATAGGTCCGCGTGGTTGTATGCCAAAAACCAACTGGAAGGGGGAAAACCCTGTTGCTTGGTTTTGCACTTCGCGATACGCGAAGAGAGCAGCGGGTAGGACCCTGTCCCACTCCTGAGGGTGATCTTGAGTCATCTTACCCAACAACTGCTTAAGTGTCCTATTCTGTCTCTCAATTAATCCATTCGACATCGCATGGTATATAGAACTGAGAGATCTATCTATACCCAATGTCTTCATAACCTGTGACATGGATTCGGAAATAAACTGGACCCCATGATCTGATAGGATCTTACGCGGAAAACCAATGCGCGAAAAGATCAGCATTAAAGCTTCTGCAACGCTGGCAGATGAGGTGTTTTTAAGAGGTATGGCCTCAGGCCAACGCGTACACATATCGATACAGGTGAGAATATGTGTATGTCCTCTTGCAGATGGCAATATAGGACCAATGATGTCTATTGCCATTTTATCAAATGGTCTAATAGGTCCGCAGCTTGGATAGGAGCATCATGATACGGACCCCTTACTTTAACTTCCTGACATGTCACGCAGGAACGACAATAGAGATTAACATCCCTATGAACGCCAGGCCAATAGAATGCGTATAGCACTCTAGATTTTGTTCGGGAAAAACCCATGTGACCTGCGCATTGTGAATCATGAGCATGTCGTAATATTCTGGGTCTCATAGCAAACGGGACCAGAATTTGTGAACGCACCAATGAATCTGTTTCTCTTATTAATCTAACTAAAATACCTTTTTTTAGAGCAAATTGGTGTCTAGACTTTGCAATTTTGTTGTTATTATTTTTCTTAATCGCCAATTGAAAAAATCTCTGCAAAGAATTGTCATTCTTTTGTAAATTAGCAAACAGCTCCCTTGAAATAGGAGAATCATCATCATTACTATTATGAACCGTAGGTTCAGAAGTTGATTCACGCGACAATTCAGTAGCTTGCGCTCTGGTAACAACTGCATTTGCAGCATGAATGTGTCGCTTTTCCCATTCATTAATTTGCTCTGGTGTACACTCTTTTATACCGTGTATACAACCAAGTATTACATCGCTAACTGGATTCTGCAGAAGACAGGCATGGATCTTCCCTGAAAAGAAAGGTGTATGTAAGTTAATGATGGCTGTAGGGAAGGTTTCCACAGTACCCCCAAATGTGACACACTTGACCACGTTGCCTGTGGCCAAGGAGGGGTCGATCAGAGAGTTCCGCACTCCCACCGTGCTGCAGCCTGAGTCAAACAAGACAGAGCAAGGAATAGAGTTGACGTATCCTTTGTTAAATTTTAAAACACCCCTTTCCCTTGGTGAATTGATGCAGAAGTAGCTGTACAAACTACGGGTAGACTTGGTAAAGTGTGCCCGCATCGCAGCGTCCTGATCGCCTTGGGCTGGAATAGCGTTGAGCATTCTTGACATGTCTTTACCTGTTCTAGATCGATACAAGACATAGCGTTATGTTGATTAACATTAGTATCATTACCTTTGTTAGTTTGTGCTTCAATTGAAGCAACATTTGAATGTTGTCGTGGTCTGCTCGACGATCTATCTCTTCGTCGCGATCGAACCTGATTATTGTCATTAAAATTGCTATAATTACTGTTTCTGCTATCATTAAAATTTGGCTGAGTCCGCCAATGAAAGTTTTCACTGTTGTGATGTTGGCGAAATGACCTATTCATAAATCTATTTCTATTTTCTGGATGATATGATTGAGATCTCCAATGTTGTTTATTATTATTACCTTGATTATATTTAGGATTGTTGTTACTAAAATCTTGAGATCTGTGAGCTTGACCCCATGATACATTAAATGGAGCAGAATGTGAGTATTGTTTCCCCTTTTGAAAATGACCAAAGTTGAAATTATTATTACTTCCCCTTTGAAAATTTCTATCGCTACTTATCGAACGATTTCTAGGGAAATTGTTTTGTTGCATGGCGAAAGCAACGGGTAAATCGTCCTTAAGTTGCGCATTGCTGACATCCATGTTAGGATGAGCTGTGCAGAAATTTTTACAATGATCTGACATTTCTTTTATATTACCAGGCTTACGTTCATGCAGGAACGCAAGAAATGCAGGACTTACTGCCGATAAAACTTTATCGCGAAGTAATAAATCGAAAATACCGTCATACGATTTCTCTATCTTGGATAGTTCTATCCATCGTTCTAAGGTAAGACGTATTTGCGAAAGAAAATCATCAAAATTCTTGCTAGATTGCGGGAGCATAGACTTGAACCTAAGTCTGTATTGATCCTCTGTCATCTGAAATTTGTTTAGAAGAGCGGCCCTGAGAGCATCGTAATCATTTTTTTCTATAGAGCTAGTAGTGTGATACACAGCCATTGCCTCTCCTGTTAGTAATCTGGATAAGTGGGTGCAATATAATGATTTATCCAAGTTGTACGATCGACATGTAGCCTCAAACCTATCCAAAAAAAAATATGACATCGTCGGATGGTGGAGTAAATTTAGGCAATTTGAGATGAATCTCTCTAAAATTCTCATGTCTAGATGAAGACTGGCCTTCCTGAGTCTTTTGCGTATTACATTCACTTGCCAATCTTATTCTATCAAATTCCAATTCGGCAAGTTTCAAATCATGCTGACGTTTCTTTTCATTCTCTTCTGTCTCAAGCTGAAGCCTTCTTGTATTTTGTTCAGCTATTAATCTTCGTTCTTCCATTTCCTTTTGTTTAACTTCCATCTCAATTCTACGTAGTCTTTCTTTTTCTGCCGCATCTCTTTGCTTCTTTTCCATTTCAATCTTAAGTAGTCTTTCCTTTTCTGCCGCATCTCTTTGCTTATTTTCCATTTCAATCTTAAGTAGTCTTTCCTTTTCTGCCGCATCTCTTTGCTTATTTTCCATTTCAATCTTAAGTAGTCTTTCCTTTTCTGCAGTATCACATCTAAATCTTTCTTCAGCCTCGAATTTTTTCTGTTCGGACTCACGCTGAAATCGTTTCTCTTCTAATTCAGCGGCTAATCTCATTTTTTTCTCCTCTTCCTCAGCTATAAATTTCCTCTTCTTTTCATCTTCCTCAGCCTCAGTCCGTTTTTGATCTGCCTCAAATTTCAAATTTTCCAAACGTAACTTTTCAGCATCCAATCTTTGAGATTCCAACCTTTGAGATTCTTTATATTCTGTCATAGCAAATGATCTAATCTCTTCAGGAGGTATATTAAGCGCCTTAGCCTGCTTAATAAAATAATCTAAGGTAGACATTATTCAAAATTATTCTGAAATATTTCTACATAAAATGTTACTTCACCAAATGGTCTTCGTTCCTGTCCTAGAACGGTAAATTCAAGTCTTATAATAGGCAATTATATTAATAATTAATAAAGTAATTTATACAATGAAATGTTATGAAAGCAATAACTTGACAGACAATAGCACAATACTGACAAAACACGATAATCAAAGACGAGTGAACACAATCGTAGAAATCAAATAAATTAAAAATGTGGAACTAAAATAGGATGTCGTAAAAAATTACGATGACATCTACGATCAGATAACACACAAGACAGTTGACAACACAGTGTATAGACATCAATGTTGTAAGAAACTGAACGACAGTCAGGTTAGAAGGACGCATAATACTAACAAAATACATCATAAAACTAAATACGAGTAAAATAACTATGAAAACAACAATTAAAACTTGACGGAACAGCTAAACAAATACTATCATAAGAAGCAAGTAGCGATCGGAACTACAGCAAGGTTTCTAGCCTTGAACCGGAATTATCGCTCAATTGAAACTTATAAATCAAAACCTACAGAACATCTGACAAAGAGCCCGAATCGGCTTCGAGATGAACCTCGTTTGTCAGATCGACCTCCCTACCTCCCACGAGAAACATCAAACATAGAACATGCAACATGAAACATGAATAAAAGGTAGTGGACATATTACCAAGCCAAGGCACAGCTAAACGTAAAACGGTGTAATGACAACACGACGTTTTTACTTATCTCAACCGGCTAAAAAAAAAATATCCCTCGCATCCAGGACTGCATGTATGAGACATCTATTTGACGAAACATAAAGCCAGAGTCCAATGTCGAAACTTGACAGTTGAAGTCTCTGGGTTGTCCTTGACTTGTGATGACCGTTAGAAGTGCTGCAAGGTCCAGGATGTTGTCGCCTTGAAAGATACCATATTTCTTTTCAACCGAGTTTGAATGAAGGCTTGAGTTCGATTCCGCTAATGAAAACTGGATATTTTCAAAGCACACTGCGCCACCATATTGTTGGACCCCATCTTGTTGTTGCTACTGTTGGTGGTGGATATGTAATTGTTGGGACTTTATGTTCTTGAGTCAATCGTGCTAATTTCGCGAATATATTAATTCTGGATGCAGTAAGATGCAAACTCAACGTAGGCACATCAACAAGTGCCAATACTGTGATAGTCCAAACTCGTTAATTGAAAGTTCATACATTGTTTATTGACCTCACATCATACGGGACGAAAACACTCAACGTTGACGGTTAATAGATAATTCGACATGATGATTATGGACGCATGTCCTCAATAATAATTCAAATAAATAGTCTCAGAAGAATCCTCCAGCAAATTCTGACTAGGTCTCTGAGTGAATACATCAATAGTCATAAAGGTCATGAAGTAGTCAGTACAAGGTTATTTTGATCACGGTTGGCCTTTTCCTCAAGGACAAGAGATTCTCATTATACTTGGTAGTATCTAAGATCCCGATCTAAAGAAGTCCTCATCAACAAAACATATTAGAACGTAGGTGCAGGTTCCTACTAAATACCTTCTAGGCATGTAAAGTTACTAAGGCATAGATACTTGAATTACCTCTTGTATTAGCCGTGACTGACCCCAACGGCTTCCTAATATTATATAGATAACGTAGATCCACGGTAGTTACCGCCGATGCCCTTGATAGGCATTTACTGGCAAACAAAATTATATCTTCAGCTGTGAATCCATTTCGGTACAGGCTAGTCACCTGTTATCGACTAGATACTCACGACTGTGGAGAACGATCATTATTATTACAATAAGTATATACTTGGCTCTTCCAACGACTCAGCACTTACGTGGATGACCACCGGCTACAACTGCTAATCCGCAGGACCGGGTCTCAATATAAAATACTTTACCCAAAACACAGGTCTCGAACTCCCAAAGCTTCACTATTCGAACTTGGGATTCTTGCTTCTCAAACCCATTCATGACGTCAACCGACTGTCTAGATACACGTGCGGACAGGATCACCCCCTATACGCCTTAGTGCACAACCGTGCGCTAATGAAATCAAACTCACCAATAAGACTTACTCTCATGTAAGTCGGTGCGTAAAGTTTATTGCAGAGGTAGGACCATGTATTAATAATATAAGACTACCTTCATCTGTAAAGGAGTGCAGAGGTCTACGAAAAGGGCTCTACAAGTACCCATTGTAACCAACAGAATCCTTTAAAGATGTCAAATTCGGCGACAATCTCTCACAAGAACAACAAACAGAAACCAGGGCGCTACTAAAACAGTACAGTGCAGTCTTAACCGATGTACCTGGTCGAACAAATCTCATCGAATTTGATATGAAATTAACAAACGAGACCCCTGTTCGAACCAGAGTTTACCCCATTCCGTACGCTAAAGCCGATGCACTTCGCGGAGAAATAGACAAGCTGCGTCAGGCAGGAATTATCAGTGAGTCGACATCTCCTTACAGTTCGAGTGTAGTGCTGTTGCAGAAGCCCAACAAGGAAGTTCGGCTGTGTATAGATTACCGGTTGCTAAACGCTGTAACGGAATTCCAGCCCGAACATCTCCAGACTGTTTTTGAGTTGTTCACCAAGCTTAGCAAAGCAATAATTTTCTCCAAGGTTGACCTCAGTAAAGGTTATTATCAAATACCAGTCAAGGGGGAAGTTAAACCTTTGTTAGCTTTCAGCACTAGTGAAGGACATTACACATTTAATGTGATGCCGTTCGGATTGCATAACGCACGAGGAGTGTTAACCAGGATGATGAGGAAGCTTCTAGAACCTTTGCAAAGTCCTCATATCCATAATTTCATGGATGACATCTTAATTGCATCGGAAACCTACGACGAACATATTGCTACGGTTGCTATGCTCCTCAGGAGACTACAGGAAACTGGTCTCACAGCCAGACCTAGCAAATGTCTCATCAGGTTTGAAAAGCTAGACTTCCTGGGGCATACTATTTCTCACGGCTGCATGTGGCCTGTTAAGAAGAATGTGGAGAAAATAGTTGCAGCAAAAAGGCCCCGAACAAAGAAAGGCACACGTTCTTTCTTATCACTATGTGCGTATTATCAAGCATACATCCAGAACTTCAACGGACTCACGGCACCTCTGACGGACCTCACAAAGAAAGGTCGTCCTGATAAGGTTATCTGGGATCAAAAGTGCGAACACGCGTACAGCACTTTAAAAGGACAGCTGTCTGCATACCGCATTTTGAATTTACCTGACCTCAAGAAACCTTTTGTATTGCGGGTCGACGCGTCAGGTCAGGGCATCGGGTCAACACTGCTGCAAGCCAAGGACAGTGACCCGAATATGCTATTCCCAGTTGCGTATGGCAGTCGGAAATTAAATAAGGCTGAACGTAACTACAGCGTAGTCGAAAGAGAATGTCTCGCTCTGATTGACGGCATCGGACGCCATCATGAGTTTCTCTGTGGGACATCTTTCACGGTGCAAACAGACCACGCTCCATTAGCTTTTCTTGGTGCCAATAACGAATTTAACGCAAGGATCATGCGTTGGGCCCTGGTATTAAGCGTTTACTCCTTCAAAGTGGAATACATTCCGGGAAAACAGAATGTCGGGGCTGATTTCATGAGTAGAAACTGGACTACGGAGGAAGAGGAGGAAATCGAAGATACCAATCATCCAAAAGCTACCGATCAGGGCAGCTTCATTGTCATAAATCAAACATGAAAAGATGTTTTCATGTCTCAAAGGAGGGGACGATTGTGACGATGAAACTCAGCTGTCCCTGAATTGTTAGATGATATGGTAGAACCATCGTATAACATCAGTACCCCTGAATATTGTTGTAATTTTTCGTCAACGTGGAACTCTACCGCCTGGGTTCATTAGCATGCAGCATTTCCACGTGGATTTTCAACACGTTGGATAATTAATATGTAGACTGTTATCTTCTGTGCATTCTGGAGATCGCATGAACTTAAGGGGAGGTTAAACCACGCCCACGGCTATCTCTAGAACAATTGATAGCAGTTAGTTTCCTTCATCTGTGCATCCAGCAGAGCGCATCGTCTAAAGGGGAGGTTAAGCCACGCCTTTTGCTTTACCTCAGAGCGGTCTGAATCAACTACCGCCTTCACCTTTCTTTATTACCGCCTGAAAAGGGCGTTGACTAAGTCCAAACGAGGGAAGCGGCACACGATCAAAGATCATGAGAGTCTCAGAGACGGACGAAGCAATTTCACATATCTGTGTTAACCACAGAACCGCTCGCAAGATAGAGACGAACGGGAAAGACGAAGCGGCCAGAGAGTTGGATTATCGAACGGGCTCGGGCGGCGTAGAATCTCGAATTTTCCCTGAGTTCTTAAAAGGTGTGAAATTTTAACGTGTCCCCCCGATCTTTCATTCCATTTCATATAAATAGAGACCATTGAAGAAGGCAAGTTATCATTCGTTTTCCAGAGATTTTAAAATACACTAGCGTATAATTGAATCCTGCGAGATTTCATATGAATTGTTGGCTATATTGGAGTGAATTCTTTTCTGTGCTAAACGGTATAATATATATTAGTTTCTAGTGATCAGTGGTCTAGTTCATTCATTTTTCTTTCACTGGATTTTGTGTTAATTTAAATCTATTAAATTAAACCCATCTCAAAAGTTCCAGTGGTAAATTTAATGATATATCTATTACATTATTTCCAAAGATAATAGATGCTGAAATGCTTAAATTAACTTTTAAAGTCGCGAAGGAATTTATAACTAATTAATTAAGTTAAGTTCTAGATATATATATGCGTGTTTTTAACCATTAGACTCGCGAAGTGTTTTCTTAAATATCTAATTGAATACGCGAGCATATATAATAGACATAACGGTAAATTTATCGCGCGTTAGAATATTATTGGATTTTTGCAGTATGATTTCATGTTTCTCTATCTTTTCCTATAGAATGATCATACAACCTTTGCGTCCCAGCAATAAATTATATAGTGTCCTCCAGACTCAGTTCTTAAACCTCCAGAACATTTGATGAAACATTTGTAAATTTAATCTTGTAGCGATCTTTGTTTGGGATCCCGCTGCCTGAATTTATCAGAAAGAAAGCAAACCCAAGAACAGTTAAATAATACTTATCAAACAAATTAAAGTCTGTAAAGATTAACTGGAGAAGAACATTTCCAGAACTATATTTATATTATTATTCCTGCTATACTGGGAAAGAGAGTATATGTTTTCCTGAACACTGACAGTTGATAATTTTTCTCACTGGATTTTTAAACCCCGAAGAAAACCTACCTCACTGGTCAGTTGTGTCATCACGCTTAAGAAGTTTTACTATCAGCGGCGAAGTCAAAGAGACCACACCATCCTCACCCCTGTATCTGTGACCGTGCTATCCCATAGAACTTTTTTCTAACAAAACAGAAGTACACTTAGGCTTCACCTTCCAGCGATTCTCGGGAAATTGTTGCTAAGAGCCTAAACCCGTTAAAATCCGGGGCTGGAAAACGAAGAACAGTATTCAGTTATTGAACACTTACTACTGTATGTGTAAATTTTCTATGGAGTGCCAGATTCCACGATCGGTAAGTGTGTGTGAGAAATTGAGTGTTGGCCATCACGAGCGTGCATGAATGAAGGAGCATTATTTGCAAACATTTTTATTTGCTTTACCTGGTAACTACCTTTTTTACTGTATTCCTTGTATTGTTTCTCAAGGGGGATTTCTTAACTTCGTTTATTTCCCCTCCCTTAAATCTGTTTAGTAAAGGGAAAACATTTTGAGAACAATAGGGTTTTTTTTACCACCCATACCTAGTATTGTAACCCCTCTTATCAGAGTAAATTATCTATACTTCTGATAACCACCTGTCTTTTGGACTGGGTTTTTTCTTCCTTTGTCTATTACAAGCGGGAAGGGCATATTGGATACTACAAGTCAACCCCCCCCCCCCTTTCCCCATCCCCCTGGTATTTGTATTTTTTGTACTATGAGTATTGCCTGTAACATAATACCTGTTGTGATTTTGATTTAAATGATAAATAAACATCATAAAACTTTTCTTACTGTGTTGGAAGGCCCAAGCCCAAATTACACATATTTGTTTACCATAGTTTGTATTCACGTAGCGCCTGTGTGTTTGAAGCACCAAATTGGTGTGTACGTGAGTGTCTGGTAACTGGCAAATAATTGTTTAGCCAGGAGAGTGTAGGAGTCTATCAAAATAAAAATATAGATTGTCGTAAGATAGGCAAATCGGAGGAGATTTTTCCCGATTTACTTAGACTGTCCTTACTCTTCCAGCACTTTTGTGAATCTACTACCTATTTCTAAACCTTTCTTTCACAGAGCCTTCACCATCATTTTTCACTCTAACGGGACCACTATTTCTAAGACCAACCTCAAATAAAAATTTACGACAACTACCATATCTATCACTACCACTATCGACATCGATAACACACACATTCTCTTTCAATTTTGTTTTGCCACGTTACGACAGAGTTTTTAAATACAGTACTTCATGCGTTTAATTGATATTCTTCCACTAGCCCAGATATATTCATTAATATTTATTATACATATATATATATATATATATATATATATATATATATATATATATATATATATATATATATATATATATATATATATATATATATATATATATATATATATATATATATATAGGCTATATATATATATAGGCTATATATATAGGGCTAGGTTACTATATATATATAGGCTATATATATAGGCTATATATATATATAGGCTATATATATATATATATATATATATATATATATATATATGCGTGTGAGTGTGTATATATATATATATATATATATATATATATATATATATATATATATATATATACACAAGTACTTTTCAAAAATAATGGCAGTCATATTGCTCAGCTAAATATGCTGAAATCTAATTAAATATGCATGTTCTGCCCCAAATCTGCACTCCACTTAAGTGAGCAAACACTACCAAAAGTTAAAAAAAAAATTAGCGTAGAGTACAGTACCTTGATAATAGAACAGACGACAATTTCTAATGCTAGTGGCAGAAAATGGATACAAAGACAAAGTGTATGTTAATTTCACAGCTTTGGAATGAAGGAAATCAAACATGTTCCAACATTTCTAAAACCTTGAACATTCCTGAGCGGACTGTCTACAGAGTTGTGAGTAAATTAAAAGCAGGTAATGGAATCGAACGAAAAGAAGGTAGTGGGAGGCCAAGAATTTTGGACACAAAGGACCATCGGCGTCTCACCCAAATCGTTCGGGCTGGGCCAATGAAGAGTGTAGAAAACATACGGCACCGCATGATCGAGTTGGGAAGCCCAGAGGTATCTAATGCTACTGTCAACCGGGAGCTACACAGGATGAATTACACAAAAAAGCGGGTAATTTCGTCACCATTGCTCACAGAGACTCACAAACAGATGCGCTTGAACTTGTGCCACGAAAACAAAAATTTGTCATGGGACAATGTGATTTTTTTCAGATGAATGTTCTGTTTCGTCTTATCCTGCTCAAATAAATATGTGGACGAAAGACTCTGTAACGCCTGTGTACCAGCGACCGAAACATACCCAGAAATTCCATCTTTGGGGAGGGGTGTAAGCAAGAGGTGCCACCTCACTGTGTGTTTTCACTGGAATTCTCACGAAAGAAAGGTACATCGACATACTAGAGGGACACCTTCTGCCATTTATGCAGGTCATGTACCCCGATGGGTGCACATTTCAACATGACAATGACCCAAAGCATACAGCTCATACCACCAAAGCATGGCTGCAAGAGAAGAATGTGATAGTGCTGAAGTGGCCCAGCAACAGTCCCGACCTAAACCCAATTGAAAACGTTTGGGCACTACTCAAGAATCATTTTAAAAAGAGTGGACTTAGAGACGTTGAGCAATTGAGGAAGGAAGCTGAAAAATACTGGGACAGTCTGACTCACAATTACCTACAAACACTTGTGGGAAGTGTGCCTCGCCGCATCCAGGCTTGCCTTGCTGGAGAAGGCAACATTATATTGTACTGAAACCACTGTTAATAGATAGGGGAGATACCAATCTTCCTCTGGACATATAGTTTTTATTATTATTTGCTTCTATGAGTGTGCTGCGTTGCAAAAATATGACTGCCATTTTTTTGCAAAGTACTGTATATATATATATATATATATATATATATATATATATATATATATATATATATATATATATATATATATATATATATGGCATGATACTTAAAGAAGTGGTCATTTCTATGGTTAATTGGCCACAGAATCGGCCAGGAAAAAAAATTAGGTGTCCTCTCTTTGCATAGCAGCACCTAAGTGAACTAGTTCTGAGAAAACTGATAGACATTTTGAGCTAAGCAAACTACAACGTGTTTCAGTTGGAATAATTTAATATCGCATGTCTGCTCACGAGGCCGATAGGGAACCATGACCTCCAAGCATACGAACAAATCCCTAGCCACCCCTCTATTGCTGAGCAAGTAACCGTTGGTAACAAAACCATGCGGTGCATATATGATTCGGGCTTAGAATGTTCAGCTCTAGTTTCCCCATCTTTGGTGAAGGCCCATCAATACACTGGTGAAACTGTAGAAATACAGGGGCCCCGGAAGAGTATAGAGCAGAGGTTTTCAAACTGTGCGTCGCGGCTCCCAGGGGCGTCGCGGCCCTCGACAAAGGGCGTCTCGGTGGCTTGGGAAAAGTGTTGGGCTCGATATTATGAGCCAAGGTCCATCAATAAATATAGATCTTCGTAGTATAGAGAGGAGCCGCGGTGATTTATGCACAGGTCAAGGGAGCCGCGGACCATAAAAGGTTTGAAAACCTCTGGACTATAGAGCCTATGCTTCTTCCGGTTGCGGAAATTGATGTTTCAACCCGATATGTATGGGGCAAAATCAATGCCGCAGTTGTAGACGATTAAGTCTCCCCTCTCATTTAAGGGAACGAACGAACCAACGAACTTTATTTTCAAAGGGTTGAGAATTGGGCACGCATGCCTGTCTAACATTCTGCCCTTCCTTTCGCTCACCTTTCATACCGTAGCCTTTCAACAGCACATGTATTTTTAGCATTATTTAAGCATACAACATTATCGAGGTAAAATAATAACATACATTTGTAACATCCAGACAAAATCAAATTTAGGGGGGGGGGGAATTATTAATTAAAATACATTAACAAAAATTAATACCTTAAAAAAAAATTTTTAATAAAATAAAAAATAAAAAACTAACAAACACAATCTAAACCATTCATACAGTAAATAAGACATAATTTGAAACGTAATCAGATAGTGGTGGCATATAATAAGAACTCGTGACATTTTGGAAATCTGCTGAATTAGCTGGGACTTCATGTGTTGTCAGCGCATGCGGAAAATGTTCTCACAGGTGAGCAACTTTGAGTCCCAAGCAGATACTGCCACAGGGAGTGAATTGTCGACGCCTCCACTACACGAGATCCAGTTTTATGACCTATGCTCCTTAGGGAGGTAAAGGGTATTGACTGATAGATGAGAATCGTACATATAGGCCCGTCTTGCATTTTGCCCTTCCTCTTACTCATCTTTATTGCTAGGTATCCAGACATTCTCCAACATACTTAAGGTATTAGTTCAACGGCGATGCAACATTATAAGTAGTATAAAAGCATACATTTACAGTATCTGATTACAATTAAGAAGTAAGGTATATTAAAATGAAAAACTAGATCATCAGACCCTCCATACAGTATATTAGATAATAATAATTCGAAACATAATCCCTTAGGGCGGCATATAATCCGCACTCATAATGTATTTGAACAGCCTACGATTATATGAGTAGGGACTGTGCATGTTTTTTCAGGTCATGTGGAAAATTGTTCCAAAGATGAGCAGCTGAGTAAGCCAAGCTCTTCTTGTACAAATGTAGCCTCGGCTTGGGTACCTCTAACTGGTTTAAGCGCTGACTACGTTTTTCATTGAATTTTAAAAGTGGCCACAGATACGTTGGAGCATTATGTGACAAGATTTTGTGAGCGAATTTAGCTTTGTTAAATAGGAAGCGCTTTCTAAGGGGTAATATTTTAAGATAGTTATATAGATCTATACAATGTGTTTGATGTTTATCAGCAACTAGGCGCACTGCACGTTTTTGAAGTGAATGAAGCCTTTTTGTGTTGGATATGGAACAACTATCCCAGATTGTGGAACAATAGTCTAGGTATGTTTGTATGTGAGATGTGTAGAATATTTTCCTTGCCCCCTCATCCAGGAAGTGTTTGATTTTGGCTAATTGGTAAACTTTTTGTGCCGTTAGCTTTGTGAGTGCACTTACATGTGAGTTCCAACTTAGGTGCTGGTCAACAGTTAGACCTAGAGTTTTATGTTCATTTACGTTTTCAATTAGTGATGTTCCAATGTAGAGCTGAAGTGTTGTTTTCTGCGAGTTTTGTGGTATTTGTCTGGTTGATATTAACATACATTTCGTTTTACTAATATTTATTTGCATTCGATTCTCGTTGCTCCACTTAAAAATATTGTGTGTGTCAGTTTGTAAAGATAGTTCTAGTGCAGTGCAACTTTTGTCACTAGTGTAAACAGTACAGTCATCGGCAAACAGGTCACAGGATGAATGTTTGATGTGCAGAGGAAGATCATTAATGTATACGGCAAAAAGAAGAGGGCCGAGAATAGAGCCCTGGGGAACACCGATATCGACAACAGTTGGGTTGGACAAAGAATTATTGTAAGACACCACTTGTTGTCTGTCTGTCAGAAATGATTTAATTAACTTCACCAGCTTAAGATTTACTTTCATTGTTTCTAATTTTCTGATTAAAATAGTGTGATCTATCATATCGATGAAGCTGCCGATCGCACTAAGTGGCGATGCTATTTACGGCGCCACCTCAGATTGGGCGAAGAGAGGCTCACACAAGAAGCAGAGGTGAGGAGAAAACGTCAAAAGGAGCACCAGGAAAATAAGCAGCTGAGGGCTGTCACCTCAGGGGCGCATTCCCATAGTCAGTTATGACTGAAGGGGCTATTATTATTATGATCATATCGAATGCTTTTTTAAAGTCTACAAAGATTGCTCCACATAAATTATCGCTATTGATGTTTAGATGCCAGTTGTCTATCATTTTTGTTAAGGCTGTGTGACATGAATGTTTTGGTCTAAACCCCGACTATCAACTAGCAGGTCATTATTGGCTAGGTGTTCTGTTACTGTTTTGTGTATGTGTTTTTCCAGTGATTTGGACAGCGACGATATAAGAGAAATGGGCCTATAGTTACCAAGATTGTTATTATCTGATGAACCAGGTTTAACAAGAGGGTATACTTTAGCGATTTTAAAGGTAGATGGAAAGTAGCTCCTTGCAAGACATTGATTATATATGTATGTTAGTGTATCAGTAATAGCTGGTGCAGCATAACGCAGTATTCGATTACTGATTCCATCAAGTCCCGATGAGTTGTTATCTTTAAGATCAATAAGATAGTTATAAACTTCGTTAACTGTTATAAAAGGAATGTCGCATGGAATGGTGTTAGTACACTTGTTCTCGCAGAACGTAGATAATTCGCTGAAGTCACAAGGGGAAGAAGGTATGGCGGATTTTATATTGTGGATGTCTGCCTGAAAATGATTACTGAAGTCTGTACAAGTAAATGAAGTATTGGGATTTTGTGAGTCAGGCGAATTTCTTTTGTTCACCAAGGTATTGATTGCCTTCCATATATTTCTACTGTTGCTTTTGCTTTGAACTAAATGACTAAAGTAGTTTTTCTTTTCTCTGCGAATTAAATATTGTACTTTGTTCCTTGCTGCCCGATATGTAATGATGTCCTTATTTTTGTGCGCTCGATCCCTCTGCCTCATAGCGGCAAGCACTTCTTGTGTGATAAATGGAGATTTTATTTGTCTTTTTACGCGAATTTCTTTAGTAGGCGCATGCTTATTAAAAATACTATAAAATGTCCGTGTCCAATATGCAATGGCGTCATCAGGATCAGGAAGTTGGTAAACATCGGCGAAAGGCGCATTTCGCAAATCATTTAAAAAAAATTCTTGGTTGAAATTTTTTAGACTTCTATATTCAATACTGATGTGTTTATTTTTAGAAGATTTGTACCTATTTTTTGCCCAAGTGCTACATATGGGATAGTGGTCACTCATAGCAATAGTAGGGATTGAACATTCTATAATGTTTTCTGGACGTGTTACATAGATGTGATCGATCAGTGTGGATGATGTTTTTGTTACTCTGGTAGGTTTGTTGACTATTTGTTTCATGTTGTACGATGCTATGATGTTGGTCCATGTTTAATGTGGCTTATGCATATCAATATTGAAATCACCAAGAAGAATAATTTTATTGACTGTAGTGATAACTTTATCCATCATGTTCGTGAAATCTTCAAACCATGTTGTTCCTACACTGGGATTTCGATAAAGATATCCTATTACAATGGGTCTTTGCTTTTGTGGCTTTACCTCTAACCATATGCATTCTATATCTGTGGTCTCTAAATCGTTTCTGCGGCGATAACTGAGAGAAGTGGAAATATAAACTGCTAAACCTGTCTCTAATTGTCTACTAGAATCTCGCCGAATAGTTTTAAAACCATTACGTGCAATGTCACCATCTGTTATTTTCTCATTCAGACGACTTTCTGAAAGCCCAAAAACATGGAAATTTTGATTGAGAACTTGTGTGAGTTCTGGAAGTTTACCTAAAAGATGGTTTACATTCAGATGGCCAAGTCGTAAACCATTCATGGTTAGTAACTGTTCATAAGTACCTGGAATTTATGTTATGTAAAGAAGCTTGCGCTCAAATAAAAAGGTAAATAAATACTAAATTTAACCAATTTTACCAAGGAAGGTGAATTTATGGTGGTATTAATAAGTGGGGCACTTTAAAAATTAATTACAAACAATTCAGCTAATTAAATTACGTGAAAAATAAGTGAAAAGTGTAACAAATCAAGCGCTCATATTAGACAGGCAAACAGTGTATTAAAAAAATATATATATACGATATATATATATATCAACAACAATCAACAGTTGCTGATGTTACAGAGACAACTAGGGAGGCCAACAGTCGCTGTTAATGTGGAGGAGAGGGTTGTTGAAAATAGAAGTGGGGTGGATTTGGTCGTGATAGATGATGCATTTGGTAGAAAGCGGGATGTTGAGGTACAGGTGTTGAATAAGTGGGGTATTCCGGCAAGTACGACCTCCAAGTGTAAGGTGCATAGTCCAAGAGTCGTTGTTGATGTAGGAAATTATGAAAGGCTGGGTATGTGGGTTGATGTGGGTAAACCTGTGACGACAGCGATGATGGGTGAACTCTCATTGGTATCTGGGACGACAGCGGACATGGTGGCATTTTTGTTGATGAAGGCTGAGCAGATTGAATTGGATCACTTACAGACCTTTGGGAATGAAGTGGGTCAAGTCGGTGTTGTCGAGGAGGGTCGTCTGTGGCAGAAGGTTGTTGAAGGCAGACATTGTTGGTTTCCTGCACATTCGTGGTGCTAAGAATAGGTACAACGTGATGATCCTGATTGTCTGATGATCTTGGGCGGCTGGTGTTTAAAGTTATGGGTAGTGATGGAAAATGAAGGTCATAATTGGCGTTAGATGAGTAGCTATTTGTATTCACATGGTGTTTGGATGGATATATGGATGCTGATGTGCGAGTTGTGCCTTTAAGTGTGCTTTCTGGATATTTTATATTTGTCGTTAACATACTGGTCCCTTGGCTGGACAATGTAATATCGCCGCTGTAAAGATACTTCCTAGGGGCTCCAGATGTGGCAAGTAAGACCGAGTTGTGGTCTATGAAAACATGGTCATTTTTGAGACAGTGTTTTTTAAGTTTAGCATGGTTAGTTTCAACACATTTGCGGTAATAGGCACGGACTGGCGGGATAATAGAGGAAAAATAAATTTTGGCATTATGGAATAGGGACCGAAAAGGAGCCGCGCTAGCGTAGTGGTTACAACACCGCTCTGGCGACCGGGTGATTCAGGATCAAACCCGGGCGACGGCATTTGAGGATTTTTCGTCGACCGGGAATTGGACTGGATTAACTCGAGACCTGGCGAGGACATTTGAAGGAGTGTTGTCGACCAGGGATTGGCGGCTCCTGAGCCGACCCAGCTGCAATGGGTACCTCCGAAATCGGAGAGTATTTGCCTGAATGGCGAGGGACACCTGTCTCTGTACAAGTAAAAAGGGATACTCACGTAAAATCAATGTCAGGTTAGACATAGTAATAACCTGAGATTTCGCCTCGAGTATTAGCGGGCGTACGCGAAAAAAAAAAAAAAAAAAAAAAGGGACCGAAATATGGATGTGATCTCGTTTAGGTCTGTCTGGGAGAAAATATGTGTTTCTTGGAGATCGCTCACGTGACTCTAGGGTGACACAAAAGAGAGAGAACTCAGGACACGCCCAAGTGGCCCCTGAGTTGTCTTCTCTAATCAGCCTGAATATTTCGAAGCTGAAAAAAACACAAAGGGAGGATTAATCCCTTAAGTCTTGTTTCTCAAAGTTGTATGGCAGATACTCTCATACTCCACAGGGAGCATATTACAGGGATGAAGGTTTGGTTTATAGACGGGTGGGGAACAAGAGACAGTTAGTTGTCCCACTCCCCTATCGCACCCGCCTAATGCAGGAAATGCATTCAACCCTGCCCGACCTCCTTAAAGGATTGCATGCCCTGGAGAAAAAGGTATCCTTCACCCACTTCTGGCCAGATACACGACAGGAAATTCGACAATTTGTGAGAGATTGCTCTGTTCGCCATAACCCGGACAACCAGAACGTTGAAAATCCTGAAACTACCAAGAATGAGTTTGAGCAGAGTACCCAACACTTAGCATTGGATAACTCGTAACTCGACTCGGCATTTCTGTGTAGTAAAGCAGAGTTACGACAAGCGCAGAAGGATGACATTATCCTAGAGCCGTACTCTGAACAGAGTCAGATCAAGATAACCCATGCTTCAGCTGGAACTTTCCACAAAGAAGATGGGATTATTTATCGACGGACGAGGCGGGGGAAACAACTCGTGGTGCCTCTCCCCTTTCTTCACAAAAGGCGACGGATCATATATAAGTTATTAGTACTCTGCCCTATGCAGCATTGTTCTTGACTTCTGAAAACATCTTGTGAAAACTCCCATGAGATAGAAGCGTCATTATCCTTCTATCAACAACTCTGCCAAGAGTAATATTGTGCGAAGGTAGACACCTTTGAAGACCCATATTAGATATTCTTGAGTGTTGGCCACTGGTGGACCACTCCTGCAGAGCTAATGGGAGGCAATCCGTGACAATATGAAGTAATACAAATATTCTAGTTTGATTTTTACATATTCAGCAAACATGATGCTCTGAGTTTCTCTGTTCTTAGAAAAACCGGACAACGCCGTGTACAAACAGTCTTGTAAACTACGAAAGCGTTATTTTCCTCTTTGTTCCTGCGAAGGCTTTTTCGTAATTTACAAAAACAATATTGCATTTTTCGTTATACCCAATTACGTTTTGACAGATCTGTCTTAGGGTCAACAAGACATCGACGTGTCTTTCGCGAGCCAAATATTTCTCTCTAGCTTTATCAGTTGTCGGAAGTTTTCTTCTCGTTTTTTGTTAATCCCCCCTTCTTCATCTCGGCTTTTTCCAAGCGGTTATTTCTCACAACGTTGAATGTCCCGCTATAATAGCCCCTTCAGTCATAACTGACTATGGGAATGCGCCCCTGAGGTGACAGCCCTCAGCTGCTTATTTTCCTGGTGCTCCTTTCGACGTTTTCTCCTCACCTCTGCTTCTTGTGTGAGCCTCTCTTCGCCCAACCTGAGGTGGCGCCGCAAATAGCATCGCCACTTAGTGCGATCGGCAGCTTCATCCTCCCATGTTGCTGGATCCATGTCCAGTGCCCTCATATCTCTCTTGCACACATCTTTGAACCTCAGCTGTGGTCGCCCAACTGTTCTCTTGCCATCTGCTAATTGTCCGTAGAAGATATCTTTTGGGATGCGACCATCTTCCATGCGGCGAACATGGCCAAGCCAGCGAAGTCTGCGCTGTCTAAGAAGCGTATACATACTTTGAAGGCCAGAACGTGACAACACCTCGACATTTGTCACTTTATCTTTCCACGAGATGCCGAGGATGCGGCGTAGACACCGCAAATGGAAGGTATTGAGCCTTCTTTCTTGCTTAGCATAGGTCGTCCAGGTCTCGCTGCCATATAGGAGTGTGCTGGTGACGCAGGCATTATATACCGCAGCTTTGGTCTTCATTGTGAGTTTAGAGTTTCCCCAAACACGCGATGTGAGGCGGGCAAAGGTAGCTGCAGCTTTGCCAATGCGGCTGTCGATTTCTGTATCCAGTGAGAGTTTGTCATTGATGGTAGACCCTAGGTATGTGAAGTGGTGCACCACTGCCAATTCATAGTTATCGATAGTGATAACTGGTGCAGCACCCACATCCTGACTCAGCACATTCGTTTTCTTTAGACTTATTGTGAGGCCAAAGTCCTTGCATGCTTTAGTGAAGCGATTCAACAAGCTCTGAAGCTCCTGTTGGCTTTGAGTGACGACTGCAGCATCATCAGCGAACAACAAGTCTCTTATAGTGACCCTTCTGATTTTTGTTTTTGCCTTCAGCCTTGAAAGATTAAACAGACGGCCATCTGACCTAGTGTGAAGGCATATTCCTTCAGTTGCATCTCTGAATGCATGTTTCAAGAGTAAGGCAAAGAAGATTCTGAAGAGGGTCGGAGCCAGAACACAGCCTTGTTTAACGCCACTTCGTATATCAAAGGGCTGTGACGTGCTTCCAGCATATTGGACTGTTCCCTTCATGCCGTCATGGGATGACTTTATCATTTCCAGCATTTTAGAAGGGCAGCCTATTTTCAGGAGGATTTTAAAGAGTCCATCCCTACTAACCAGGTCGAATGCTTTTGTGAGGTCTATAAAGGCGATATATAATGGTCTTTTCTGCTCTCTTGATTTTTCCTGAAGCTGGCGGAGAGAGAAGATCATGTCTGCTGTTGATCTGCCAGCTCGGAATCCACACTGTGACTCTGGATATATGCGCTCAGCTAACTTGTGTAGTCGCATTAAGATGACTTTGGCAAAAACCTTACCAACAATACTAAGAAGAGAGATGCCTCTGTAGTTAATATTAGACAAACATAAAGGTATGTTTTCAGGCACTCGTAAGAAATAAAGAAGTAGAACACTTGGACAACAGAAAAACAACAGACGTGAGTGGCTTACCCAGGGTTCGAACCCCGTACCTTCCGTACGACAACTCCGCCTAGCTATCAAGCGAATCACACTGACCCCACGGCCAGCTAGGCATCCCCATAAAAAGATGCTTTGCTGGCTATTTATCAGTACGAAACACACAAGATAACACCGGAAGTATACAGTGGGCAACTCAGCCCTTAAATGACGCAATCACTTCTGTTGTTCTCCTATTAACAGTATGTGTCAGTCCAAACAAGACAAAGACCCAGTATCAAGGTCTTTGTCTTGTTTGGACTGACACATACTGTTAATAGGAGAACAACAGAAGTGATTGCGTCATTTACGGGCTGAGTTGCCCACTGTATACTTCCGGTGTTATCTTGTGTGTTTCGTACTGATAAATAGCCAGCAAAGCATCTTTTTATGGGGATGCCTAGCTGGCCGTGGGGTCAGTGTGATTCGCTTGATAGCTAGGCGGAGTTGTCGTACGGAAGGTACGGGGTTCGAACCCTGGGTAAGCCACTCACGTCTGTTGTTTTTCCGTTGTCCAAGTGTTCTACTTCTTTATTTCTTACGAGTGCCTGAAAACATACCTTTATGTTTGTCTAATATTAATTTACTGTTTACAGGCCTCGGGTTTCCCTTCCTTATGTGTTATTTATGCCTCTGTAGTTATTGCAATCACTTCTGTCTCCTTTATTTTTATACAGTGTTACAATCTTGGCATCTCGCATGTCTTGAGGAATAGTTGTCTCTTCCCAGCACTGGCACAGCATCCTATGCAGGGGATGTAATAGCGTGCTCTTACAGCATTTGATTAAATCAGGAGGAATCCCATCACTGCCTGGTGCTTTGCCAGAGGCCAAGCTATCAATGGCCTTGCTGAGTTCCTCTAATGTTGGTTCGGCATCCAGCTCCTCCATAGTTGGCAGACTGTTGACACCATCAAGGGCTGCAGGCGTAACGGTATTGTCTCTAGCGTAAAGCTCAGAGTAGTGCTCGACCCACCTCTCCATCTGCTTACCCTTATCGGTTAGCTTCTCTCCGCTGATGGTTTTTAGCGGTGCCATCTTACTTTTATGGGGGCCAAGTGCTTTCTTTATACCGTCATACATTTGTCTAATGTTGCCTGTTTGCGCTGCGATCTGGATGCTCTCACTGAGCTGGAGCCAGTAGTCATTTGCACAGCGTCGAGCAGTTTGTTGAACTTTGCTTCTCGTAGCCCTCAGGATCTGTAGGGTTCTGGCACTCGGTGAACGTTTCGCCAATTGGGCAAAATGCTTATAACCGGTAACTGCTACTTCCCGTGTTTTGCCGACACCTATAGGGTGAAGCTGGAGTGTCCTCTCCAGGACGCGAGCTTGGGCACAGTTATATGGAGATCAAGCTGTTGCCCATGCAGCATGTTCCCCCTCTCCACACAGCCGGTAGATCCAAAGGAACGGCAGTAGCCGATACAGTTTGGTACCAGCCATGTCGCAGGAGTTGCCAGAATAATGTCGAATCGACATTAGACTGCCTTAGGGACTCCGACTCCGGATTTATCCTCAGGGTTTACTCCCGAAGCCAATTCCATAAATGGATATTCCCGCAAGGCAGCGGTGGTTTGAATTCAGAGTTCCTTCTCTTAGATAAGCTACCAACCAAGGATCACGAGCCCTATCTGCCCGAAGCTGCTGGTTTTAAGGCGCCAGTCGCTCGCCTTTGCCCCTTCTCCCGTCAGTGGAAACAGTTCCGCCGGGCTCAAATTGAGCCACACGTGAAGGCCGGGAGCTGGACTTGGTTGTCAGAGGCTGTTTGAGGCGCGTGCCATAGAATAATATATATTAGTAGCCCTTTAAGAGCGAGGAGCTCAGCAGCCCTAGTTAAACAACAACAAAAAAATCCCTTTCACTCATAACTGACATTAGTCAATGTCTTGGCCGACACGAGGTTGGGGGCTTGGGTAAAGATGTCAAGCTGTTACCCATGCAACATGACCCAGATAATAATATATTATTATTATTCATTCATTTATCACCTTCAGCTCCCCGTGGAGCATAGGCCTTTAACAAACGTATGCTAAGTACTCCTCTTCTGTGCCATCAGCTCATGGCCTTTCTTCATCGCCTTCATGTCTGTCTCCAGTTCTCTTCTCCATGTGTTCTGTGGGCAACCTCTACCTCTCTTACCCTTGCGATTCCAGAACAAGGACTGCCTCGTAATGCTATCCTCGATGTCTATTATATCCATCTCCATCGTCTTTTTCTTATCTCTTATTTGACTGGCACTTGTCTAGTTCTTGTCACATGTTCCACATTAGTCATCTTGTCCTACAGCTTCAGTCCTTCTATTTTATGTGTCAACTGATTATTGTCAAAGTGTCTCTCATTTGTGTAGTGTCTCTCATTTGTGTAGTGTTTTCATTTGTGTAGTGTCTCTCATTTGTGTAGTGTTTCCATTTGTGTAGTGTCTCTCATTTGTGCAGTGTCTCTCATTTGTGTAGTGTTTCCATGTGTGTAGTGTCTCTCATTTGTGTAGTGTTTCCATTTGTGTAGTGTCTCTCATTTGTGTAGTGTTTCCATTTGTGTAGTGTTTCCATCTGTGTAGTGTTTCCATTTGTGTAGTGTCTCTCATGTGTGTAGTGTTTCCATTTGTGTAGTGTCTCTCATTTGTGTAGTGTTTCCATTTGTGTAGTGTCTCTCATTTGTGCAGTGTCTCTCATTTGTGTAGTGTTTCCATGTGTGTAGTGTCTCTCATTTGTGTAGTGTTTCCATTTGTGTAGTGTCTCTCATTTGTGTAGTGTTTCCATTTGAGTAGTGTTTCCATCTGTGTAGTGTTTCCATTTGTGTAGTGTCTCTCATGTGTGTAGTGTTTCCATTTGTGTAGTGTATCTCATTTGTGTAGTGTTTCCATTTGTGTAGTGTTTCCATTTGTGTAGTGTTTCCATTTGTGTAGTGTCTCTCATTTGTGTAGTGTTTCCGTTTGTGTAGTGTCTCTCATTTGTGTAGTGTTTCCATTTGTGTAGTGTTTCCATTTGTGTAGTGTCTCTCATTTGTTTAGTGTTTCCATTTGTGTAGTGTTTCCATTTGTGTAGTGTTTCCATTTGTGTAGTGTCTCTCATTTGTGTAGTGTTTCCATTTGTGTAGTGTCTCTCATTTGTGTAGTGTTTCCATTTGTGTAGTGTCTCTCATTTGTGTAGTGTTTCCATTTGTGTAGTGTCTCTCATTTGTGTAGTGTTTCCATTTGTGTAGTGTCTCTCATTTGTGTAGTGTTTCCATTTGTGTAGTGTTTCCATTTGTGTAGTGTTTCCATTTGTGTAGTGTTTCCATTTGTGTAGTGTTTCCATTTGTGTAGTGTCTCTCATTTGTGTAGTGTTTCCATGTGTAGTGTTTCCATTTGTGTAGTGTCATTTGTGTAGTGTTTCCATTTGTGTAGTGTCTCTCATTTGTGTAGTGTTTCCATTTGTGTAGTGTCTCTCCTTTGTGTAGTGTTTCCATTTGTGTAGTGTTTCCATTTGTGTAGTGTTTCCATTTGTGTAGTGTTTCCATTTGTGTAGTGTTTCCATTTGTGTAGTGTCTCTCATTTGTGTAGTGTTTCCATGTGTAGTGTTTCCATTTGTGTAGTGTCATTTGTGTAGTGTTTCCATTTGTGTAGTGTCTCTCATTTGTGTAGTGTTTCCATTTGTGTAGTGTCTCTCCTTTGTGTAGTGTTTCCATTTGTGTAGTGTTTCCATTTGTGTAGTGTTTCCATTTGTGTAGTGTCTCTCATTTGTGTAGTGTTTCCATTTGTGTCGTGTCTCTCATTTGTGTAGTGTTTCCATTTGTGTAGTGTCTCTCATTTGTGTAGTGTTTCCATATGTGTAGTGTCTCTCATTTGTGTAGTGTTTCCGTTTGTGTAGTGTCTCTCATTTGTGTAGTGTTTCCATTTGTGTAGTGTTTCCATTTGTGTAGTGTCTCTCATTTGTGTATTGTTTCCATTTGTATAGTGTTTCCATTTGTGTAGTGTTTCCATTTGTGTAGTGTTTCCATTTGTGTAGGGTTTCCATTTGTGTAGTGTCTCTCATTTGTGTAGTGTTTCCATTTGTGTAGTGTCTCTCATTTGTATAGTGTTTCCATTTGTGTATTGTTTCCATTTGTGTAGTGTTTCCATTTGTGTATTGTTTCCATTTGTGTAGTGTTTCTCATTTGTGTAGTGTTTCCATTTGTGTAGTGTTTCCATTTGTGTAGTGTTTCTCATTTGTGTAGTGTTTCCATTTGTGTAGTGTCTCTCATTTGTGTAGTGTTTCCATTTGTGTAGTGTCATTTGTGTAGTGTTTCTATTTGTGTAGTGTTTCCATTTGTGTAGTGTTTCCATTTGTGTAGTGTCTCTCATTTGTGTAGTGTTTCCATTTGTGTAGTGTCTCTCATTTGTGTAGTGTTTCCATTTGTGTAGTCTCTCATTTGTGTAGTGTTTCCATATGTGTAGTGTCTCTCATTTGTGTAGTGTTTCCGTTTGTGTAGTGTCTCTCATTTGTGTAGTGTTTCCATTTGTGTAGTGTTTCCATTTGTGTAGTTGATGCGTGATGCCATATGATGATGGATGGTATCCGCATGTCTGGTTTTGTGTAGTGTGCAGATGTGTTCAGTCAAACAATGTTCATACAAAATAACAGGGCAATCCACATAGGACGTCAGTAAACTCACGACGTATAAAGTCAATGATGCTTGTAACAGCTAGACGTTTTTTTGTATCATTTATTGTGGACGCCACAGTGACAAAATGTATACGCGAATATGTAGGTACATCAGACAGTCATTATCACAGCAACAATGTCAGTATAGCAATGGACGGTAGACAGCATCATAACAAAGGTGATTCACAGACATGTCAATACATTATAAGGCTGTAATGTAGTCGGGAAAATTCTCCATCCCTTTCTATCTTAGCCAGAAGGTAACCAGATGTATGAGATCAGTTCACTCTCCTTAATCTGACTTCAGCAAGACAGACACGTCTGCCGAAGTATAAATAATGTCCTCAAAAATATCTTCTAGTTAACAAAGGTTTTCCAAGCCTAGTTCATTTAACAAAGTAGCAAGTAATGGTCCTTGGGACATGCATCAACCGATGCAGTACAATACAGCGACATGTGAGCTGGGAAAACATCTCGTGACGACGACTTTCGAAGACAGGCTATGAATCGAAATCGCTCACGACCAAAAATCGATAGAGTTAATGGAAAGTCAATTTACCTTGCCTTCAGGAAATACACAGAAATATTATGCCTCCCGGCATGTGCAAATACACTAGAGGTATTATCTCGAATAAACGAAATATCCATAAGAGGACTTTCACATTCCTGACAGAACAAAAAAATAGCGGAGATCCTCTTTCAGCGAGGCATCTTTCTCGCCATTCAAATCGCTCACTCCACTGGTGGGCGGAAATCGATCGACCAAGAAGCAAGACCAGTCATGCGCAGTCCAGCGCAAAATGACCACAGCTCAAAACTTAACTGCATTCAATACCAACGCGAGAAGACAAATGCTTACCGAGAAAAGTGACTATAAATTTCAAGCAGTTGTTGCCCTTGCGTTATAAAATAGATATTGTAATAAAAACGATGTTGCGAGAATTTCTCACGCAACATATCACCACCTCCTCCCGATAAAAAAAAATGTGGAACATATTTTTTTTTTTAAATATCAAAGAGCATGCGATAAGCGGCTCAAAACGCACGAATTATGCGCTGATAATTAATTAAATTGCCTAACATGAGGCTAAATATAGAGTGTCTGGTGAGGATATACCTCAACAGAAAAATAAATATGTCTCAAAAAATATTCAGATCGGGGAGGTGTCACCAACACACATCACGTTAGCATGTAAACACAATATACGTATGCAAGTTACCATAATCATCATTAAACAGCATACTCTAATATTGTCTTTAAAAATGGATGTACAAATCTGATAGGAAAATTTAATTAGCACATTATTTGGCATGTAATGACATAAGTACATAGTAAAGTTAAACTACATGACGATCCAGGACATATGCTCTGGCATTCCGAGGGTAAGTACACAATCTAGAACTCGTCATGCTTGATACTAGTAAGGTAAGTCCTCAGCTCATCAATGACATTCTGAGAAAGTACAAGCATTATAATGCTAATTAATAACTAATATGCTTCATAAGGTACAATACATTATTAATAATTGTGGCTGTTTAGTAAACTAACGGCCCTTATATTAACCACTCAGTCCTCCTCTATCATCTTAAAAAACGAACAGAAGAAGATGATAACAAAGCACGATAGTGTGTACATATAAAGTGAGTACAGATGTGCTAATCTATTGTAGTAATATAGGTGTGTTATGACTCTGTAATATATAGGAATATAGGACAGAAGTATTAGTTGGAGTCATGTGGGCATCTAGACAAAATGTCAGCCATCACATTATCCGCACCACGGATAGCTCGTACCGTGAAGTGAAAAGGTTGAAGAGCTATAGCATATCGAGTGGATCTCGAACTCTTCAAATTCTTAGTCTGAATAGCTGTAAGAGCTTTCTGATCAGTCTCTAGAATGAAATGTGCGCCCAGGAGGAATCTTTGTAGTTTTAGAATTGACCAAACCATCGCTAACAACTCACGGTCTAAAACCGAGTAGTTCCTCTCTGCCGCATTTAGTTTTCTAGAAATGTACATAACAGGATGCAGAGTATTTGCATATTCTTGCATCAGTGCTGCTCCAATCCCAGTGGATGAAGCATCACTCCGAAGAACAAAAGTCCTATCAAGAGTAGGTAATCTTAAGATGGGAGGAGAAGAAAATATATTCTTGATTTGGTCTAGTGAAGATTGGCATTCTTCAGACCAACGGACCAGATTAGGCGAACCTTTCTTCAACAATGTTGAGAGAGGTGCCATGATCGAAGATAAATTTGGAATAAATCTCCCATAAAATTGAATTAAACCTAAGAGACTCCTAACTTGTTTCTTCGTTTTAGGAACAGAGATGTTCAGTATTTTGGAAGTATTGTGGTCTTCTGTCTTCAAGAGACCATGACCAACACGATGACCCAGGAAAGAGATTTCACCAAAACCAACAAAAGCTTTAGAAGGTTTTGCTGTCAAATTATTCTCACGTAGAGTGGACAGTAAGTCATATAACCCTAAATAGTGATCTTCCCAGGTATCACTGAAGAGACAGATGTCATCTAAGTATGCGATGACATCCGAACGATGTGACAGAATTCGACGCATCATGCGAACGAAAGTGGCAGGGGCGTTCATGAGACCAAAAGGCATAACATTCCATTGAAATAGACCCCTAGGTGTAGAAAAAGCAGTAAGAGGTTTGGCATGCTCTGCTAAAGGCACTTGCCAATAACCTTTAGACAAGTCAAGTTTAGTGAAGAATCTAGAATTAGAAAGTCTAATCAGTAGATCTTCTAACAAAGGCATCGGTTCAGCATCGAACTTTGTGACCTGATTCAATTTGCGATAATCAACGCAAATTCGTATGTTCTTATCCTTCTTCCGGACAATAACCATGGAAGAAGAATATGGTGAAGTCGATGGTTCAATTATATTTAATTGAATCATTTCATCCAATTCCTTTTCCACCTGCGACTGAAAGTGTATAGGAATAGGATACGGCCTAACCCTAATTGGATTATTGTCGGTAAGAATTATGTCATGTTCTATGACATCTGTGTGTCCAGGAATGTCAGTGAGAACATCCTGAAATGTTTGTAACATCGACGAGACTTGTCGATGTTCGTCACCAGAAAGATTAGGAGAAACAGAAACGTTTTTCCAAGATTCCGTGGAATGTAATGGAACCACTGGAAGGGGAAGGTTGACATCAGAGAAGGTAGCTTCCTCATCCTGTATGACAGACAGGGATGAATAATGACCGTGAGGTGCAGGAGCATCATCCGTTGCCTGGAAAATAGGCAGCAAATAGTCCGGACGTTCGTGAAATTCCGAAAGCATGTTTATGTGGAAAGTTTTATGCTTTCCATCAATATCGACCACATAGTCAACATCGGAAACCCGAGAGACTATTGCATACGGACCTTTCCATGCAATAAGAAGTCTATTTTCCCTACTGGGGAGTAGGACGAATGCTTTGTCACCTGGACAAAGTTGTCGTAGACATCTATTCTTGTTAGCAAACTGCCTTGCCTTCTCTTTAGCAATTTCTGATGAAGCAGTTGCTAGCTTACATGCCTCAATGATCTTTTGTCTAAGAGCAATGACATACTCATATGAGGATTGAGTTTCATCGCTAATATCATCGGCAGTGATGAGATCGTGTAATAAAGACATAGGGCCGCGTGGACGCGCGCCAAAGACAAGTTCGAAGGGAGAAAATCCTGTGTGTTCATTAGGGACTTCTCTATAGGCAAAGAGAGCCGCGGGTAAAACCCTGTCCCAATCTTGAGGATGATCTTCAGTTATCTTACCAAGCAAAGTCTTGAGCGTTCTATTCAGACGCTCAACTAACCCATTAGACATAGGATGGTAGATACTACTGAGAGATCGTTCAATATGTAAGGTAGACATTACCTGTGACATAGTGTCAGATATGAGTTGAGTGCCATGGTCTGACAATATTTCTCTGGGGAACCCCAAGCGAGAAAATATCAACCAAAGAGCATCTGCGATATCTGTAGTAGATATGCTCTTAAGAGGAATAGCCTCTGGCCAACGTGTGCACATATCGACACATGTAAGGATAAACTGATGTCCTCTGGCCGACTTGACCTTAAAAGGGCCAATAATATCTATGGCCATTTTCTGGAACGGCCGAATAGGAATGTCAGCAGCCTGGATAGGCGCAGCATGTCGTGGTCCTCTAGATTTGACCTCCTGACATACCTTGCATGATCGGCAGTAAATACGAATGTCCTTATTGACAAAAGGCCAAAAGAAAGCCGCAAGGACTCTCGACTTCGTACGGGCAAAACCCATATGTCCAGCACATTGCGAGTCATGAGCATGTTGCAATATTTGCACTCTCATGCTCTTGGGAACAAGAATTTGCGAATGTGCCGACGTAGTCGAATCTTGTACCATACGTACAAGTACGCCGTTTCTCATTGCAATCCAAGATTTTCTATTTGTATCCTGATTCGGATCACCTTTCTTCGCAAGAATGAAGAATTTTTTTAAAGAAGGATCTTCTTCTTGCAATTTTATGAAAGAGTCACGAGTAATCACTAAGTGACTATCTTGGCTATCAACTCCATTATCACTATTCAGTGAAGTTTCGGGTGTTTGTAGAGCTTGTGCTCTTGTAACCACTGCATTTGTAGCTTGCATGTTATTATCTTCCCAAGCAGCAATCTGCTGTGGGGTACACTCCCTAACTCCGTGAATACGACCAATAATAAGGTCCGCAATAGGATTAGGTAAGAGACAAGCATGCACATCTCCAGTAAAGAAAGGAGTGGCAATGCGAATTACAGCAGTAGGATATTTTTCTAGAGTGCCGCCAAATGTGACACATTTAATAACCCTTCCTGTAGCACAAGATGGATCTACAAGCGATTGTCTAACACCAATAGTGGTGCATCCGGAATCGAAAAGTAGTGAGACCGGAGTATCATTAACAAGACCCTTATGTAGGATTAAAGAACCCCTCCCGTCATGCGCAACAGCAGCAGGAAGAGCGGGAAGTGGGTGACCACAACTCAAAGTAGTTATGGTACCCGGTTCGAATAAAGTACTGCATTGGGGGCATTTGTTTGCTCTCTCAAAGTCAAAAGCAGAACTAGTGACAGCGTCAAAGTTTTTATTATCAACAACATGATTACAGGCTCCCTCAGTTTCCTGTTGTACAGAATTAGCCTGCTGATATCTCTTTTTTTTGTGTTGAGATCTACCCCGACTATTATTACCTCTGAAGTTATCAGAGTTATTATTATCTCTGCAGTTATTATTGTCTCTATTGTAATTGTTATCATGATTCGAATTCCAGTTTCCACGATTACTATCATGTTCACATTGATGCGAACATCTATTTGTTTGGTTTTGAGGTCTTCGGCAGGAATAACCTCTATTACCATATCCTCTTTTGAAATGCCTATAATTATTAGGGTGATAGTAACGACCACTATCAGGTTGTCTCCAATTCTTCGAAGAAGAATCACCATGAAATTGGTTTCCATGATTTTGACAGAAATTACCGCTACTCTTTCTATCAAAATTTTGTTGGGATCTACGAGCAAAGTTTTGGCCATACGGAGCTGCCGAAGCAACTGGTAAACCTTCTTTCACCTTAGAGTTACCCATGGTTATGTGTGGGTGCGCAGTTACGTATTGGCAACAGAAATCTTCCATTTCTTTTATTGTTTTAGGTTTACGTTCATGAAGGAAAGCAAGGAAAGACTCATTGACAGACGACATGACTTTGTCTCTAAGTATTAAGTCCATAAGTCCTTCATAAGTTTTTTCCGTCTTAGATAGTTCAACCCATCGTGAGAAAGTAATGCGTATTCTTGCAATAAACTCGGAGAATTCAACTCCATTTTCAGGTAACATGTTTTTAAATTGTAGACGATAGCCGTCTTCGTTAAGCTGATATTTCTTTAACAGAGCGGCCCTGACAACCTCATAATTGTTCTTGTCAGGTTCATCCACCATATTTAATATACTTAGAGCTTTACCTGTCAGTATCCCTGATAACTGATAAACATATTTTGCTTTGTCTATGTTATGAGCTGTACATGCTTGTTCAAATCTGTCCAGATAGAACATTATGTCATCACTGGAAGGACTAAAAGTTGGCAACTTAATCTTAAAAGTATCATTATTAGCCTTACCAGAAGATGAACCCTTGTTTGAATCATTACCATTACTCATGTTCATCAATTTCAATTTTTCCAACTCTAAAGCTAAGACCTTTTCTTCATGTTCCATTTTTGCTTTCTCTTTCCTCTCATCAGACTCTCTCTGTAATCTTCTCTCCTCAGCCTGAGCCTCTATTTGAAGTCTTTCAGCTTCTTTCTCAAGTCTTTTATTCTCAGCTTCTTTTTCAAGTCTTTTATTCTCAGCTTCTTTTTCAAGTCTTTTATTCTCAGCTTCTTTTTCAAGTCTTTTATTCTCAGCCTCTTTTTGAAAACTTTCAGCTTCTAGCTGGAGTTTTCTTTCCTCAGCTTCTGATTCCCTTTTTTGTTTTTCCATTTCCATTTGGAATCTTTTTTCATCCACCTGCATCTGCAGTTTCTTTTGTTCAGCTTCCATATGCAGTTTCTTTTGTTCAGCTTCCATTGCTTTATCATATCGAGCAGTTGCAAATTCTTCTAACTTATCACCAGTCTTCCCAAGCAATTTACCCTGCTCAATAAAGTGCTCAAATGTAGACATGTTGTCTAACATATGAGTCCAAAACCTGAAATAATTAACTAATTTATTTCAAACCTAAGTGTAACAAGTCTTAATTAAGCACTTGTATATTCACATCACCTTATATTATCCCAGTCTCTGTGGGAAACAAGTCTCCAATCAAAGAACTTGTATATGAAATATCAACAATCAATTCTTGATCATAAGTGCACTTCTCATTCAATAGTGCACGACACTATTCATCATTCATTTATCATCAGTGTAGTAGTAACAGTGCATTAGCATAGCCCATTAACTAATTACTATAACTGTAAACAATGACTATGTAAACACATGCAGAATGTAAACATTGAAAATGTAAACAATGCAAACAATGTAAACAATAACAATGTAAACAATAACAAAGATCAGCAACAATACAAAAACGTTCGCAGAAATCAACTAAAAATAAAGCAGAAATTAATGAAATATCACAAAAAATGTGACGATATCTGCGATATAATTAAACAAAATACATGACACCACAGTGTATAAACAAAAATGTAGTATGAAACTAAACTGTAGTCAAGAGTAGGCTAACAAATACAAACAAATCAAAACAAAACTAAAGAATGCGAAATAATAACGAAAACAATATTAAAACATGTCATCACAGCTAACATAAATAGCAACAGAAGTCGCTTAGCAAATTCCAGTATCGGAAATTTGCTCACCCTACAGAAAACGCTCACAATAGACGACCTCTATGACGTGGCATAATCTAAGGGAGACACCACCCAACCGAGAACCCGCTGAAATATAAACATATAAATATACGAATAACATATAAACATATAACATATAGAATGAGATGATACACAGAAGACTCAGCAGAAGTATAAGGGCACAGTTTACATACAAACAGGCCACTTAACTTATAGGCTTCCAATCGTAGAACAGCAGCAAAAACGGATGTCAATCAACGTCCTAAAGAGCGAAGCTCCAACGATGATGGCACATCTGAACTGCTTCCACTGCTAACACGATGGTACTTGAGCTTCTGACATACTGTATGTTGAGTTGTTTCGGCACTTGACCTTCTAATCCAAAAGTAAGTTGATGGAAATCGGTACTTGGCCTTCTTCAGAAAACAACCCGTTTCAACCGGCACTTGACCTTCACAAAAAACGACAGCACTGGAACCTTGACAGCAGCAACTTGCTTGACTTGCGTAAAAGATAACAGCAGTCCGAGTTATCCGGCAACATGTAACAACGCCGGGTACTGTCAAATTCTTGTTTCCGTCAAAAAGTTGAAATTTTGACTTTTACCGGGCAACGCCGAGTACTTTGAAAATTTTGAAGATGTTGACTGTCTTGAAGAATGTTAATTTCTTGAAGGATGCTGATGAATTCTTGTTGAAAATGAAGTGGGTAAGGGACCCCGTGTTTGCTGGTACCAGAATCAAACCAGCTTATGGCCACCAAATGATGCGTGATGCCATATGATGATGGATGGTATCCGCATGTCTGGTTTTGTGTAGTGTGCAGATGTGTTCAGTCAAACAATGTTCATACAAAATAACAGGGCAATCCACATAGGACGTCAGTAAACTCACGACGTATAAAGTCAATGATGCTTGTAACAGCTAGACGTTTTTCTGTATCATTTATTGTGGACGCCACAGTGACAAAATGTATACGCGAATATGTAGGTACATCAGACAGTCATTATCACAGCAACAATGTCAGTATAGCAATGGACGGTAGACAGCATCATAACAAATGTGATTCACAGACATGTCAATACATTATAAGGCTGTAATGTAGTCGGGAAAATTCTCCATCCCTTTCTATCTTAGCCAGAAGGTAACCAGATGTATGAGATCAGTTCACTCTCCTTAATCTGACTTCAGCAAGACAGACACGTCTGCCGAAGTATAAATAATGTCCTCAAAAATATCCTCTAGTTAACAAAGGTTTTCCAAGCCTAGTTCATTTAACAAAGTAGCAAGTAATGGTCCTTGGGACATGCATCAACCGATGCAGTACAATACAGCGACATGTGAGCTGGGAAAACATCTCGTGACGACGACTTTCGAAGACAGGCTATGAATCGAAATCGCTCACGACCAAAAATCGATAGAGTTAATGGAAAGTCAATTTACCTTGCCTTCAGGAAATACACAGAAATATTATGCCTCCCGGCATGTGCAAATACACTAGAGGTATTATCTCGAATAAACGAAATATCCATAAGAGGACTTTCACATTCCTGACAGAACAAAAAAATAGCGGAGATCCTCTTTCAGCGAGGCATCTTTCTCGCCATTCAAATCGCTCACTCCACTGGTGGGCGGAAATCGATCGACCAAGAAGCAAGACCAGTCATGCGCAGTCCAGCGCAAAATGACCACAGCTCAAAACTTAACTGCATTCAATACCAACGCGAGAAGACAAATGCTTACCGAGAAAAGTGACTATAAATTTCAAGCAGTTGTTGCCCTTGCGTTATAAAATAGATATTGTAATAAAACGATGTTGCGAGAATTTCTCACGCAACAGTAGTGTCTCTCATTTGTGTAGTGTTTCCATTTGTGTAGTGTCTCTCATTTGTGTAGTGTTTCAATTTGTGAAGTGTCTTTCATTTGTGTAGTGTCTCTCATTTGTAAACAGTTACTATTTTTCTTTACGGTTATTACTTTCAAAGAAGTCTTTGTTTGTAATATTGTAATATTGGTGTGGTTGTCGTTGATTTAGACTACTTGACTTTGGATTCATTTAAATATTTGTCCACTTCCATCTGTGGTTGTCTAGGGTTGAAGATGTTTTAAATAAATTCTTATATATCATATCATCATTGTTCATTTAACTTTCGTACTTGTAAAACTTCTCACCAATCCAGACTCCATACAATTAGTGATCTCGATCAAATTTTATTCCACATTTAAACATTTTTGCCAACACTATCAATTTCCATATGTCCAACATTTCAAATTACATTTCATTGCCCATGCATTCAGGGAATCGTCATATTCACTGGCACCTCAAGCCTTCTTATATTAAATGAAATGAAGTTTGAAACACCACAAAGGAGCTTCCAACACTAAGCAAGTATCCGTTTATGAAAGTCTGCAGCTTTCTGGATGTTGTTTTTGTTGCTCTTTGTGTTTCAGAGCTACACAATAGGACCGACTTTGCACTTGAATTGAAAATTCTGATTTTCGTGTTGGACCTGATTTCTTTTGATCTCCATAAATTTCCCAATGCAATGAAAGTTCTTCTAACCTTTTGTATTCTTATTTTCATATCATAGTCTGTCCTTCCAACTTTGTCTCTATACAGGGAGATAACAAAGACAATGAGAATAGATAATAATAATTATTATACAGATTGGTGACAGAAGACACGGAAAGACGTTTAGCGGACAACACCGGACAGGAAGGCGTGGCGTGTTGTTGTTGGAGGTCTGTGCTCCACGGTCAGCCGAAAGGTAAAGAATAAAAAATATACATTACGCTAGAACTTATGTGGATGTCATCTGTCATCAGAAGCGTCATATGGGCCGACAGAAGACACTCGGTTAAAACAGTATTCAAGAGATGATTTCAACAGTTGTGAAAACGATGATTTTGCAGACTTGGCGAGATAAGCGTACTCATCAGATTCTTACGCTTGTCGGCGAAATGAACCAAGTGAGTGATGTGTTTTCCCCTGGCGTCACTAGAGGCAATGTTCGAAGATAGATTGGGTGTTGTAGCTCTTTCAGATAGGATGATTTATCGCTTCCAGATTTGGTTATGTGTCCCATATTCTGATACAGCTGATCGATTGGTATAGGCCAGTGAAAATTAAATAATCACTGGTGATGGGCAGACTAGTTCCTGACATAACGTCTGGGTTCCTGTCGGATTGAAGTATTCTCACCCATTTATTTATTTACGCACCGCTGCGCCATCGGTTTTGCTTGCGCGTATTATGCACGGGACATTAAAGTCTCAAATGTTATGATTCAAGTTGCTGACAAGTAATCTGGTAAATACGTGCTGAAGATTGCATTCCTGGTGAAAAATGGCATCTGTAACTCTTTTTTTAATCTCCAACACACAACCACATTGAGGGAGACAGATTAATGGGTAAACTTAATAATACATGTACACACTGTACTGACAATTATTTTTTTTTTTAAATACAGTCCTAGTAAACCCTTTATGTGAAGTACAAAAAGATTATGAAAAGTTGTCAAAAAACAAAAATTGCAGTCAACACAAGTAGACAAGAAAGTTTTCGGAAAATTACTGACACTGGGAAAATGAATATATATGTATATATCCTCTAAACTCGTCGTTTCAGTCTTTATGTACTAGGGATGGACATTCCCTTATACAGGATTTCTCCTACGTCACTCATGCAGTTTAGTCATTCAACCAAGACTTGTCCGGGATACTGCATTGAGTCATACATGAGCTGGATAAAGATAGGGGAACTAAACAGGATCCTGACTGTCCATTAAGGATGTGGCAGCCGCTCATAATGCGATATATATATATATATATATATATATATATATATATATATATATATATATATATATATATATATATATATATATATATATATATATACGTGTCTGTGTGTAAAAACAAATAAAGTGCCGATATTGACAATATGGCGTATCCAGATAAAAAGAATAGTGATCCAAGAGCTCGAATACTTTACATTATATACACAGTTAAATGTACAGTAAGTTCTATAATGATGGATCTCCTTAGTCTTGTTGACGTGAACAATATCATCCGGTTGTGTTTTAATCCACATACTCCAGCGGGACCACATGAAGATGCAATAAAGAACACTAGTTTACTCTTACCTTTCCATTGTTGTTCTTCAGCTCCCCAAGGAATATAGGCCTTCAACAATCTCCCATCACGCCCTCTTGTCCCGCACCATCAGGTTTTTCCATGCCGTCCTCATCATCTTTGACTTCTACACATCATCTAAAAACTTTAAGTCACAAAACTATCAACAACCCTTCTTACATGCTATCACACAAACTGTTTATTTGGTGTAAACCAAGACAGCCGGAACTACTTTCTGAGATGGTCACTTTGACAAACTTTATAGTCATCACCGTATTCCTAAAGTTCAATGTCCGTTGCCCTATGACCTAACTCGGTGTCACAATGCAAATATCCTCAGTAACAGCAGCTTATGTAAACACGATCATAAAGCTTGACAGGTGAAACTCACTGAAGAAAGTGAATACTTAACATGCATTCAAAGACGGATGATCAGCCGTGTGTTACCGGGGCCCGAAAGGGGAGCAAAGAATAGTAACACTGTACCCTACCAGGCATGTCGTAAAAAGCGTCTAAGGAAGGTTAGGCATGGGGCTGGTTACCCCATCCCGTAAAAAACTTTTTACCACAAAAACTTCAACAAACATGGACAAGTCAAATAAAGAATATAAATCAACTCAGCCGCCCAAGACAGAAGAAGGTCCTCTCGAAAGGAGGCGCATGAAGCAACCTATAGAAAGCCGAAAGGAGTCTGGGTTGCCGACTAACCTTTTTTCGTCTAGGAAAATCTCCAGGATTGGCACCTGGAATGTTCGCACTCTGTGTGAACAAGGGAAAACTGCCCAGGTAGCAGCAGAAATGACAAATTACAGGCTTGATATCCTGGGTCTCTGCGAGACACGGTGGAAAGGCATAGAGAAGAGGAGATTGATCACAGGAGAAACGGTGTTGTCCTCAGTGAAGAAGTACTGAGAAAAAGAGAACATCAGCACAAAGCATGGATAACTACAGAAACCATTAGTAAGATAGAAGACAGGAAAAACAAGAAAGCAGATTTAAACAGAAGCAACATCAGAAGCTCCAAAGCCAAGGCTCATGAAGTGTACATAGAAGCAAACAAAGAAGTAAGAAGAAACATCAAAAGAGACAAGATGAAATATATTGATGATTTGGCAAGGGAAGCAGAGGAAGCTGAAGCCAAATGAAATATGAGGGACCTGTACAACAACACAAAGAAGCTAACAGGGAAATATAAGCAAGCAAATGGCCTCATAAAAGATAAGAATGGAAAATTGCTTAGTAATATACAAGAACAAATGAAAAAATGGACAGAACATTTTGAGGAACTTCTCAATAGACCATCTCCAACTAATCCCCCAGACATCCAGCCAGCAGAAGAGGAGCTACAAATCAGCTGTGAACGACCAAGTAGAGAAGAAATAAAGAAAGCCATAAAGCTTCTGAAAGATGGAAAAGCAGCTGGTCCAGATTGCATTCCAGCAGAGGCCATCAAAACAGATATTGATACCTCTACAGAGATATTATACAAACTACTTGGCAAAGTCTGGAGAGAGAGGAAATACCAGCAGAATGGAAGGAAGGTTATCTGGTCAAGTTGCCTAAGAAGGGAAATTTACAAGAGTGCACAAATTATAGAGGAATAATGTTACTATCAGTGCCAGCAAAAGTATTAAACAGAATCATCCTGGAGAGATTAAGAGTCCATAGACAAGCAACTGAGAGATGAACAAGCAGGTTTTCGACAAAACAGATCCTGTACAGACTAGATAGCCACATTGAGAATAATAGTTGAACAAAGTCTGGAATGGAATTCACCGCTATACATCGGATTCGTGGACTATGAAAAGGCATTTGACAGTGTAGACAGAGAATCGCTTTGGAAATTGATGAGGCATTATGGAGTTCCCATGAAGATCATTAACTTAATAAAGAAGACCTATGAAGACATGACATGCAGAGTTCTTCATGAAAGACAACTTACAGAACCGTTTAGGATTAGAACGGGAGTACGACAGGGATGCCTCTTGTCTCCATTTCTTTTCTTACTAGCAATAGATTGGGTTATGAAAACATCGACATTACACAACAGAAATGGAATCCAGTTGAATCTGACTAAACAGCTTGATGATCTGGATTTTGCAGATGACTTGGCTCTTCTGTCCCATAACCATAATCAGATGCAAGAGAAAATGAAAATTCTCGATGAGAGGTCACAACAAGTGGGCCTGAAAATACACAAGGAAAAGACAAAGATTATGAGAATAAATGCAAGAAATGATAACAAGGTTGAACTTGAAGAAACACCACTAAAAGATGTAGAATCGTACACATATCTTGGAAGTAATAAAGACAAAGTTGGAGGGACAGACAGTGATATCAAAATAAGAATACAAAAAGCAAGAGGAGCTTTCATTGCATTGGGAAACATATAGAGAACAAGAGAAATCAAGTCCAACACGAAAATAAGAATCTTCAACTCAAATGTGAAGTCAGTCCTATTGTATGGCTCTGAGACATGGACAACAACAAAAACAACAACCAAAAAGCTAGAGACTTTTATAAACGGGTGCTTGCGTAGAATAGGACTGAAATGGTATGACAAAGTCACAAATGTGGAATTGATGACAAGAACCAGACAAGTGCTAGTGGAACAAGAGTTGAGAAGAAGACGATGGCGATGGATAGGACACACATTAAGGAAACCTGTTGATAGCATTACAAGACAGTCCTTGTTCTGGAATCCACAGGGAAAGAGAGGCAGAGGTTGACCAAAAAACACATGGAGAAGAGAACTGGAGACAGAGGTGAAAATGATGAGGAAAACATGGAAAGAACTTGAGCTGATGGCACAGGACAGGAAGACTTGGCATGTGTTTGTTGAAGGCCTTTGCTCCTTGGGGAGCTAAAGGGTATTGACTGATTGATTGAAAGACGGATGATACCTGCCATCACAGAAGGATGATACTTGTCCTCACATATGAATGATACTACATGTATGGATGGTATAAGTCCTCAAAGATGGATGATACATGTCCTCACAGATGGATGATACATCTTCACAGATGGATGATACTTTTCCATGCAGATGGATCATACATGTCCTCACAGATGGATGATAAATATCCTCACAGATGGATGATAAATGTCCTCACAGAAGAATGATATAATGTCCTCACAGATGGATGATACTACATGTCCTCACAGATGGATGATACTACATGTCCTCACAGATGGATGATACTACATGTCCTCACAGATGGATGGTACATGTCCTCACAAATGGATGATACTACATGTCCTCACAGATGGATGATACTACATGTCCTCATAGATGGATGATACTAAGATGGATGATCTCACAGATGGATGATACATGTCCTCACAGAAGAATGATACAATGTCCTCACTTGTCTTATATTATATTATATTACATATAATATTACATATTATTATATTATATTATTATATATTACATATAATATTACATATAATATTAAATATTACATACAGATGGATGATACTATATGTCCTCACAGATGGATGATACTACATGTCTTCACAGATGGATGATTCTACATGTCCTCACAGATGGATGATTCTACATGTCCTCACAGATGGACGATTGTCACGAGATTTACTCCCCTTGCTCTGCTGTGATGGTCCACCAGTGGCCAAACTTCAGAGTATCTCCTGAGGGTCTTCAAAGGTGTCTGCCTTTTGCTCAAGATTACTCTTGGCAGAGATGTGAATTGAAGAATGCTTCAATCCAGGCCGTGTAAACTTTCTATCTTCTCTGACCTTCTACGAGCAGTAAGAATTTTGCTAGTTCTGATGAGCCCCAAACAGATTTAACTCAGTAAAATATTACTTTAATACTTCTGTTATAAGTATTTAAATGACTAAGACATACGGGTGCAGTTCACTCAAAATGACTAAATCAACTATAAATTTGTATATTTACAGATAACAAAATTTAATAGTCAATTATCGTTAACAATTGTAAAATAAATAAGGGTGGGGTGAATTAGATAGTCTTTAAAATTTCATCATGGGGGATGATCTGGATAGGGTGTTTTCTCTTTTGAATTTTCTTAATGAAATAAAGTTCACTTGGCAGCTTTAAGTGGGTACTTAGCTGACAGTAAGATGTTGGTTGGTTTCTGCTCCAGCCGATGCTTGTTCTTTGCAGGTTGTAGACTGGTTCACTGTCATCACTGGTCAGGTCTGGTGGCCACACAACGTCCCTCGTAGTATCATGGAGTAATTGCAAAGATGGTCCAGCATCTGTTAAGACCTGTCTGCTGTTGGTGTCTAGCTTTGACTGAAGGCCACTTATACCACACACTTGTTCCACAGACTAGTACCACCAATTGGTACCACCAAATAGTATCATGAAATAAGAGAGAAACAAATACCCTCCCGAGTATTGCACTTCCTGACACAAAATCAGGTGTGTGTGTCCCCGCGCCCCCCCCCCCCCCCCCCCCCCCCCCCCCCCCCCCCCCCCCCCCCTCCCCCCCCCCACGCCCTTTCATTCCACCATCTCATCTGCCTCAGAACTTTACCCTCTCTGAGCATTAATATTAATCCCAGTGAGCGGAAAACATCCATTGCATTTATATTGAGCATATTTTTAGGCCACAAACGGCTCCTGGGTCGACCCAGCCCCAAATGGGTACCAGAGCTACTCTGGGAAGGTTAAGGCGGCCGGCGTGATGCCGACCACATCACCCCTCGTGTGCCGACGGTCAAGATAATATGGGCCTAACACCATATTCCCAATATGCCTCAATGGGTGTGTAACGGGTTCCTTTTTTTTTTTTTTTTATATTTACATTTACATATGCACTGGTTGAAAAGTTTAATATAATAAGTATGTACATCGGTTCTGTCATCATCCACTCCCTGCTCCATATGGAACTTGGGACTACTTCTGCTTTTGGTTCTCTATGAGAAACCATAAAGCAGTCACCAACTCTTGCAGTTGTGGTTCATGAAACCATCATTCTAAATGCTGAGGTTGCCAGCCTCGTATGACTTGGACATCCACTAGCAATTTTCACGTTAATAAATGCAAAATATAGAATTATAAAATGTACAATTCACCCCGAATATCTTTAGGAATACTGACTTCTGGCTCAGAGAAATAGTTAAGGCAACTTTATTAAGATGCTTCTTACATGTGGTCTGGAGTGTAACTTTACAATAGACTCCCACTATGACTTTGTGTTCAGGTTCTTAGGATTCCGGGCTTTCCGTATTAATAAATGTAGAGTTATCGTTGTGTAAATCCAGAAGATGCTTAACTACGTTGTCCGGTCCTTTAAAGTGGAATCCTGATCCTGTTCCTTACTCTGGCTTGTCTGACCGTCTTCTTGACAAGTTGAATTTCACAGTGCTGTAAACTCAAAAGGTGCTAAATTATATGGCAACATTCGGCACGCATCCAGATTACTACTATATGACAAGGCTCCAATCAGAAATGTTGTATTTTTACATCTCAAATGCCAAGCCAATAGCATGCAATTTGCATATATTTTGGTGGAGTATATTCCCCTACCTCTCACAGAAAATTCCTACGTGACACCCGCAAAAAGAATTCGTTATTTACAAGTTACCTCTCCATATATTCAAGTTACCTCTCATGAAACCCAACCCCTGCCAGCTTCCATCTATTATCGATCATGTTTACACTTAATTCTTAATCGGGCACACCCATGCACTGTCTGGTAGGACATGTGTTACATTTCACTCAACAGATTCAGGTGTCAATATGGGTTCAAATTAAAGTCATTGATTACCTTAATCAGCAAAAGATGGTTGCTGAAGTCTCGACATGACAAGAATTGAGGGAAGGGAGTGTAAACAATGATTAAGTACAGAAAATGAGACGTGGAGCAATAATGTTGGCGATAAACATGAATGCTAGGAAAAGAGAACGGACAATTCTGTCACAATGATGTACTCACAGATGGATGATACATGTCCTCACAGATGGATGATACATGTCCTCACAGATGGATGATAAATGTCCTCAAAGATGGATGATACATGACCTCACAGATGGATGATACAACATGTCCTCACAGATGGATGGTACATGTCCTCACAGATGGATGATACTCATGTATGTATAACATATACCAGCATGTACATGAAAAAATAATAAACAAGAGCGCCATATTGTCTTATTGGCTGTCTTCTTCCTGGCCTGGTTCCAATCTAGTCCTCGGTCCTTTAGACATTGTCTAATGTTGCCCTCCTAGCAAACTCTGGGTCGTCCTAGAGGTCTGGATCCCTGGCTCTATATTTCCAATATTTGTCGTGGTAACTGATCTTCTTCCGATCTGCAGATATGGCCAAATCATCATAATCAGGACTGCTCCACTTGGGTCGGCAGGGGCTAGGTTTTGAGGCAATGGTTGCGGACCATGTCTCTTCTTGTTACTTCAACATCCTAAAGATACTGTCAGAAAACTGGCTACTTTACATCTCTGAGAATTTGTTGGACTGCTGAGGAAGATAATGGCCAGTGAGAAAAAGTATTTCAAAAAGAAAAATGTCTGCTTACTTTTAACCATTGTCATTTCCTCCCCAAACAATTTACTCCTCAACCATTAGTTTTCTCACATGAATATTTCATATAGGGCACATGTAAACTCACATCCATTCAGAAATACTAAAATGGACAGTTTGATATATACAACGGGAATAACCTTTTTTTTTTTTTTTTTTTTTTTTGTACAGTAAAGATGAGAGAAAAACCCTAATATGGTGGTGTAAATTATACATCACATTTAAAAAGCTGACAGTCTGAACTGTATCTCTGTGCTGCCCAAAGTTGCTATACTACCAATGGTGGCAAAGGGAACTTCTTTAGGTGAATAGCGCAGGAACATTAAGAAATAAACAAAAATTTAAATTAACATGTGGTGCACTCATATATGATATAAGTTTATAAACTAATAAAACGGTATTGAAACAGTTTTACAAATAACAGTTCACATGAGACAAGGGACGTTTCGGGTTTTACCCTTCGTCAACCACAAACAAGTGACAAAGGAAAACAAAAAATAGTAGTCACGAAACGGAAACAGGGTAGCAGCAATAATTGTAGTATAGTATAAGTAAATAAATTAACCTTTAGCACGCTGCGGGTCCCACATTGGGCCGAACGTAACCTATGTTCTCCATGCTGGAGGTCACATGTGTGGCCTTGCGGCTATCATCGGGAAACTGATTTATAATGTGTGTGCACGTGATCTTAACCCCGGATGTTAAAATTGACTCTTCTGTGAAAGAGATTTCACTTTCTTTTCCGGTTTTTATTTTAGTGATGGCTATCTGCGTTTATTTTCTGTGAATTTTTTTAATCGATATGAATCGGCATCGAACACGCGGCCATTTTTGCTCTAATTTTATTGGATTCTGACGCCATGCGGCGGGGATGAGATTTTTGTCTTTATAAGCGCTGATATCGGTTCTCAGAATATGTTTGATGGCCGAAATGGAAACGAAAGTAGAATGGCATTGCTAGTATGTATAATTTTAGGGGTTAGGATTAGGAATATCGGAAAGGTTTAGGATTTACGGCCGAATGTCATTGCTGACGAGGATGTTTGTTGCTTTGCTACTGATGATGGGTGTAACGAAAAGATCGTCATTTGATTTGTATTGGTCTATTTGTCAAATGACTGTCATTGAAATGCAAGGGATATGGACTCTTCGTTTGTCTGATATTTTTTTTTAAATTAAAAAAAATAATTTTGTTTTATATTTTTAAACTTTTTTTTCGTTTTTTTCATCTTTCCTTTCCTCTCTTCCTATCTCATCTAACATGTACACAAACAAAATTTACATCATCAGATTCAGCATTCATTCATTTCTATACAGTCCAAAAATGATAGCAATTGACCAAAAAACAAAAAAACTATAGAATTTACTAGTCACCCACTATAGAAATGGGGCGTTGTGAAAAAAATGCAGCTGCAGGGCAAATTTTTTGAATTTTTATGCAGCGTGCTAAAGGTTAAGGGGCTGCTGTAAAACTGGTAAGGAATATAAGTTTATAAACTAATAAAACGGTATTGAATCAGTTTTACAAATAACAGTTCACATGAGACAAGTGGCTTTCATGGCATTGGGAAATATATGGAAATCAAAAGGATCAAGTTCAACATACAAATAAGAATCTTTAATTGAAATGTCAAGTCAGTCCTATTGTATGGCTCTGATACATGGAGAGAACAACAAGTAAAATTCTATTGACTTTCATAAATGGGTGCTTGCATAGAACAGTAGGATTGAAATGGTACAAGAAGATTGCAAATGTGGAACTGATGACAAAAACCAGAACAGGTGTTAGTGGAACAGGAGATGAGAACAAGATGCTGGTGATTGACAGGACATACATTGAGGAAACTTGCTGATAGCATTACAAGGCAGTCCTTGTTTTGGAATCTCCAGTGTAAGAGAGGTAGGGAGACCAAAAAACACATGGAGAAGAGAACTAGTGATAGAAATTAAAGGTATAAAGAATACATGACCAGATGATACATCAAGGCCTAAAAACCCAACCCCAACAGACCCAAGTAGAACAATCCCAACTAAGATGGTTTGGCCATGTCTGCAGAATGGGAGAAGATCAGCTACCATGACAAGCATGGGAAACTAAGAGCTAGGTATCCAGACCTCCAGGACGACCCAGAGTCTGATGGGAGGACAACATTCAACAATCTTTGAAGGACCGAGGACTAGAATGGAACCAAGCCAGGAGGAAGACAGCCGATATGATAGTTTGGCACTCTCTCTTCCAAACCTCTACACCTCACGGTAGAAGAGGAATGACTAAGTAATGTTAGTAAGGAGTACATAGAAAGATCTTTAGCTGATGGCACAGGACTGGAGGGCTTGGCTCGAGTTTGGAGACCTGAAGGGTAACGAATAAATGACTGAATGAATGAATGAATAAAAGGTACATAAATCAATAAAATGTAATAAACACTGACATACAATTTATAACCAATTATATTTAATTGAATTTACATTTTATAAAATTCAAACAATATATATTTATTCCTGGTACTCAAACGTGAAAAAAACATGCAGGAAATAACACTGTGTACAGTATTTAAAACAGGGGACGTAAATCTGTATTTTGATGTATTATGCAGACAGCAACCAGATAAATCTTTAATGAATTATTTTTTTGTTACAGTGGTTGCCACAAAAAAAGCCCCACCTGCAACAAAAGAACTGTTTTAGGCTGTACCGTGAACATGATCCTTCAGGTTAAACACGCTAATGCACTGTAAATAAGTTACAGATATTGTGTTTAAGGAAAATGTGTAGTTTTTCACAAATTATTCACGATTTTTTTTAAGTGGAGCAGATGTCTTCTTCTTCTTCGTACACTCTCAGACGTCCACTTGAATGTTCTCAAAGAAAGCAGTAGTCAGTTTGAGGCTATTTGAATCCCCGTACAGCTTTTCCATAAAAGGAACTGGCGTCGGCCATATGCGGAGTAGATGTGATTACCTAAGTTACTGATAGTGTAAATATTTAGCCAATGTGTGTGTTCTTGGACTTTTTTCTTATTATTGGATGTACCACCTGATAATCACCAAAAGAAAGGCGTTACTTAGAAAATCAGAATTTGATGGTAAGTTGTGAAGTTTAAACCATTTTTATTGCCCTTTTTTGTCTGCAGGTCACTTTTTATTATTTCTAATATCTACCATAATTTACAAATATACAATTCTTTTAGCATCTTATAACATTCCATTTTCATAACATATCAATCATTAAAATTAAGAAAATTATAACTTAATATGCATACAGACCTTCAGGGTGAATAAGTCAACAAACATTAATTATTCCATAGTGTGTTTTTCATTCAGTAGTTAACTCAGTGTTAATGAAACAAATATAAATTTTCTGACTTTTGTATTTATGACATTTCATTTTTCTGCTATCAAATGGAATGTAACAAAATGATTTCTCGTACATTTAAAAAGCATGAAATGCTTTTCAAAACAGAAATGTTCAACTCAAATATCAATGTGGTTCTACTTTATGGCTATGAAACGTGGAGAACATCAAAAATAACAACCAAAAAAGTTACAGACTTTTATAAATGGGTGTTTGCATAGAGTAACATTTTTGAAATAGCAAGACAAGATCACCTTGGTGACAATGATGGAAAGGTCAAGGTCAATACTAGCACAACAAGCGCCACAGAAATGAAAATTGTCTTTGATAGAACACACATGAGGAAATCAACTGATTTATAAGGCAGTCCTTGTTTGGGAAACTCCAAGGTAAAAGAAAGTGAAAAAGACCCAAAAACATATGGAGAAGAGAACTGGAGACTGGCATAAAAAATGGTAAAGATGACATAGACAAAATCTGAACTGATGGCACACGACAGACGGGCCTGGACTGAACTGATGGCACACGACAGACGGGCCTGGACTGAACTGATGGCACACGACAGACGGGCCTGGACTGAACTGATGGCACACGACAGATGGGCCTGGACTGAACTGATGGCACACGACAGACGGGCCTGGACTGAACTGATGGCACACGACAGATGGGCCTGGACTGAACTGATGGCACACGACAGACGGGCCTGGACTGAACTGATGGCACACGACAGATGGGCCTCGACTGAACTGATGGCACACGACAGACGGGCCTGGACTGAACTGATGGCACACGACAGATGGGCCTGGACTGAACTGATGGCACACGACAGACGGGCCTGGACTGAACTGATGGCACACGACAGACGGGCCTGGACTGAACTGATGGCACTCGACAGACGGGCCTGGACTGAACTGATGGCACACGACAGACAGGCCTGGACTGAACTGATGGCACACGACAGACGGGCCTGGACTGAACTGATGGCACACGACAGACGGGCCTGGACTGAACTGATGGCACACGACAGACGGGCCTGGACTGAACTGATGGCACACGACAGAAGGGCCTGGACTGAACTGATGGCACACGACAGAAGGGCCTGGACTGAACTGAGGACACACGACAGAAGGGCCTGGATTGAACTAATGGCACACGACAGAAGGGCCTGGACTGAACTGAGGGCACACGACAGAAGGGCCTGGACTGAACTGAGGGCACACGACAGAAGGGCCTGGACTGAACTGATGGCACACGACAGACGGGCCTGGACTGAACTGATGGCACATGACAGACGGGCCTGGATTGAACTGAGGGTCTACGTTACATGTGGATGAAAATTCATTAACAAATCAAATAAATGACAGCACTTTTCAGGTGGTATGCTAATATCGCAAACATACACACTTCTAATATCACAAACCGAAACACTGCTAATATCTCAAATGCATACACTTCTAACAAACACAAATGTATGCATTTCTAATATAATGAACGTACATGCTTCTAATACTACAAAAAATACACATTTAAATATAACAAACAGATATTTCTGTTACCACAAAACATATATATTACTAGAGCCTGACACAAATAAAACAAAATCTGAGCACAACAAAGAAAATGTTCTGAAAGTGAAAAGTTCTTAGCAAACAGTTCTGATTACATCAAGTTTGATGAGAACATGAAGTATTATATTTAATCTGGTGCACAGGTGACTATCGAATTTAATGCAGCCACCAAATTCAAACGTGACCAAATACTAGTTATTATTTTTAAATTATCTGAAAAAGCAATCATTTTGGTCCCTCTGAAATTAAACTTTCAATTAAAATTCTGCTATGTACATTTGCTATGTTCAACAAGGCAAGAAAAGAACACTAAAAACCATCTGCAACCTAAACCGGCTGAACAAGTTCTAACAGCAGCTCGTGACTGCTGAAATGTCAACTCAACAAGCACATGGTGTTTCTGTTGTTGTTTTATATATTTATTTTTAATCTGCACTATTGTTACCCATATCTGCTGTATTTAAAAAAGCATGACAAGAAAATGTCAAACTATGTGTACACCATAAAAAAAAATATGGCTGTGTGTGTTTTTATAACAGTTTATGACTGCTGAAATATGCTAATATTAAGCAATCAAAATGCACTTATGCATGTTTAATTTTTTTCCTTCCAAACATGTTTCTTAAACCTGGAAGACTTTATATTCTTTCCCTGTTCAAGAAATGTGCACCTGACATTAATATAATAATGAAGTCTTATCACAGCAACCTGACTCACATTTACCTGTTATCTTGGTCACAAACTGTTTAACAGACTGTTACACCAACTATGATGAGACTGGAAAGTGTAAGACACTGCTTCATGTATTTTAGTTTTTTTTTTTAATTGATTTATACAACCTGAGGTCTTCTTCTTCTTCTTCCATCCTTAGCCATCAACCGGCAAAGCAGTATGTGGCCAGTACGCCTAGTGGCGTCTTAGGGCAACAACAAATTGATCAATCTATCGCTGTTTCCACCACGCCTAGTGGCGTCTTTGTGGAACAAAAACAGACCAAACAATCTATCATTGTTTCCGTAATCAGATTGGTTGGCAAGCTGGTGATCAGCCCACTGTGCGAAGTTTTTACGGGATGGGGTAAACAGCCCCATGCCCATACCCTCCTTAGTCGCTTTTTACGACATGCGTGGTAGGGTGCAGTGTTACTATTCTTTGCTCCCCTTTCGGGCCCCGGTAACACACGGGTGCCCATGACTCGCAATGACTAAAACCCACAAAAGCCAGATCCAAACCTCAGAAATAAGGTATCTGAGGCAAGTGGTTGAAGTAACAAGAAGAGACATGGTACGCAACCAGACGATACATCAAGGCCTTAAATCCTACCCCCTGCAGACGCAAGTAGAACAGTCCCAATTAAGATGGTTTGGCCATGTCTGCAGAATGGGAGAAGATTGGCTACCACGACAAGCATGGGAAACAAAGAGCCAAGGATCCAGATCCCCAGGACGACCCAGAGTCCGCTGGGAGGACAACATTAGACAATCTTTGAAGGACTGAGGACTAGAATGGAACCAGGCCAGGAGGAAGACAGCCGATAGGATAGCCTGGCGCTCTCTCTTCCAAACCTCTACACCTCACGGTAGAAGGGGAACGACTAAGTAAGTAAGTAAGTGTCACTTGAAAAAAGAAAAAGATGTAATCTATAGCGTTAATCAGGCGGTACTTAGAAACGAGGCGTTTGGACAGATGAAAGCTTAAGGCCGATTCAAGTGACACAAGGGAGACAACTCCCGAGGCCTTACGTCTTATTACACCGTTCTTAGCGCACGTGCGACCCACCTGTAGACTTTATCTTACTATTTAAGCTAAGCGTCCCCAACACTCCGTACCATTGTCTTCACAGAGAATTTTTGCTACCTTACAAAGTGGATCAGTGCTAATTGCCAATCTCAGTTGTATTGAGTTTAGGAATATTCTTTTAGTCGAGATCTTTGGTCACCCTGACCGTGTTTTTTGTTACTAGAGCTTCTTGGTATACTGCCGTTCTTATTATACTGCAGCTATTAGCTATACTGCAGTCCCATTGTACTACAGTTTCCCAGTTTATACTGCCGCTTCCTGGATTATAAAATACCACATCGATTGCTGATATACTGCAGTGTTTAGCCTCAGGCCTTCCGTGAATTACACACCTACAACACCTATTACCGCCATTAGCCATTACCCATCACTTCAGCATATACGGGCTGCCTCCAATGTCATCCATGATTGTGGGCAATACGGTCTAACCCATTGATATCTGGTTCAGACGGCATATACTGACATAACGTCATAGAGTATTAGTGAAAACAATATATATCCTAATTATAACCCATCAGAGGTTGAACGGGATATTTTTCTTCATTAATTTAAAAAAATAAATAAATAAAAGTTGCATCTTCTTCTCATTCAGTAACTTATTGGCACTTATGTATTCAAAGAGGTGCTGGTCACAACCACATCCTATGCTATGTTTTGGAAACACATTATGTATATCACAAATATACTGTGCTGACCAAATCACCCCTAGTGTGTCTATAGTCAAGAAAATATGGGCCCAACACTATATTACCAATATGCCACAGGATCATTTACCTTTTACAAATGTTTTTCATGGCACCGTTTTTGTAATTCTATCCCGTTATGTATTTAAACTGCAATGATAACATCCCCCATAAGTGACATAAGTCAATAGATATGGTAGAAATGAAGAGGAAACAAACATGTTAGTGATGTAATGAATGTTATATAAAAATGAGTAGATGGAAATGATGATGATGAAAAGGCACATATAACAGTGCAGTAAAACCGATTAGCCTGTGTACTTAGATGTCCATTTATCTAAACTATGTATTTAGTGTTCCTTTCCTTTCATTCTGCAATTTCACTCTCTACTAGCATTATATACACATTTGATAAATATCATCTTTGTTACCATTATTCACATTAGATCTCTAGAAAACTCTCCAACCACTACGGACTATAGACTTTTATATCTACACAGCCACTACTTACTTTAGACATCTAATATCAGTACTACGACTATTCATGACAGATTTACTCTGTCTGCAACTACTACTCAATTTAATTCTCTACAATTTCTATTACCATTACTCAGTTTAGATCTCTATCATTTCTACAATAACTACTCATTTTAAATCTCACATAATTTTTGTTACTTCTATTTATAATCTATCTAAATCACTATTATTACAACAACTCACTTTAGATCTCCATACTTCTTCAACCATTAGTCACTATGAATCTCTACCATGACTATTCACAAAAGATGCACATCATCTTTACTACCTGAAATTTCTACCATTCTTCCAACCACTACAGACTGCTGATATCTACCATCTCTGCTCCCACTTCTCAGTGATGATAGGAACTATATACAGTTGACATTCAAAAATCCGGCAACCTCCGGACCTGAGAAGTGCCGGATTGTTGAAAATGCCAGATTTTTTTATGGTTATATATGCTGTATATATTTAACAGAAAATGACTACCTGTACAGTCCTTTACAGATGTTTACGTTTTACACCACTTCTTTTATTTGCTGAATCCATAATGGGGCTATACAGCAGCAAATAAATGATAAAATGAGAAGGAATGAGCAGGAATGCCTGTTAACACATGCAAGCAAGACCCAACAGCTGCATCAAAACATAAACGGCTCCAGAAAACAGTGGCGCGCCAACGCGGTAAATTAAAAAATGCGCTCCTAAATCCATGCCGGAAATCTGAAGGAACCGGATTATCGATGGCCGGATTTTTGAATGTCAACTGTACATCATTTTATAACAGGAGACAATTTAATCATCAGAAATATCTCACAATACACCCACTAAACAAATAAAAGAGAATCCAATATGAACAAAGCTTGGTTATAACTGAACAGGCACGTTTTACAGAGCTAATATCTGTTGGCTGTTATGTTTCAAATCTTACTGCACATGAGTTTTAGTGTAATACATACATGAAGATTATCAGATCCCACCGAGAAGTGTATGATACAAAAATTCCCATCTGTCTTAAATCTGGTAAGATGGCTTAATGACGTCTTCAGCAGAAAGTAGGAAGTTATGAAGGTGAGACTGTCAGAGGTGTTATGGACCCTTTTACTGTCCAACAAACCTAAAGGAGGGAATAATGAGCGTTGGACTTGCAGTATCCAGCTCCAAATGTTTCTTGTGAAGCATAAACAATGTAGAGAAAGCCATCTTCATCCTTGTCATGTTCATAAACTTCCACCAGTGGGGAGGTGTTGCTGACCATACTTTTGTTGTTGACTAGCAGATAAAATGCTTGGGTAGGAGCTAGCTGGAGTCGTCGCCTTCAGACAAGGAAAAATAAGATTGAAAAAATACACATTAGTTTGCAGCCTCAAGTCTGACAATATGTACAGTTTGTTTCTGTGTGGTTAATTTCAAATCTACTCTGGCAATTAGTGGGATACAGACATTCTTTTTTTTTTTTTTTATAATTTTTTCTGAAGACACCCCCCCCCCCCCCCAAAAAAAAAATAAGAATGACATTATGACTGACTGAGGTCTTGTTCTACAAGTAAACAGGTCACAAATATACACCCTGACATTCTAGGTTTACTACTTCTGATAGTGTTATGGATCAAGTCACTGAAGCAGGAAAATCCCAAGCTTGCTGGGGCTGGTGATAAAGTGTTGCCCTTGGCAGAAATAAGGTCACTATTTTAGATAATGACCAAGAAACAAGTTAATGATAGTTTTAACACTGTCAAGGATGATTTCTCAACTATAATAACCAACAACAATAATTTATTAGTGTGATCCTGCTAGAAGAGCACCAAGGTAGGTAACTTCTAAGTGCACAAACCTGATAATTTTTACAACATCGCTCATGTTCAAGTTGTCTGGGATCAGAAACTTGCACTTATCCATAGAAGGAAGACTTTTCTCATTTCCATAGCGCTCAATAATGACCTGTGAAAAAAAAGAAGAAAAAAAAAAACAATGACCCGTGAACACAAATGATAGACCAGAATGTGTTTACACAAACAAACAAAACAGGGAATCTAGAAAACCAAATTATGAAAATAAAAATGCTTGTAAAAACTGTTCCTTCGGGTCAATATGTCCTGAAAGACACAAATGGACAGTAAGAGGTATTAAAATGGACAGACAGTTACAAATACTGTTGTCGTGGGTTGCCTCCGCTTAGCTCTGCAGCAGTGGTCCAACAGAGGCCAAAACCCAAGAATAACTGATGTGTCTTCAAAGGTGTCTACCTTTGTACAAGATTACTCTTGGCAGAGTTGTAGATAGAAGGATAATAATGCTTCTACTTCAAGGGATCTTCACAAGTTATTCAGAAAAGCGAGAACAATGCTGCATTGGCTGAGCACGTTAACTCTAGGATCTGCGGACAACTTTTGTGAAGGATAGGGTTATCTTATAACTCATTAGCTCATTCAAGCCCCCAGATGAGTTAATTCAGCGAATTTCCTCTTATTATTATTTAGTAGTGTCACACAGTGGCTTAATTAAGAGTCTGTCTGAGTAAAAGACAAAACACTAATTTGTAGGAAAGTCTGAGAAGATAGATTAAGATGAGAATTAAAGTGACTGTGGAGGATGAGACTTATAGCTTCAAGGGTGAGAACCTAGATTGACTCTCCCTTGCCACCTGTGACTTGTTTTATTCGCTACTGTCTCACCACCTCTCGCTCAGCTGAGATAAGGTATGCACTAATTACTAGCCACAGACACAACTGTACAGTTAAAGAATACAGATACAGTACAGTGAAAGACAAACTGATCCAGTGCACATTTTATAGTTTATTAAAACAAACAAATCTATACTACAGCACAAAAAAACACCAATAATGTGCGAGTTCACACAACCTGAAAAAAAGAACAATCAATGAAAGACTTACTTACTTACTTACTTAGTCGTTCCCCTTCTACCGTGAGGTGTAGAGGTTTGGAAGAGAGAGCGCCAGGCTATCCTATCGGCTGTCTTCCTCCTGGCCTGGTTCCATTCTAGTCCTCGGTCCTTCAAAGATTGTCTAATGTTGTCCTCCCAGCGGACTCTGGGTCGTCCTCGGGGTCTGGATCCTTGGCTCTTTGTTTCTAATGCTTGTCGTGGTATCCGATCTTCTCCCATTCTGCAGACATGGCCAAACCATCTTAATTAGGACTGTTCTACTTGGGTCTGCAGGGGGTAGGATTTAAGGCCTTGACGTATCGTCTGGTTGCGTACCATGTCTCTTCTTGTTACTTCAACCACCTTCCTCAGATAATGAAAGACACAATTATCAAATTACCACACTCTCTTCCACACCTACACGAAAACAACTAAGGTTAAAGAAATATACCGGGCGGGGGTCTCTAGGTAAGAGCCACCACCCCTGACTACTCTATTGTTACTAACTAAACACACTGTGGAGTCCTCCGCCACCTGACTACTCTTTACTAGTGTTCACTCTGTTCCGGTTAAGACTTATTAACTAATTTGACTACAATGTCTCAAAGGCGCTCTTGGCAGTCCTGCACAACTAACTTATACACCACATAAATCCTACTCTCCTGAATTCTGCAGAACTAACTCAGAGGCTCTCCTCTAGTAGTTTCTACCTAACTCTACTGTTCCTGAGGAACACAACTAACTCCACTCTCTCCCCTCTGTTTTGGTTCAGTGCCTTCCTGACGCTATTGTCTTCATCTGGGGGCTTCGATGCATTGCTCTTCATCACGTACCTCCTCCCATTAGCATTTAGAGAGGTATGATTTCCCTCTCTCCTCTCCAGAATAACTGATGAAGGGGCACTTGATGAATATATATATATATTGGTATATTGGTAGTATAGCAACTTTGGGCAACACAGAGATACAGTTCAGACTGTCAGCTTTTTAAATGTGATGTATAATTTACACCACCATATTAGGGTTTTTCTCTCATCTTTACTGTACAAAAAAAAAAAAAAAGGTTATTCCCGTTGTATATATCAAACTGTCCATTTTAGTATTTCTGAATGGATGTGAGTTTACATGTGCCCTATATGAAATATTCATGTGAGAAAACTAATGGTTGAGGAGTTAATTGTTTGGGGAGGAAATGACAATGGTTAAAAGTAAGCAGACATTTTTCTTTTTGAAATACTTTTTCTCACTGGCCATTATCTTCCTCAGCAGTCCAACAAATTCTCAGAGATGTAAAGTAGCCAGTTTTCTGACAGTATCTTTAGGATGTTGAAGTAACAAGAAGAGACATGGTCCGCAACCATTGCCTCAAAACCTAGCCCCTGCCGACCCAAGTGGAGCAGTCCTGATTATGATGATTTGGCCATATCTGCAGATCGGAAGAAGATATATATACGTTCGGCCCAATGTGGGACCCGCAGCGTGCTAAAGGTTAATTTATTTACTTATACTATACTACAATTATTGCTGCTACCCTGTTTCCGTTTCGTGACTACTATTTTTTGTTTTCCTTTGTCACTTGTTTGTGGTTGACGAAGGGTAAAACCCGAAACGTCCCTTGTCTCATGTGAACTGTTATTTGTAAAACTGTTTCAATACCGTTTTATTAGTTTATAAACTTATATCATATATGAGTGCACCACATGTTAATTTAAATTTTTGTTTATTTCTTAATGTTCCTGCGCTATTCACCTAAAGAAGTTCCCTTTGCCACCATTGGTAGTATAGCAACTTTGGGCAACACAGAGATACAGTTCAGACTGTCAGCTTTTTAAATGTGATGTATAATTTACACCACCATATTAGGGTTTTTCTCTCATCTTTACTGTACAAAAAAAAAAAAAAAAAAGGTTATTCCCGTTGTATATATCAAACTGTCCATTTTAGTATTTCTGAATGGATGTGAGTTTACATGTGCCCTATATGAAATATTCATGTGAGAAAACTAATGGTTGAGGAGTAAATTGTTTGGGGAGGAAATGACAATGGTTAAAAGTAAGCAGACATTTTTCTTTTTGAAATACTTTTTCTCACTGGCCATTATCTTCCTCAGCAGTCCAACAAATTCTCAGAGATGTAAAGTAGCCAGTTTTCTGACAGTATCTTTAGGATGTTGAAGTAACAAGAAGAGACATGGTCCGCAACCATTGCCTCAAAACCTAGCCCCTGCCGACCCAAGTGGAGCAGTCCTGATTATGATGATTTGGCCATATCTGCAGATCGGAAGAAGATATATATATGCCTCTGGCTGTAGATCTAGCTCTGATAATGGCACCCTATTCTTCACACAACGATGATTTAACCCGCTACGGGTGTTGGCCTACTGCTTTATTGTGGCAGTATTTAAACAATTGTGGTGAAGTGGGATGTTATAAATATTTATAGGGGACTTAGTGTACTGACTGAGATCAGCTGTGAAGGTATCTATATCTATTAAGAGTAGTGTATTATAGATAACCTTACTTGCTACCACATATCTATATATCTCAGTCAGAATTATTCTGGAATAGTGTGATGACTACGTTATGTGTCTAGGGTATGTGTATGATGAAGTGTAAGTCACAACAACAGACAGATAAACAATTTAATTTAATCCACTACTCTTGACAACACTGTGACACTCACATACATATAGCACTCTATGAGAATATCTTAAGGAGTCACTGATAACTTTTCAAATAACAATATGTATTCATTTTTGTCATAAAGGTATATGTGTCCTGATTCAAATACAAAGGAACCAGGAATCACAATCAATTTTAATTACAAGTATATGTACAGACTTTATCAATATGAATATTGTAGTGACATATATTATTAAAAATATCCTATGTGTGTCAGTTGTGTAGTAGTAATATGAGGTAATACTGGTTTTGTTTTGTTCAAGCTCTGTTGGTATTTGTCATCATGACTTCAATAGTTTGTCTTTTGGGACTAGTATTGGAGATGTTCTCAGTTCCTGATATTAAGACAATTAAATTCCCCTCTGAATGTTATTTTTATAAAGTCATTTCAAGATGAGGGGGCATAATGTTGAGCTCAGCTGGCCAAATCAGCTTATCTTGCGTGATGGCGGCAGGCAAGGACTCCTCTGCTCGAATTCTCCTCTGGGCTCTGGAGACACCTCACTGATAGCTAAATGGACCAAGGAGTATGCTGTCCGACTCTGGATTCAGCAAAGCTCTGACCAGGTGCTGCTCAGTACCATCAAGACCACGGTCCCTGAAAACAAGAAGGATGTACCTTCTACTTCATAACTAATTGATACTCTAGTTCTACACTGAGCACAGTACAACACAAACATTGAGTTCAGAGCGTTAGGCCAACTGTCAGCTTCATCTGAAATACTTTATACCAGTATTTACCTCCTTAATGGTCACTACGCCTCTGCACTTCCAGCATTATTTCTGTCTAATCAATCATCCAGGTGTCAGTGTACTATTTGGCCATTCCATGCCGTTTTACTTCCCTCCGACACCCTCCGTTCAGGCTGGAGCATTATAGGCTTTATCTCCTGTTTGCCACTGAACTACACATATATATACAGGCATAAATTAACAATTTACATTCAATTTTCATTAAAAGATACTGAATGGTTCAAGCTTACCACAATTTCATGGAAATAAACACAGATACGTTGATTAGCAATGAATTCTGGCACAATTACTGGCACAAATTCCCATCTGCTTATGTTCCAGGCTTTTATTTAGCAAAATATTAGCTGGCTTCAACGCACTGTTGCTTTATCAAGCTTATTTGCACTAGTGGTCTCGAACTAACGCTCCTAAGTGAGTATATCAGCGAGTCTAGCCAATGAGGCCACGTTTCGACAAGTGTTTGAAAAAATGTTACCTTTTCACGTCTCCCCTAACAACGAAGATAGTATTTATAGCCCGACCAATCGTGGCTAGTCTTTCATTTGTTGCGCTCCAATCAATTTGGAGTTTACATGGTAGGCTAATTCTGTAACGTAAGATTTTTTTCAAACACGTTATAAAAAAATTTTATGAGCAGAAATGATTCCATGCTGTCAGGCATCCGCACTATTTTATTTTGGGTATAATTTATTAATTCCTGGACTATTTGCGTAACGTTTTACATATTCTTTGTCAGCAAGCCCTAAGGAACCCAAATATCCAAATTTAAAAGAGCTACGTGGCTGCGTTCAAAATATGTATTTTCTACCTCCTGTTTCGAAGATGTGATGTCTGGGTACTGTTATGTTTTCAACCGTAAACCCATCTATTGTTATCTTTCCTAATAAGCGTTTTTTATGATTTTAAAACCTAACTCTGGGAAGGGTAGTGAATTTATCACTGTCCGTCCGAAAAAGTTAGTGCTTGTAGTCTTACACGCGTGATGGCAGCATTTGTGTATCGCTCGACGCGTGTTGCATGCGTTCCTGATTTTCAGCCCTCCCTCTCTCTTTATCCTTTAGTCCATCTGTTCGTTCGTTTTGGTAACGCAGTATAATTAATGTTAGGATTAATTTAGGTCATTACGCAGTCTGCCTCTCAATGTTTTTCCAAGAAATACAGCACACGTTTCATTGAAGAAAGCGGGTCATAATACAGTAAGCTTTTACTATCAACGTGAAAGCGTTACAATTTGCAGACGAAGCAGAAAACAAGGGGGATTTCGAGTACCTTCTTTGTGACAGCACTGTTATTTACCATTGCTCTTTTCTTTATTAATTTTATTTGTTAGGCTTCATATTTACCTAATAATTTATATATGTGGATTAGAATATTCCACGACAACAATACCAGGCAACGTAGCCTGTTCTGTATTGGGTCGTACAAGATAAGAGCTCTAATTCCTAGGCAATTCCACGCTGAGGTATACGTTTCCTCACGTCATGAGAACTTCTAATGCCTCTCCGTATTGCAGACGTAACTAGGGCACCAGTTACTATGCGCGTACCCCAGTTCTCTTCAATTACAATGTTGTCTCTTGCCTCCCTCTCTGAGAAGGCAAAGTCCGTTGCAGGCTTAGGATTACCTACCCTCCGCCGTGAATCGCTGTAAGACAAAATAACAACTTATTTACACCAATTCAAAAAAATACATAATTCAAAACACATTAACAACCAAGATTTACCTACACCCCGTTTCCCATACCATAATAAAACTTCCCTAAATACAAGCTCCTATCTCTAAGTATTATTTCTGCCCTCGGGTCAGACTAAACGCTCACTCCTTCTCCTCCCCTGCACTATTCTTATATTAAAGGCAGCCCATGGAAAGTTATCAAATTAGAACAACTTATTTAGCACACAAATGCATACACCATATATCAGAATATTAAACACTCTTCACCCCTTCTCCTTCTGAATTACATTAATTATAACCGTTTCTTAGGCACCCACAAAAAACCCGCGTACATACACTTCTATTTATCATAATCAACTGTGGTTACTCTGAACTCGTTATAACGTTACAAAGTGCTCTCGTCTAACCTACGCCCCTATTCTCAACTGTTAATATCTCAAACCCACGCCACGAAATCATAGAACTCACTAGCTAGACATAGTATATTTACAACAAAACTTACACTACACAGGCTCTAGCTTTGTAGAAGTCGGCAATGGATGGCAACTACTGAGTAACAATAAAATTAAATCCCAGAAGAAAGCTTACTCTTACTTGTTAACTCTGTTAGCTAAAATTCTTACACCACTTATAAAGTTTACGAACATACCCAGACTTTCAGAATATCGACGAACCTGGCAGACTGAACTGACGCTATTCACGGCAATAAAATTCTTGGACTTGGGAGCACTAACTAATAATTTGGCCCTGCATATATAGAGCCAATTTTCTGATGCAAGACCGACGCGGTGAGTCATAGCTTCTACCATCGTCTCCCAAAATCGGCTTCCAACCCCACTTCTGACGTAATCTAATGACTGCTACATAAATTAAAAATCAAAACCAATCGTACGAGCTTCCCGCTAAATATCATAACATTATCTTAACTTGACCAATCCACTAGTGACGAAGAGTTATTCCCCCTGCTGGAAATGGTGGGGAAGGGGGGAGTTTCAAAGAAAATAGACTCCCCTCGAAGCTCGCTGAAAAATGTACGTAATATTACCTAACTATACTGACCGCCTACCAACAAGAATGACTCACTAGCCCAAGTTACAACACGGGTAGGGGTTTTCTCCCATCTCCAACCGAGAAGGGTTGGTGTTGGTGGTATGAGTCATTCTACTGCCATACAGAATAACCCAGAATTAAAACAAATACGAACTAGGACGCATTCGAATAAAAAAAAAAGAATCAAAATTAATAAATAGGACATGAAATGGGGCGAGTTGAAAATAAAAATTAACAGTAACTCATCACAAGTAGCTCTGATTGAGTGTATTTAAGAAATTGTCTGAGACATACGGATACAACACATTCATAATGATTAAATCAACTTTAAATTTGGATAGATATAAATAACAAATTTAATAATCACTTAGGTTTTTAATACTTATTAAAAATGGAATATTCTTTAACAAAAATTGATCATCCTCATATGATGTTAATGGGGAATTATATAAGGGGAAGTTTCCCTTGGCAGCTTTTATTTGACTACTTAGCTGCCAATGAGGTTTCTGCTCCAGCTGGTGTTTTGGTTCTTCGCAGAAAGGTGACTGGATTGCTCATGTTCCTGGTCAAGATTAAGAGTTGCAGCACGTTCCAAGTAAAATAAAGGAGTAACTGCAAAGCTGGTCCCGCATCTCTAAGACCCGTCTGATGATGGAGTCTAGCATCGACTTCAGGCCACTTATACCCTCACTTGTTCCAGAAATAATACCCTCAACACCAACTAGTATGGCAAAAGAAGAGAAACAAATACCCACTGAGTATTGAGTTTCCCGACACATACTTATGTGACCCCATCTTCCTATTCCACCATCCCATCTTCAGAACTTTTACCCTCTCTGAGAATTAATCTTAATCCCAGTGGGTGAAAAACTATCTTTACATTTAAAATAAATAGTTGTACATTTAACTTTACATGAAAATGTTAACACTATTGTCTGAACATACTTACATTTACATCGGTTGAAAAGGTTGTAAACCTTCATTACATTTAGAGTGAATATGTTTGAAATTTACACTGGTTGAAAAGGTTGAAACTTCCATTACATTTAGAGTGAATATGTTTAACATTTACACTGGTTGAAAAGGGATAAGGAAGAAATACTGAGGGCAATTCATGTTCGTCTATTAGAAAATGACACTGCAATCGATGAATCATCAAGGCTAAGACTGCTGGAATTTGGCATCAAACGTAAGACCAGCAGGGATGGATGTAGGAGAGGACACATCCGCCATGTATCCAACCAGTGCGCAAAAGGAACGATTAGCATTCATACTCTTCGACATTTGCTGAGGGAGACTGAGCACCTATGGGTTTGCCCAGAGTGCAATGACGTAGATTCTGATTAACATTAACTTACGCCAATCTTTAGGCTCGGCTCACAGAACTAAAGGCACTTGTTGGGGCCTCTTACACTTGGTCTGGGGTGTTGTTACTTTAACAATAAGTTCCCACTTTGACTTGTGTTTCAGTTTTCTCAGATTCCGGTGTTCTTTGTTAATCTTCTTCTTCTTTGATCCATAACTGCCAACCGTCAAAGCAGTCAGTGGTCATCATGCCTGGTGGCGTCTTGTAGGGCTGCACCAAATTGATTCCACTTTGCTCGGTCTGCGCCATCCTTCGTACAGTGCCCCAACTCTGGTTCATTCTTTGCATCTCGGCTTCCACAGTTCTCTGCCAAGTGTTTTTGGTCGGCCTCTCTTTCGCTTTCCCTTGGGGGTCCAAAGCATAGCTGTTCTAGTGATGGTATCAGGGTCCCTTCTGAGGACGTGGCCAACCCAATTCCAGCGTCTACCAGCTATGATGGTGTGCATGTCCTCCTGGTTACTCTGAATAAGTAGTTCTTGGTTGCTGATGGTGTTTGGCCAAAAGATTCTGAGAATTTTCCTTAGGCAGATTGTGTGGAAGGAGGACAGTTTCGACATTTCCTTCTCTGTTACTCTCCATCATTCCGCACCATAGAGAAGCACAGAAAGTACACAGCTCTCATAGTCTTAATTTGGTGTTTGTGCTGTACTGGGAACACTTCCAAATGTTGTTGAGACTAACAAAGGCTGTTCTCGCTTTATTCATTCTGTTGTTAATGTCCTTGCTTGTTCCACCGTCAGGTGTTACTATGCATCCTAGGTAAGTAAATGTGTCTGTCTGTTCTAACTGCTGGTTCCTTACTGTTATTGGCTCAGGAATGCCCACATTTAGTGTCATGACCTCCATCTTCTTCAGATTGATGTTCAGGCCAACCTGCTGGCCATACTTATTCAGTCTATCGGTTTTTTTCTTGGATGTGTTGATGTGAATGCGCGAGTAGTGCAATGTCATCTGCATATTCCAGGTCTTCCAGTGTAGAAAACGTTGTCCATCTAATTCCTCTTGGACTGTCCTCTGTTGTCTGGAGCATCACCCCAATCTATGGCTGTCAAAAAATAATGTTGTTGATAAGGGGCATCCCTGTCGTATTCCTGTTTTCACTTCGAAAGTTACATTACTCAATCCAACACTGCATGTAAAGTTAGAATAGAGGCTTTTTATGATGGAAACAATGCAGCTGGAATTCCATAAGCCCTCAGTATTTTCCATAGGCTGTCCATGTGTATGCTGTCGAAAGCCTTTTCAAAATCAACAAAGTTAATGTATAGCTGTCACTGCCATTCTGAGCACTGCTCTATAATGTTCCTGAGGGTGAATATATGATCTGCACATCTTCTGTTCTTTCTAAAACCCGCTTGTTCTTTCCTCAGTTTATGGTCAACTGCTTTTGAAACTCTCTGGATGATTACCCTGCCTAGTATTTTGCTGGGAACTGAGAGGAGAGTAATTCCTTTCCAGTTGTTGCAGTCTGCAAGGTCGCCCTTCTTGGGCAATTTGACAAATATTCCTTTGTCCCACTCTGTTGGTGTTGTCTCAGTTTCCCAGACTTATGCAAATAGTGGTTCTAATAGTTCTGCTGCTAGTTCAGGGTCTGCCTTGAATAACTCAGCACTTAGATTGTCGTGACCAGGCGCTTTTCCATTTTTTAACCCTTTGTGTGATGATTTCTTCTTTTCATGGAATGTCTGTATTTATGTCTGTCACTTTCAGCCTCAGGAACATTCAGCTGAGTCTCTGGAGGTTCCTTATTCTTATTCTTAATGATCTTCCTCTATACTTCAAACACTCATCATGTGACCTGTTTGCTGATGACTGTACTGTCTATACAAGTGATAAAAGTTGCACCACAGTAGAACAATCTTTATTGATACACATAATCTTACTAAGTGGAGCAACGAGAATCGCAAGCAAATAAATATTAGTAAAACAAAATGTATGTTAATATCAACCAGACAATAACTACAAAACTTGCAGAAAACAACACTTCAGCTCTACATTGGAACATCACGAATTGAAAACGTAAATGAACACAGAACTCTAGGTCTCACTGTTGACCAACACTTAAGTTGGAACTCACACGTACATGCACTCACAAAGCAAACAGCACAAAAAGTTTACCAATTAGCCAAATTTAAACATTTCCTTTATGGAGGAGGCAAGGAAAATGTTCTACATATCTCATATACAAACGCATCTAGACTACTGTTCCACAATCTGGGATGGTTGTTCTGTCTCCAACACAAAAAGGCTCCACTCGCTTCAAAAACGCGCAATGCGCCTTGTTGCTGATAAACACCAATCACATTGTATAGAATTATATAATTATCTTCAAATATTACCCATCAGGAAGCGCTTCCTCTTTAACAAAGGGAAATTTATTCACAAAATCCTGTCACAGAATGCTCCAAAGTATCTTTGGCCGCTTTTAAAATATAATGAAAGACGTAGTCAGCGCTTAAACAAATTACAGGTACCCAAGCCCAGGCTAGACCTATTTAAGACTAGTTTGGCTTACTCAGCTGCTCATCTTTAGAACAATCTTCCCAATGACCTGAAAAACATGCACAGTCCCTACTTATATAATCATATACTGTTCAAATACTTTATGAGTGCTGATTATATGCCACCCTAACTGATTGTGTTGTACTTTTATCTAATATACTGTATGGAGGCTCTGATGATCTAGTTTTTCATTACAATATACTTATTCTTAATTTTGTGATCAGGTACTGTTAATGTATGCTGTTATACTACCTTGTAATGTTGTATTGCCCTTAAATTAATACTTTAAGTATGCTGGAGAATGTTTGAGTAACAGTAACAAAAGATGAGCAAGAGGAAGGAAGAATGCAAGAGGGGACTGTGCCCGATTTTCAACCCTTGGCAAATTAATTGCTTTCGTATATGTCTATCTAACTATCTACCTAGTCTGATTCTGGTCTTGAGTTTGGGACGGCAAAGACAGCGAGGAAAGTAACTGTTTACCCCACCTCATCCTGATGAACCTAGTATCATTGCACTCATTGCAGCAGTATCTGCTATGAGACTCAAAGCTGCTCACTTCTCGTAAAGTCTTTCGCGTGCACTGGAAAAAACGGTCTGCTACTGAATGACTAGGGAAGTCATTCAGTAGCAGACCGTTTGAATTTTTTACGACTTCTTATAACACACCTCTGAATATGTCTCAAATCACTAATTTACTGTATGAGGAATTCGATTTTTATCAGTGTTTTTTTTTCTTTCTTTTTTTCTTTTTTTAAATTCTTTATTTTTATTTTATTTTTCTTTAATTTATTTTAAAAACATACTTTAATTATAATGATTATTGCAAATGTATGACGTTATATTACTTTTATAATGATAAATGCCTTAAATAATGCTTAAAGTAAATATGAGGATGAAAGGATACAGCATACATGATGAGAGAGAGAGGATGGGCAGAATGTCAGACGGGCCTGCGTGCCCAATTCTTAACCCTTTGAAAATAAAGTTTGTTCGTTCATTCATTATTCAGTGTTTCTCTGAAGTGCTCTGCCCATCTTGTTTCCTGCCCCTGTGCTGTGGTGATGAGATTTCCTTGCTTGTCTCTTACTAATGTTATGTTGTTTGCACCTCGTTTTCCACTGATAGTTTTAGTTATTTTATAAACTGTGCTTAGTTCATTTCTCAGTACTGCCTCTTCTGCCTGTCTTGCAAAGTCATCCAGAAATGTCCTTTTGTTAGCACGGGTTTGACGTTTTACTTCCTTGTCCAGCTGACTGTACTGTTCACTATATATTGCCTTTAACCTGGGAGACTTAGCTTCTGTTTTCTTTCTTTTCATTTCCTTTCTCTTCGCTATGGTGTTTAGTGTTTCTGGTGTTATCCAGTCTTGGCTCTTTCTTTCCTGGAATCCCAAGCATGACTTGCTTCTTTCCTTGTATATTGTTGAGATGGTGTTGAATTTCTGGTCGACATCATCGGTTTCTGTTCTTTCCTGGCTTTTGGTAATCTGATATCGTCTCTTTACGTCGACCACGAAAGCTTTTCTGGTGAGGGGGTCCTTAAGTTTCGTGATGTTATACCTTTTCTGTTTGACTGCAACTGGTCCAGCAGCTCTGAGTTTCACCTTCAGTCTTGCTACCACTAGGTGATGATCACTTCCCACATCTGCCCCTCTTCTTACTTTCATGTCTTGTAGTGCATGTCTCCATCTGCCATTGATCATTATGTGATCTATCTGGTTTCTGTCCCATCCGTTTGTTGATTCCCACGTTAACTTGTGCACTTTTTTGTGTGGAAAAAGTGTTCCTCCAATGACCAGGTTGTTAATACTGCAGAAGCTTATTAATTTGTCCCCATTCTCGTTTACTGTTTCACTGCCGCATTTCCCCAATACTCTTTCGTTATAATTATTGTGTGTTCCAACTTTCGCATTAAGGTCTCCCTTTACTATAATAAGATCGTACCTGGATGCAGTTTCCATTTCCTTTTGTACCTGTTGTTAGAACTCGTCCTTGATCTCTTCATCGCTGTCATCTGTTGGTGCATAGCATTGTATAATTGTGGTGTTGGTGAATCTCCCTCTCAGTCTTGTTCTTATCAGTCTGTTGTTGATGGGTTTCCATTCCAGTAAAGACCTTTCCATTCCTTTCTTCAGGATAATGGCTACACCTTCATTGTGCTGACCATCCTCTCTACCAGAATAAAGTACTGTTTCCCCTGTAGCTGTTTTTATTCTCCCCATCCCTGTCCATCTGCTCTCGCTTATTCCCAGGATATGTAATTTGTAGTTCATCATCTCTGCCGTGATTTGTCTCAGCTTTCCTGCCTCATTCATAGTTCTGACGTTCCAAAATCCAATTCTGGTTTCGTGTTTTGCGGTCAGGGCATCCGTTTTCATGCCATGGCTTCCTTTCGGATTTCACCACTGGCAGTCATACAAGCCTGAGACTACATCAAAGTTTTTCCATTTGTTGCCATTTCCGTAACATGTGCAATTTTTTACATAGACAGGGGTGTTGGCCCTGTGCTAAAACCCCCAACCTGGAGGACCAGGGTACCAGCTTTTGTCTGACCCCTACCCACGCAGACCAGTCCAGCTTGGTTGAACCTACCAGGAGTAAAACTCCCACTGGCATAGCTCTGGGGATTGTCAGGGTACACAAGCTGCCATACCGCTACAAGGTATAGGTACCATTGATGGCTTCTTTTCTTCTTTGATCTGTAGCCGCCGACCGTCAAAGCAGTCAGTGGCCATTACGCCTGGTGGCGTCTTGTAGGGCAACAACAAATTGATTCCACTTTGCTCGGTCCGCGGCAATCCTTCGTACAGTGCCCCAACTCTGGTTCATTCTTTGCATATCAGCCTCCACAGTCCTCCGCCAAGTTGTTTCCGGTCGGCCTCTCTTTCGTTTTCCTTCAGGGGTCCATAGCATAGCTGTTCTTGTGATGGCATCGGAGTCTCTTCTGAGGACATGGCCAATCCAGCTCCAGCGTCTGCCAGCTATGATGGTGTGCATGTCCTCTTGCTTGCTCCCAGTAAGCAGATCTTGGTTGGTGATGGTATCTGGCCAAAAGACTCGGAGAACTTTTCCTAGGCATGTTGTGTGAAAAGAGGACAATCTCGACATCTCCCTCTCTGCAACTCTTCAGCTCTCCATGCCACAGAGAAGCACAGAAAGCACACAGCTCTGATATAATCCTAATTTTGTGCCCGTGCTGCACTGAGAGGACTTCCAGATGTCGTTTACACTAAAAAAGGCTGTTCTTGCTTCGCTCATTCTGTTGCCGATGTCCCCGCCCGCTCCGCCGTCTGGTGTCACCACGCATCCTAGGTATGTTAAGGCATCTGTCTGTTCCAGTTGCTGATTCCCTACTGATATGGGGCCAGGGCCACTCACATTGAGCGTCATGACCCCCGTCTTCTTTAGGTTGATGTTCAAGCCCACCTGCTGGCTATACTTATTAAGTCTATCCGTTTTTTCCTGGATGTGTTGATGCGAATGCGCTAGCAGTGCAACGTCATCTGCATATTCCAGATCTTCCAATGTAGAAAATGTAGTCCACCCCATTCCTCTTGGACTGCCCTCCGCCGTCTGGCGCATCACCCAGTCTATGAATGTTAAAAATAGAGTGGTTGACAAGGGGCATCCCTGTCGTACTCCTGTCTTCACTTCAAAGGTTAGGTAGCTCTGCCCAATGCTACACGTAAAGTTGGCATAAAGGCCTTTTATCCATTGATGGCAGTCCTCGTTAATAATGTTAGTGTTTTCCTGGGCTCTTAAGTCCTCAAGAATTTCAATGTCCAGTCCAATAAATGAAAGCTGATCTTAGTCTTAACTCTCGCAAGGTCTAGTTGTCTTCTTGGCGCGAGGTAGATTTTCACAGTGTTCTACTCTGGCTGAAGTGTCAGGTTATATTGCCTGTCTTCCCCCCGCATTTGTTTGTTACGATGTTAAGCAATCGGAAGGAGTGTTGTGCTTTCATTCCGAATGTCTGCCAATCGTTTCAAACATGCGTGTTTTGTGGGGTAATTAAAATTATTTTCTCATGGAAATTTCTGCGTGTTACTGCAGAGGTCATGTCTCCCAAATATGGAATGAAAACATCCGATCCTCTCTGTGCAATGTTTACAAATAACTTCTTACACCTGCCCGGACTATTACAACATTTCTGCTCAGGTGATAAGTGATAAGTGGGTGTCTGTAATCTGTCCACAGACGGGTAATTTATCGCCCGGCACGCCTTAGGTAAACCCAATGCTCGATCGCTGACTGGCCCATCTGGGTTAATGATGAATTATCACTGAGAGGAGTGTAAGATGATATGAAAGTACTAAATATCTGCTTGATAGCAGAGAAAGGGGCGACCACGGAAATTTAGTACACACAAAAAATGTAACTAAATACTGCCGGAGAGGAAAAGAGATCGACAAAATAATTCTGTGACAATTGTTGTGATAAATGGATAGTGGCAGAACTGGAAAATGGGAACAGATATCATGATGAATGGAGACTGACATAATTCAATAGTTGCAGATTTTGTGACAGATGGAGAGTAACGGAAATTGATAGACAGGAATAGATACTGTAGACAAATGGACAGTGACAAAACTTGATAGACAGTAACATATACTGTGATTAATGTAGAGTGACAGAAATTGACAGATAGTGAACAGATATTGCAAAGAATGGACAGCATCAGAATGTGATAGACAGTGTGCAGATATTGTGATCAATGGAGTGACAAACTTGATAGACAATGAACAGATACTGTGACGATTGGACAGTGACAGGAATGTATGCACACTAACAAAACATAGACTAACAGGTAGCAGTAAATATAAATTCACATATAGTTATGAAAATTTATAAATCCATGGTAACTGAGCATAATTACGACAGATATTACTCCAGTGAACATGAATGTCAATACTTTCAACCACAAACTGTTTGTAATAACAAAACATTTCATACCCCCCTTTTAACCATAAACAGTAAAGATAGTCCAAGAGCACATACTGTTCTACAGAAGTAAAGCATTACAGACTTCCTCGTTATCTTTGCCATCTGTAATTCAAGAGCCAGGCACCCATTTACAGCTGGGCTGACTGGAGATGACGATAAACCTGGTTTTGAACCTGGTAACTCTGCCTCAAGAGGCAAAGGCAATTTCAACAAAAATCTTATATCACCATCATTGGCCTTTTTGTTCCCCATGGAGCATGGAACCATCACTGCATGAAGCCTGCACAACACATTCACGTGCTCTTGCAGCAGCGGTTTCTGTAACAACCAGTTTTACAAGATAAGGTTGCCCAGCAACAAGCACAATGTTACATTGGTTGTCCTTGTATGACATACCTGAGGTAGTAGTAGTAGTCCTATTCTTTCATCATAACAGGACCCCCCCAGTAACTACACAGGGGGAAAAAATCTTATAACATACTTTAAATGGATCTCATATTTTGAGCATGCATCCTTCTATTCTGAGCATGCATCCTTTTATTTTGAGAATGCATCATTCTATTCTGAGCATGCATCCTTCTGTTCTGAACATGCATCCTTCTATTCTGAGCATGCATCCTTCTATTCTGAGCAAGCATCCTTCTATTCTGAGCAAGTAAGCTTCTATTCTGAGCAAGCATACTTCTAATCTGAGCAAGCATTCTTCTATTCTGAGCAAGCATTCTTCTATTCTGAGCAAGCAAAATTATATTCTGAGCAAGCAAAATTCTATTCTGAGCAAGCATCCTTCTCAGCAAGTAAACTTCTATTCTGAGCAAGCATCCTTCTATTCTGAGCAAGTAAGCTTCTATTCTGAGCAAGCATACTTCTAATCTGAGCAAGCATTCTTCTATTCTGAGCAAGCATTCTTCTATTCTGAGCAAGCAAAATTATATTCTGAGCAAGCAAAATTCTATTCTGAGCAAGCATCCTTCTCAGCAAGTAAACTTCTATTCTGAGCAAGCATCCTTCTATTCTGAGCAAGTAAACTTCTATTCTGAGCAAGTAAACTTCTATTTTGAGCAAGTAAGCTTCTATTCTGAGCAAGTAAACTTATATTCTGAGCTAGCATCCTTCTATTCTGAGCAAGAATACTTCTATTCTGAGCAAGGATTCTTCTATTCTGAGCAAGCATTCTTCTATTCTGAGCAAGCAAAATTCTATTCTGAGCAAGCATCCTTCTCAGCAAGTAAACTTCTATTCTGAGCAAGCATCCTTCTATTCTGAGCAAGTAAACTTCTATTCTGAGCAAGCATCCTTCTATTCTGAGCAAGTAAGCTTCTATTCTGAGCAAGCATGCTTCTATTCTGAGCAAGCATCCATTTCTGAAAGTCTACCAACTTCTAGGTTGTAATTTGGTATTATTTGTTTCACAGCACCTGCTGCATTCTGGCTAAGACTGCTGGATTTTCTATTCTTGTGTATTGAAGTAAATTGATTAGTATAAATTTTCTACATTTTATTTAATGATGGTCACATAACTTATCCTTTTTTTTCCCAAGTACAGAGGGTCCTCAATATATGCCACGCCGATGTATGTCATTTGGCATATTTCGTTCATTATTCAGGGATGGTAAACTCAGTATACATTGTCTATATTCACACTCACGTCATTTAAACAGGAACGTGCATGTATATTTCCCTCAAATCTTCTCTTTCTCCATCTGTATTTAAATTCATAATTATATACTGTATATAAAATGTAAAAATATATACAGTATGAATCAAAACATAAGTACAGGTAATTTTTATTAATAATTTAATATCGTATTTTCTAATTATTATTTAGTAATTAAAATAAATTATACTGTATTACAGTTTAGTGTACAATAAAATAAGTTTCCTATTCACATGCCGATACGCTTCCATATAAATCCAAATTTTTTAGTTGGTCTGGAATGTATCTCCCACATAATTGTCACGTAGGGTTTATATTCATTTAATTTCCTACATCTTCTTCCTATTCGTTCACCCAAATTCTCTCTTTTATTATCTCTGTATTTCATTTTTTTTCCTGTATATTTTTCATCCATTCGTTTTGCGAATATTATTTTCATATAATTCGCAAACTTTACCTGTTTCTTTCTCAAAACTGAGAATCGCACTAGGACGATATTACGTAGATGTCAGGGCTGCAGGGCGTCAGAAGGCGTGATAAGTCGGTTCGCTGAACATAGGACGTAGCAAATCGTCTACATTCTCACCGAGCGCGCGAGCTTCTTCTCGGCATTAGTCCCGGTGAGGTGTGATACTTTACATCTGCACCGGTCAGTATCCAGACATTTGTCTGGAAAATCCCAAACTGACACGGCGCTCACTTGGGCCATGGTCAGCTGTAGTGTGAAAACTGCCCTGCAATGGAGTCAGGCTGTCTGGGATTTGAAACTGACACGCGTACATCGTGGTCAGTAGGTGACAGTTACGACACGCGTTAAGCGGACGTAAATGTTGGGAGTAGGGGAGATAATTTCGCTTGGCGAAATAAGTTTGGGCCCTTTGTCTGATTTTAAGATATTGGCCAAGTTTGAAACTTTAATTTCATTCTCGCTCATAGACTCCACAGTAGATAGGTCGCTCGTAAACAGAATAGCTGTTAGCGAAGATCTCAGTTTGTTTCGGCAATTTGTCGAACTTCTAGACTTCCAGAAATATTTTCAGCATTTTTATTCTTAAGTTGTGCGACTACCTGTAATTCTGTGGTTGAGGTAATTAATATGATAGATATATAGATTTTGTGAGTGTTAAAGTGTTAAATCGCTTAATTCATTTTAATCTATTTCTTTAGCGCAGAAGAGAAATAAAGTGGTAGGCTATTATATTTTCTAGGGAAGCATTCAGTGGAAAGCAGAATAAAATTAAAATTTCTAGCTTATAACGGCAATTGTAGCTATTTATAAATTTAATTTAACTGCTAATACTCAGTCGAGTGTATTTTTCTAAACTAACGTATAAACTCTAGAATCCAGCCTCATGAATGGTGACGGAATACGCACGTGTTCTTAATTTATGAGGATTGCTGATTTTTAAATATAACTTACGTCACGGGAAGTTTAAATGATAAGCAAAGCTCTCTGCTTGCAAGTTTAAATGTAAGTTTTAACCAGTACAGATTCTGTTTATTATATTATATGTGTTATTTTTTCCTCCACACAGTGAAAGTTTTGGGGTGACCCTAACTTTACCAGCACCTAGTAGTAGTTTCCATACTTGTGAAGAAATAGACCGTCCTTATTTTGAACCACGTGGGTTTTCTCAAGTAACACTGATCTGACGGTGCAAGTTAGACAGAAATACTAATATCCCTATAACGGGTTTTCAAAGACTGTAATGATAAATACTGGACCTTGGAGCCAGCACTTAATTTCTTCTAGAAACTCTATATAATTTGCTGCCTGGTGGCGTGAATATTAACAATCATTTCCCGACTAGATTATATCTTGTGGACAAATCTGTGGTGTGACTAAAGTGAATCCTATACTGAGAGAAGGCACCGACCTGACATTCATCATTTTTTAGAAACCTACGCTATTGACACTGTGCTCTGCTAACTCCCGCGCCTGGAATAATTGTTAGGTGACTTAATCAGACATTTGAACAAATTTGCATACCCAAGTAGTCGTTCCCGGAGACTCCAAGTTAAATACGTCTTTTGGAACTGGGGACTTCTTGGCAGAAGACTGCATTTTTTGAGTCTGTGTGAAAATCTAAAATCAATGTGTTCCAAGAGGCAGCAAGCAAAGTCGTGAGTACAAGTATGAGAAGCCATGGCGGAATGAATGAGTGTACGCTGGTTTGAGTGATATTTTTCACTATTTTATCTTTGACACCCTGTTGCTGTCCTATTTGTTTTTTTCAATCTGCATAATTTGTTGCTAAGGCTAGAGTTCTTGTGTTTTTGTCTTAGGTTAAATCAGATTTTTTTTCAAACTCTGTGCATATAATTACGAGATAAAACAAAGACAACTCTTAGAATCAAACTCTATGTATCTGTGACTCGGGCGCCATCATCTGTTCTCTTAACGGGGCCGGGCTAAACCTAGAGTTAACACTATAACGGGGCTATCATCCTTGCAACATTTCCTTGATTTTTTATGACTATGTGTATATGTATTTTCCTTGATGTACTTTCTTTGATGTTGTGAGCCGATTTTTCCTGATAATAAAATCGCTCTTGAACTTAATAATCGTGTTTGGTCAGCTCGTTCTAGATATATATATATCATTGTTATAGTTTTCCCACGTCTGTGTGTTTACCTGTCGTCACGTGTATGTGCGTGCCTGTGAGTGATAGAAATATACGTAATATGTATATTGGTGTAGTCTGTCTGACGCTGTAACAACTGTTGTAGAAGATAGGTGAGAGAGAGAAGAATTCTTTTCGCTTTCAGAGACAGCCACTATATCAAATCTATCATCTCACGTGTGTGGAAATTCTATTACCTTTCACTAACTCTCACTGAGTCTATCACCCATTCAAACCTATTCAGAAGGGACCAAACCTAGTCTTAATTCTCCTATCGGAAATCTACGACAATAATACATTAGTTCAATAGGAAATCAATGTCCCATATACGCCGTTTCATTATAAGTCGTGCTTTTTAGGAACATCACTGTAACGTATATCGAGGACCCCTGTATTTCTACTGAATAACATAATTTTTTTTTTAAATCACTGGTTACAATAAATGTGAACTGGTTACACTAGTCTGGAAGGGTAGGTATTCTCCCCCCACCCCAGCTTTTGAAAAATGAGCTCATTGTGCCATTTTTTCATAAGCTCAGATATGGAGTGCCCTATTTTCTTTTCTGAAGCTCAGGCACGATTGCCCTAGTTGTCCTGTATGGGAATGTGAAAACCTAGCAACCTTATCTCTCTCTCTCTGATAGCATGTCTTGAGAATTTCACAATGCTTATAATTTAACACCACAAGTTTACCAAGTTATTTTTGATTACTTTCATACATCTATTACATTAATTTATTTTCATGAAATTTTTCTAGATATCATATAATTATTGTGGGATTATTTAATGGGATCTTGTTGAAATCATACCTTTGTTACATAACTTCACATAATGGGGTTATATTATATTCAAATCTTCTATCATCTGCTTATTGTTGTACCTAAGGAGCAGCTACCAATGGTCTCTCCACACAGGAAACATGCAGCAAAGCTCTTCATGTGCTCTAGCAGTCAAGGTTTATGTAGGTATTTGTTTTATATAATGAAGTTGCCATCTCCTTTAGGCACCTCTTACAACATGCCTGAAGGAACAGTGGTCGTACTTTTTCTTTACCTCTAGAGACCCCAGGGAACCCCATGGGGTTTCAGTTCAAACATTAATTTCACAACTTGACTTACTGGGATTTTGTTTGGATGAGCACTACGTACAGACTCTACATCTTTGTTTCTTTCAGCTGTAAAAGATAAAGAGGAAATTCTACAAACAACAAATAAGGATATTCACTAAGATTACAAAACTGAATGCAAGGTGAAGGACAAAGGCGTGAAAGAAACCATGTCTTCCTCACACACAACAAGCACACAAAGTATGAACATTACTTGAATAAACTGACATTGTTCTTGCAGTCATGTATTATTCAGCATGATTAAGGGAGGGCTCGACAAATTCTCTCAAAATCTAGACACCAAAGGTCAAAACCAGAGTGACATGACATGCAACTGTGAAACTGCCTGCCTGTAAATTAATTCACTTTTCAAGATAAAACCTAACTACATGCATGAGCTAATCTAAGTTAACCTCTAGTGATTTTATTTATTTACAATTATCTTGGAATAGACAGTCCCAGAAATGTAGCCCTCATGAAAAAATAAATGGTTTGTGACATAATTTGTGCGCTCTCTTCTCCTCTCCGGCAGTATTGAGCTACATTTGTTGTGCATACTGAATTCAGTGCATTACTCTTTTGTTAGCACTCTCTTTTCCCCAACTGTAATTGTTCACATTTCATGCTTCGATGCATGACCGGGCCAGACAAGCGTATCGCCCATCCCTGAGAGATTAATTGAGTCTCTATAACATGATAACACCCCACTGACTCCAGGTATATTTACGTATATCGAGCTAATAAGAGGAATTTCGCTGAATTAAATCAGCTGGGGGCTTGAACAAGCTAATTCATACAATATACATCTTCAAAAAAGGTATGATTAAAAAGTTAACGTGCTCAGACTCGTTCAGCATTGTTCTTGACTTCTGAAATATCTTGTGAACACTCCCTTGAGGTAGAAGCATCATTATCCTTCTATCTACAACTCTACCAAGAGTAATCTTGTGCAAAGGTAGACACCTTTGAAGACCCACATTAGATACTCTAGGTTTTGGCCACTTTTGGACCACTACTGCAGAGCAAGACGTCTAAGATTTGCTGAGTTACTAGGCTGAGTCGTACATATTTTTTTACTTTGAATTTTACTGGTTTATACTAGCTTGGAGTGTTAAAGATTCATACGAGGCTGGCAACCTCAGCATGTGAAAAGGATACATTCATGAACACCACAACTAGCGCTGGTGATTGCTTCATGCTAGTTCTCACAGAAGAACCACAAGCAATGGTAATCCCAGACTCCAAGTGGAGAAAGGAAGTGGATCATGACGACATCATATGTACAAGTATATTATCATTTGTAATGAATTGTATGTATGCTTAAAGTTGTTCCTTCAGGAACAAGCCATTTGCCACTGTCCAGTTGAAATTTTTTCATTACATTAACTAAAAGAATGGTGATTTTTCATCACATCCCCTGAGTTATATGATATACACTCAGAGAGAGTACAAATTCTGATAAAAATATTGGTGACGGACAGCGGGGAAAGGCACCTGATCTAAAGCAGGAAAACAAATACTTAGCAGCAGAATGTGTTCTTTCATTCCCTCTAAAGTTAGTGGTACGGATTGGAGAGACCATTTGAGGTTCTACCCACATTACCAGCTGTACTAGTATGTGGTTCTTCTTCTTTTTTTCTTCTTCCTCGTTCGCCCTGAAAAGGACGTTGGTTGCGTTGTGTCCGTTTACAGCAACGCTGCGATATCTGCACCTTTCGGCCGACACATCCGACTTCAGCATGGCATTTTTTGGGACCGGGTTTGCCTTCCCACTTTGATCCCTACTCTCTCAGCCAGACTGCAGTGATGCAGCCTGTTTCCAGGACCACACTTGAAGGTGGAGTAGGGTCTTGGTCAGCTCTGGTTCGCTGACCCTGACGCAAGCAGTCAAGCTATGGGTCACTGACTGCATTCTCTATTGCTGCATCTTTGGGTCCCAATGTGGTTCAAAGCTTGAGATCGACATGTGAAACCTATATCCCACGGGTGGTGAAGATCCCTGCCTTCACCCGAAGCGGTTACCTCTAGAATCCTTTGGAGACGTGCCCTTGCAACAGAGATGAAGTGACAGAACCAGCAGCACCAACATTTCAGCAATTAGGAAGCTAAGTTATAAGTTTAGCAGGCCACCTCAAAAGACTATATTTTCATCTCCCAAACCGAGATCTATGATGAACCATAATTTCTCATAATTACCATTTCATATTTATTTACATTTGTTTCAAAGTAACTGAGCATTAAATTTGTATATGTTGATTTTGACAAATTCATAGTTGAATTTATCATTACAGAGAGAAAGGCATATGTATGATCCAGAACCTCTAGTATATATTCATTAATATATATACATTATCTTTATCGAGCTAATAAAAGGAATTTCACTGAATTAAATCAACTTGGGGGCTTGAACGAGCAAATCATTTATATCCATCTTTACAAAAGGCGGTGGGTCAGATACAAAGTTAACGTGCTAAGACTCATTCAGCATTGTTCTTGACTTCTGAAATATCTTGTGAAGACTCCCTTTGAGGTAGAAGCATCATTATCCTTCTATCTACAACTCTGCCAAGAGTAATCTTGTGCTAAGGTAGACACCTTTAAAGACCCACATTAGGAACTCTAGGTTTTGGCCACTGTTGGACCACTACTGCAGAGCAAGGGGAGGCAACCTATAACATGGCTAAAACAAAGCTATGATATTTTTGTTTCACCGTTCATCTTTAAACATCAGTCTTTGTTATGGCTTTCAATTTATGAAAATGAAAACGCTGGAACACTTTTTCAGTGCTGCTCTGTTTTGAGAAAGTGATGTTAAAATCGGCACTTACGTATAAAATAACATAACGGCTTAGTTCTGTTTTGTTCACATCATCTTCCTAAAGTATGATGCTTATTTAAGCCTATCTACATTTTTTTTTTTAAAGTGAATCTGATTCAAATAATGGCTATAGACTGGATTATGAAAAAAACCAAAACACCAACCAAAAGAAATGGAGTTAGTGGACTTTGAAAAAACAGCATGACAATCTAGATTTTGCATAACCTGGCTCTTCTGTCCCGTAATTGTAACCACAACCAAGACAAAATGAGAATACTTTAGTAAGTTTGTCTGCCTCTTCGTTACCTGGAATATTGCAATGGGCTGTTATCCACTTGACTTTGCACTTTATTTTTCAAAGGGTTTAGAATTGGGCATGCAGGCCTGTCTGACATTCTGCCTTCTTTCTTTCTCTTGTCTCTATACTGAATCCATTTATTCTCACATACAATTTAAATATTAATGTAAACAATTTTTAAAATAATAAAATAAAATGTAAAAATCACAACACTGTAACAATACAATAACAGAATACTCACATTTACAGTACCATATCATAATCGATATTGAACAAGGCAAAAATCATCATCAAAACCTACATACGATATATTATAATGATTTGGGAACATAACTAAATTAGTGTGGCATGTAATCTGCACTCATGATGTATTTGAAAAGTCTGCGATTGTATGAATATGGACTAAGCTTGCTTTTTAGGTCTTAACAGCATATAGGAAAAACAAAAATATACACAAACAAAAATTAATTTATAAGGATCCGTGATGGTGTGATGAGAATGTGGGGCTCTGTACATGCTTGTTGCTGATGGCAGAAGATTGGTTGATTGGGTGTCATCCCTGACACACCAGCTTTCACACCCTTCCCTTTTGTTAACAACATGGCGTATAAGTATTAAAACCGTAATAATCTTACTGTTTATGAGACTATCCGTGGCCTGGTCCATGATGATCTTCTTCCTTCTGGTGCTTTATCTCTCCATATTTTTTATAGTAGTCTTGGTAAGCCTTCCTTTTACATGCTTCCTAAGGTGCATAAAATTGCTAACCCTGGTAGGCCTATTGTTTCAGCATGTTCTTGTCCCACCGAACGTATTTCTGAATTCCTTGATAGTATTTTCCAGCCTTTAGTCGCCAATCTGCCTTCTTATTTGAAAGACACTACTCGTGCTATCACTACTTTTGATTCGATCAGTTTCACACCTGATCGTACTTACCGTCTTTTCCTCCTAGATGTTTGTTCCCTTTATACTTCTATTCCACATGCTGATGGTCTGAAGGCACTCCAATTTTTTTTCTCGACCAGTGTACTGATCTTACTATAAGTACAGGTCCGCTTCTTCGCCTTGCTGAGTTGGTTCTTATTCTCAACTCTTTTGAGTTTAATGGCCAATTCTTCAACCAAATCAGTGGCGTCGCTATGGGTACTAAGATGGGCCCTAGTTACGCTTGCCTGTTTATGGGCCACTTTGAATATTTGGTCTTTCAAAGTTATGATGGACCAATACCTGAGTTTTACCGCCGCTATATTGATGATGGTATTGGTATTACAGACATGTCTGAGGTAGACCTCCGTCGATTTATTGACTATGTTGGTAATTTCAATCCTGCCATCAAATTCACTTCTGAAATCTCTATGACCTCAGTGAACTTCCTTGACATCACTGTGACTATTAGTCCTACTTGTCTTAAAACGTCTGTCTATTATAAGGCTACTGACGCTCATGGTTTCCTTCTTTATACTTCATCGCATCCTCTTAGTTGTAAAAATTACATTCCCTTTTCTCAACTTCTTCGCTTGCGTCGGTTATGTCACGATGACGATGATTTTCATCAGCGAGCTCAAGAGATGCTTGAGTTCTTTCGACGACGTCTTTATCCAGAACATGTTTTATCTGATGCCCTTAATCGTATCACATGCGTCACTTGTCAGACGGCACTCACTACTAAACCTTCTGTCCAATCTGACAGACTCAAACTGGTTCTAACTTTCCATCTTCACTGTCTGGCGGTAAAGAGAATTCTGTTTCGACATCTGCCTATTCTTAACTCTGATCCTGATACCAAAGAGTTGTTTCATGATACACCTTTGGTAGCTTATCCTAGGGATAGGAATTTTAGGGATATTCTTGTACACAGTCGCTTGCGACATACTAGGCCGTCTTACTTCGGTACTAAACCGTGCCAACGCCGGATATGTAAGACCTGTCCGTTTGTACTCCAAACTCAGACAGTCACTTTTCCGAAAGGAAAATTTATCATTAGAGAGTCTTTTACGTGCGAATCCAGAAACCTGATTTATGCTATCATCTGCAAGAGATGTGGCATGACCTATATTGGTGAAACTGGCAGGCGTTTGGCAGACAGGTTTCGTGAGCACTTGAATGACATCTATCATGACAAACATTTACCGGTGGCCCTTCATTTCAATAGGCCTGACCATGCAGGTAATTCTGATATTCGTGTTACTGCCCTCCTTTCATGTGCCGGTAATGACAAGACTCGCTTTTCGTTGGAGAATCACCTTATTTTTTAAATGGGTGTTTTAGCTCCCGATGGTTTGAATATCCAACATCATTTTGCATAAATTCTGGTAGCTTTTCTCTTTTTCATTCTTTATTCGTTGCCTTTTAGATCTATCTTCTTATGTTTTTGTTTTGGTTCGTTTCGTATCTTTTTATATCTTTGGTTTTGTCGCTATCGTACGTCACTTCCTTGCAATTTCTGTGACGGAGTACTGCTGCTTTCTTTCACAGATTCTTTGGATTGAGCTGAGATAACTTTTATTAGTTCATCAGTTTTGTTTATTCTCTTTTTTTCGTTTCGTTGATTATTTACTTTCTTGTTTCGGTATTTCTGTTAGATTTTACTATTTTCTTGTATTAATATTGTTCTTTTTATCTCATCACTGTGGTTCTTTACTTTTTCCATCTGCTTGTATCACTCATTTGGTGTATGTTTCTCATCATCGTATGTTTTTGTAGTACCTATATGTAATTCTTGTCCTTGTCACCTGTTTGTGACTGTGGCTGATGATGGGTAAAACCCGAAACGTCCCTTGTTTCCTGTGAACTGTTAATTTGTAGAACTGATTCAATACCGTTTCATTGGTTTATATACTTATATATATTCCCTTGAGTATAAGAGTGAGATCCATCTTTGTTTCATAGATCTGGAAAAGGCATTTGACAGGGTCCCTTGGAGCAAACTTTGGGAATGTTTGACAAGGAAGAACATTCCAGCACCTCTGATTCATGCTATACAGAGCTTCTACAAGTCTTGCAGAAATTATGTGAGGACAGCAAACCATAAGTCAGAAGAGTTCAGGACCACCACTGGTGTAAGACAAGGTGATATCCTGTCACCTTGTCTTTTCATACTCCTAATGGACGATGTCATCAAGGCATGTAAGGAGAGAACAAGAAAGTATTCAGTAGGGTACTGGAAGATGAGACAGGTCTGTATTTCAGAGCTGGCATTTGCTGATGATGTTGCCCTGATTGCTAAATCAGAGGCACATCTCCAATCCAACCTGCTAGTCTGGAAGGAAGAGCTGGAGAAGAGAGGGATGGTCATAAGCAGCTCTAAAACAAAATCCATGGTGACATCACGAGAAGAAAGAAGACATCAGATTAAGCTGGGAGACAGGTCCTGGAGCAGGTCGACCACTTTAAATACCTCGGAGCTGTTATAGACCGAAAGGGGGGCATCAAAGAAGAGTTGGCCACTCGAAAAGCAGCAGCTGGGAGACTTTTTCAGGCCATAAATCGAAGATTCCTCAGCAACAGAGAGGTTGGTAAGAAAACGAAGATGGCTGTAACTGCTCCACCTATGTCACAGTCTTGACATATGGATCACGGCTGTTTGTGCTATATACCAGAGCGCTCTTTTAGTTTCAGTGACCGGACTTCTGACACCGGGTAATAAATCTTCACGTGCACCGTAAAAGATTACTTAGGGTTTTGGCGGGGAAAATCAGCTGATGTGTGTGTAAAATTGTTAATATATAAATCATTACACACTCGTTCTGGATAAACATAGCGCTAAAACTCTTTTGTGTACTATAACTTTGTTCTGTGTTCTATTTTTGATTGCATTTTTATTTGTTTAAAATTATATTTGACGGAGTTACAGACTTTTGAAAACAGCGCCATCATTTGAGAAAATTCATAACAGAAGTAATCTATTTATTAATGTAATATCTAAATATCGGCCCATTCAAATGAGTTTATAATTATATAGACTTCTCGAAGGGAAGCTAAAGATTATTTCCACATACTTTTTTTTTTGGTTTCATATCTTGAGAATGTGTGGTAGTCAGTTTTGTGAGTTTGGCATTACAAGAACAAGCATATTGTCACCAGATTTTATAGCATTTAAATCACTGTAAATGCATTCCTGATACTCGCAAATCTTAAATAAGGTTGTAAAAAAATATTTTTTTGTAAAGCACCATCTGTTTTTGCATTTTCATTCATTTATAATGATATTTAGCTACGTATATAAGCGTCAGAAAACATGTAAAGCTATAGATAGATTACTTCCACATACTTTGATCTATCTTTCAAGTCTTGTTAATCTTGTATTTATAATGTGAATGTCTTTTTTTTTATTGTGTGTGAGACAAGGACTGTTCCATTAGTGTTCTTTGGTAGACAATCCTGTGCACACGACGGCTGCCAAAGAATTCAAAGTAACTGTTTGTATATCTACTTTCATTCACAGATAAAGCATTCTACAGCGTGGTGTTAGACGTGATACTCCCAAATATTCCATTATCTTTATACATACACAAGTAAACTATACTACATAACAACGAAATGGAACATACTTTGTTGCATCATATTAATTGTGTCAGTGCACTGTGCAGAGCCTGTGGCAAGAGAGCATTAACTTCTCAAACAAAAAGTTCAAAACGGAATGCACTGAACTGTTCGAATTACGTTAGTGATCTGTTCTGTGTGTTTGGAATTAACGTATCAGATGATAAACCGACTGAGCATTTGACTATCTTTTGTAGGAAGTGTTACTTACCAATACAAAACGCAAAAAGGAGGCATAATGAGAAGTGTTTTGAAACAGCCAAGTTACTATCGGAAAACAGTCAGCACATCTGGGAAGACTATGAGCATAATTTAACTATAAGTGAATGTCAACTGTGCAATTATTTTGCAAACACATCTTTTTGGTGTTTTAAAAACAAAAAGCTGCTCTATCCCCTGTGATGTTCTTTCTGACCTTTCCATGTCTTGTAGTCAGTCAATTAGTTGTAGTCAGTCAGTTAGTTGTAGTCAGTCAGTTAGATGTTGTCAGTCAGTTAGCTGTAGTCAAGATAGCTCTGTACAGTAGGAGGTTGATGTGCCTGCCCACATTAGTGATGATATTGTTCAACTGGAGGTTGATGTGTCAGCTCACATTAAAGGCGATACCATTATTCATTTGGAGGTGGATAACACTACTCACCCTAGCATGCCAGTTTCTGTTGCCACATCTACACCTACCAAGTCAGTTGTACATATGACAAGTACATCACCTCGCCTGTCTTCAAAAGCGACATCACAGTACAACAATTACTTGCTAAGCCACCTTCACAACCACTACTAACACAAGAGGAAGAACCTCTATTCACATCCATTGTTAGAAAAAAACTAGAAACAGCAAAAAATAATATCATAAAATGCAAATCCAGAGGACAGCCTATTGTACTACAAAAACTAATTAAACATAGAAGAGAAACATCAGTCACCAGAACGCCAACAAATAGTAAGCGATCTCAATTTCTCCACATTGTTAGGAAACATATTGTTGAAACATCAAGTGACTCACTAGACCTGCAGCAGGCACATGAGAGGAGAATTTGTACATTCCACTATTTCCAAAATTGAAAGACGCGCCAGCGGTATTAAAAATATAACTTCACAATTAAAATTTATAATGGAAACTCATTTGTTACAAATTTCTCCATCTGTGAATGTACAGATTCCTCCTATTAAAAAAAGGAAGTGTGAATGATAACTGAGCGAAATTTTGGGGCTAGAGCAAACTATGGCAGTTGTTGCATGAGAGTGACAGAATTAACAGAGTGTGGAAATCATTTAATAGGTGTATTTATTAAATACACCTATTTATCTATTAAATTGAACATTTCGTTTTACTCATGACCATACTCATTTTTACATGACCATCGTGATGTATGATTGAGATAATTGTTAGCTCTCATGTTTTGGGGACAATTGGGTGTGTTATTTTAAGGTAATAAATGTGGACTTGCAATTTAATGTTTCAATAATTGATGTTTGACGCATGAAACCAAAACAAAACTATGATATCCATTTTCTGCATGTTTTCTACTTTTATTTCTGTAATTTGTTATGCATGTTGATTGTGATCGTTTTAGTGTAAATTGCGTTAGAAACAAACCATAAGAAAATATTTAAAAAAACGTAAATTTTACACTATTTCAGACTATTATATCTTCTGTTCTAATTGTGATAAAATGTTTGTTCTTGTTCTAAAATTTACTCTAACATTTGTAGTCTAGCTTAATGCAAAATTAAAGCCGGTATATATAATAATAAAGTAGCCTAAAAGCATTAATTAAGCCCTATCAAAAGTAAACACCGCCACATTTTTTTCCCATTAGGAAGTTGACCACATGACCTCTGTCACGATAGCTATAATAGCGCGGTCAGGGAAAAATAAAAGATCGCTCGCAAACAGCCGTGGGATGCAAGTCATGGGCAATGACTACAACCCACAAAAGCCAGATCCAAACCTCAGAAATGAGGTATCTGAGGAAGGTGGTTGAAGTAACAAGAAGAGAGATGGTCCGCAACCAGACGATACATCAAGGCCTAAAGTCCCACCCCCTGCAGACCCAAGTAGAACAGTCCCAACTAAGATGGTTTGGCCATGTCTGCAGAATGGGAGAAGATCGGCTACCACGACAAGCATGGGAAACAAAGAACCAGGGATCCAGACCCCCAGGACGACCCAGAGTCTGCTGGGAGGACAACTTTAGACAATCTTTGAAGGACCGAGGACTAGAATGGAACCAGGCCAGGAGGAAGACAGCCGATAGGATAGTCTGGCGCTCTCTCTTCCAAACCTCTACACCTCATGGTAGAAGGGGAACGACTAAGTAAATATATATATATATTCCTTGTCCATAAACAGTGTCTAGAAGCTAGTCTGTTAACTCTCGCATTGCCGCGTACTCCTACATGAACAGTACACTTGCTCCACACAAGTTACTGAGTACTGGATGCTTATATTAATGTTTCTATTCGCGCTACGATACACACCCCGCCCTTGCCCCATTTTTAAAAATTTATTTTGTTTATAATTTTTTCTGTGTTATGCTCCTGAAATAACGTGCCAGTCCACGAAACACTGCTTGGGAAATCACTCAACTGAATATTCTGTGCAGAACGAATGGCAACGTTTTTTTGGAGATTACCGTAGACACTATAAATCCTAATTATAACATATGCGGGTCATTTGTCTTTATTAATTAAATATATATATATATATATATATATATATATATATATATATATATATATATATATATATATATATATATATATATATATAGGCCTACTGTTTCAAATGTTTAGGCAAAGACGTGACTGAGGTCAACTTGTACTGTAGTGTAAACAACCAATATGGCAGAGTGTGGCTGTAAAAAAAACAGACTGTCGATTACAAACCGTTGTTGATTACAGCGAACAAAGTAAATCAAACTATAGCCGTACAGAAAGTTCTTCTACGTACAAAAGGTTCTTCTTTCCTTGAACGACAGTCTAGTGTTACAGTCTGCCATGGTGTTGTTGGCTGGCATCTACTTAATTTGTAACTTTTCTTGTTTAACTGATGTTGTTGTCTGAACTTTAGAGTAGGCCTGCTTGACGGAAGTATTTATTTTGTTACTATTCTTAGCAGCTTATGTATTGACGAGCCAATGAGCATCTCTCGTTTTATTTCCGTAAATCCCCGTTTCCTGATCAAGTGGGAAGTTCCAAAGAATGTGAAACACCAATCATAGACTACTCATCTCATCTCATAATCGGAACCTCTTCTACCCCGTGAAACGAGGTGTAGAGGGTACCCAAGTGCACAAGGCCCATGGGTGGACATGTAATCGAAGTGACTTGGCAAACAGGTGATTAGCCCATTGTGCCCGAACTTGCCCTCATGTGTACTCATATTCGCTATAAAACCTCCGAACTATCGAGACGTCATTCCAGCCAAAATGGACAAAGCCTCATATACCCGAAGGTTTCGAGGGATGTCCTTCCTCATCTGCACAAAGGCATTTATAGAGGAACTCTCAGGACCCGTAGGTCTGAGGAAAGGAGCAAATCTGAAGACAGGCACAGCAGTCTTTGGTACTGGGAGGTCTCCACTCAGAGTGGTGTACCACACACAGTCAGTAAAGACAAAGGTCGCCCGCAACTTTCTAACTTTCGTTCTTGATTAATGAAAACATTCTTGACAAATGCTTTCGCAGTAGCTCGTCTTGCGGCGATCCAAGAATTTCACCTCTAACGCCGCAATACGAATGCCCCCGTTTGTCCCTGTTAATCATTACCTCCAGTTCCGAAAACCAACAAAATAGAACCGAGGTCCTATTCCATTATTCCATGCACCATTATTCAGGCAGCCGAGGCCTGCTTTGAACACTCTAATTTTTTCAAAGTAAACGCGCCGGCCACCCGGGACGCTCAGCGAAGAGCACCCGCGGGAGAGAGCCGGCAGACGGTAGGGCAGGAGACAACGGGCAGTGAACCGGCGCGAGCAGGACCGCCCGCTGCACCTGAGATCCAACTACGAGCTTTTTAACTGCAACAACTTTAATATACGCTATTGGAGCTGGAATTACCGCGGCTGCTGGCACCAGACTTGCCCTCCAATAGATCCTCGTTAAAGGGTTTAAAGTGTACTCATTCCAATTACGGGGCCTCGAAAGAGTCCCGTATTGTTATTTTTCGTCACTACCTCCCCGTGCCGGGAGTGGGTAAGTTGCGCGCCTGCTGCCTTCCTTGGATGTGGTAGCCGCTTCTCATGCTCCCTCTCCGGAATCGAACCCTGATTCCCCGTTACCCGTTACAAACATGGTAGGCATGTCACGTACCATCGACATTTGATAGGTCAGACATTTGAAAGATGCGTCGCCGGCACGTGAGGCCATGCGATCAGCACAAAGTTATCCAGAGTCACCAGTGGGAACGCCGCGCCCTCATAGACTACTCACTTACTGAAAAGATCAAACAAAACATAGAAGATAAGGAAGCCAAAATGATAAGTAGAAAGTTCATAGAGCAACTAACTAAACAAAGTATGGCCGTCTACACTGATGGATCCAAGGGTGATAGTGGGCAACTAGGTGCCGGAGTTGTAATACCACAATGGGGAATTAAAAAGAGCTACAGTGTAACGGAAGGGGCATCGATTTTTACTGCAGAGATGGTAGCAATTCTTAAAAGTCTAGAAATAATCGAAGATAACCCACCAGAAGCTGTTACGATATTTACAGACTCACTATCATCACTACAAGCACTAGAACACCCAGGTAAATGTAGCCGGCCAGACATAAAGGAAGAAATGCTAGCAATTAATACATCACTAGAGAACAGAGGATGTAGTGTGAGGCTAGTGTGGGTTCCAGCACACATAGGTATAGCTGGCAACGAGTTGGCAGACCAGAACGCCAAGAAGGGAAGAACAAGTAAAAACAATATAAAAGCAGGACTGGGAAGGTCAGAGATCAAGAGCCAAGTGAAGGAAACTATAACGAGGAATGGAAGACAACATGGAAGGAAAGTAGAAAAGGCAGACACGCGTTCAAACTGCTGAAAGAACCAACGAGGACATGCCAGGTCAGAGAAGAATTAAAGATACCATCGAACAAAAAACTGTGGCGTCTCCGACTCGGTGCAGCATACTTCATGGTAGAAGAACCACACTGCCAAGAATGTTAGGAAGAGAATGACATAGACCACTACCTGATCCACTGTAAAAAGTATGAACAACAAAGGCTTGAATTAAAAACCTACTATAGAAATCACAATATAGACTTAACAGGTGATAAGGTTTTAAGTATAGATGCCCCAAGAGATGCCCAATCAATACTTAAAAGATATATACATAAAACAAAGGAAAAAATATAAGGTTAGAACTTCAGGAAAATCATCCAACTAAATAGAAATTAAGCAACAAGAACTAACAAAGCATTAACAAAAAAATAATTACTCATAGGACAAGGAAAGACAAGGTATTTAAAAAAAAAAGGGACAACAACTCAAAAAGAACAAATACTAATACAAATTAAAACCAAGTGTAAAGGACAATAGTTATCTATAAACAATAGAAAAGAGAAAATAAAATTGACAAATACTAATATAAATAAAAATCAGCAACTGCAAAAGACAACAGTTATTTAAATTGAATACAAAATTAGTAAATAAAATAATACTAAATACCCCAATTATAACCAACTTTCAGGTTGAACAGGGTAGACCAAGATGGAACGAGAAGAGGCAACAATGATCAGATTTTGAGTGCCTGATCTCCACCCATCAACTCATCAAAACAACAACAACATGTGTGATCTTTCGTTTGACTTCTCTGTTATTATCATTTATTAGTATCCAATGAAAGATCAATATAGGCCTACCATCTTTTTGCTAGGTCTCTCTCGTAAGCTACTGTAGCCTGCATTGATTAGCACATTCTGAAGTACGCTTTTGATGTTTAGTTTTCATTCTGAACTATTTCATTAGTTGTTTTTCTAATGTTGAACTGCGTGTTCTGATAATCCAAGCTCCTGCGTTTGCTCTTTGGGTATAGGGCCTAAATTTAGATAATATCATCTCACCTGCACCTGTAGTGAGCAAGCAACACTAATGAATTATTACTTACTTACTTATTCGTTCCTCTTCTACCATGAGGTGTAGAGGTTTTGTAAGAGAGAGCGCCATACTATTGTATCGGCTGTCTTCCTCCTGGCTTGGTTCCATTCTAGTCCTCGGTCCTTCAAAGATTGTCTAATGTTGTCCTCCCAGCGGACTTTGGGTCGTCCTGGAGGTCTGGATCCCTGGCTTTTAGTTTCCCATGCTTGCCGTGGTAGCCGATCTTCTCCCATTCTGCAGACATGGCCAAACCATCTCAGTTGGGACTTCCTACTTCTGTCTGCAGGGGTTGGGCTTTAGGCCTTGACGTATCGTCTGGTCGCGGACCATGTTTCTTCTTGTTACTTCAATCACCTTCCTCAGATACCTCATTTCTTAGGTTTCTAATGAATTATAACTAGGATAAATACAAATATATAGTGTCTGCAATTATAGATAATAAAGTAATACCCTGCTGTCGCGAGTATGGAAGAAGATGATGTCTGAGTTTAGACAGTGTATGAATGAGTAATGTGAAAGTAGAGAAAAATAAAGTCACTAATGAAAATGAGGAGAGAGTTATAACTTCTGGAGAGAAGAGAGATATAATCAGATATCTAATGATGTCTTCTTCCCAGCCATACTCGAGACTGTATTTAAGATGCCATACCCTCATCCGTCCTCTCTTGCTAAATAGGTTAATCTATTACAGAATGGACTACAACAGTAAACATCAAGTAACTGGTAGAATAGAAGTATATTCTGACTGCGTAGAACGTATAATTATATTTATTACGTAAATATTCTCATAAGAAAATAAAATAACATAATCTCACTAACGCTAATAGGCCATTGATTTTGCATCACACTCAGGAACACAGGCAAACCACTACTACACTTTAAAAAGATTACACTCACACACACACACACAAAAGGTAGGACTATCTACTGACAGGGTGCAGCCCGCTGTTCTCTGTGACGAAAACGGCCGATTTTGTGTTAATAATCCTGGAATAGAAATTACTTCTTAGCTAGGAACTTTCCTACTTTCTCCCACTAATTGGGTGTTCTCAAGCGATGAAGCTCAGCTCTCACTGAGGAAAATATATATTAAATCCAGATCCCTTTAACTCCCTTTGGTTTGAGCTGATAATAATAGGCGCGTGCTTGGGACAATTACTCCAGATGATATATATTCGGAAAATGGCTTCTGCTGGTGAAACGAATAACCATATGGGGTCCAGTGGCGCACCTCTTGTGCTGGTTATTGAGGACTTGACCACAGACAGGTACCGAGTACCGGCAACTGACTAATACTCTATGACGTTATGTCAGTATATGCCGTCTGAACCAGATATCAATGGGTTAGTGTCGTGAAACGAGTGTGTAAACCCACTTCTTAGTTAAATCCCTATGTCGAGATACAAATATCGCCCAGCCAATCAACGAGCAACGTTTGCCAGTCTCTGAGACAGAATAAAATTAGACATAAGCCCTGTTTTTTCGGGACTCGTCTCGGTCACGGATGGTACGACGAATTGTACTAAACTGCATGTAACCAATCAGCTTGCCACGCCGAGAACCAACCAAAAGCTTTCCTTAAGCAGTAAAAGCTTTCCATCTACCTATTTATACGGGAGAGTTTATTCATAAACTCACACACACTCAAACACGAGGCCAGCACGACCTACTGGGACAAGAGAAAGCTGTCAACCTTTGTGTTGATGTTGTATATATCTGTTTCGATGTTTAGTTTGTTTCCCACTAGAGTTCCTTGCCCTTATGGGAACTCTTCTTCCTACTTCCTGTTTCTAAGATGGTCGATTAAACATGTCGTTATGTATTCAGTGTGTTCGCCTTCGTGATTATGCTTCGTGATGGGAGAATATATGACAGCCAGCCACGTCTCATTTCATTTAACAGTATTTACTACACACGACGGTAAATATCAACATGGTGGCAGCGGTGTTTATTTCTACAGAATTCGAACTATTCTGCTGACACGTGTGCTGAATGTCATTAGACTTGAGGTGAGATTACTGATTATTGCTTGCATACCATTATTAGACATTTTGTCATGGCAGAACGGCCCATGTTTCGGTTACCACCCTGCCTAGACATAAATAACGTCGAACCAGACACATTTCGTAAATGGAGACGACAGTTAGATCTATACATGCATGCAACAGAGGTGGCCTCTAAACCTGATCCTGTTCGGGCGGCCATTATCTTACAATGTGCTGGACCTCAAGTTGTTGAAGTTTTTGATCAACTTGCAGAGGAAGGAGACCACTCTAATCCTACTAAAATTCTCGATTTGCTCCAGAACCATTGTAGCTCACGAAGCAATGAAGTATTACATACCTTCAGATTCTGGAACACACCTCTTCAAGAACCTTTTAATTCCTTCGTAACGGAGCTGAGAACTAAGGCAGACTTATGCAACTTTAACGACAAAGATCGTATGATAAGAGACAAAATTGTCTTTACAGTCAACAAAAGGTTACAAGAGAAGCTCTTGAGAGAAGCTGACCTCGATCTAAAGAAAGCCATTCACATATGCAGAGTCTTCGAGCAAACTGGAAAAGACATAAGAGAGATGAGTAATACAGTACAACCTTCTGAAGCAAGGGTTGAAAAGGTACAGAAAAAATCACTCAACCATAAACCTCCCAAGAAAGACACTGGGCATGCTGCTGGTAAAGCCTGTCAAAGTAACACTGACAGTGGGTACTTTGAACCTAGAAAGGAGTGTCATTACTGCGGACAGAAACATCTATTAATTAAGAAAAAGTGTCCTGCATGGGGGAAGTTTTGCTCAAACTGTGGGGGAAGAAACCATTTCAAAGTTAAATGCAAGAAAGTTCATACTGTTCACACAGAGTCAGTGGAAGATTCTGAAGTTTGCCTTAATTGTGTGAAGTCTAGCAAAGCTTGTACATCTGCACAACTCATTGTCAATGGAAAAATGGTAAAATTTCAGTTAGACACAGCAGCTGATGTGAATACAATCTGTCAACGCTTTGTGATGCAAGAAAAACTGTTACCCACTAAACAGAGGCTTGTTATGTGGAATGGTACTAAGATGACTCCACTGGGAGAAGTTCTATTAACTGCTGAGAATCCTAAGACTGGGACAAAACACAATATAAGGTTTACTGTTGTGAAAAATAGATTCACATGTTTGCTGGGCAACAACACACTGCAGGATCTACAGTTTGTGACAGTAAACACAGACAAATTTATTGCTAAGGTGGCTACTGACAGTTCAGATAATGATCATAACTCTGATAACCATCTAGGTGTCCTGGGTGAAGCTGTGTTGCATATTGATCCTAATATTCGTCCAAAGGCACTGCCGTGCAGAAAAATACCATTTTCACTTAAGAGCGAGGTAAAGTCAGAGCTTCAAAATCTAATGAACAGAGGTATATTAATACCAGTAGAGGAACCGACTGAATGGGTTAACCAAATGGCTGTTGTTGAAAAGTCTCATGGTTCTTTAAGACTATGCATTGATCCTAGACCCCTGAATGAGGCTTTGCAGAGGAAGCATTACAGATTACCAACTTTGGATGATGTATTGCCTGAACTCAATAATGCCAAGATCTTCACAAAGCTGGATATCAAGGAAGCATTCTGGCATATCAAACTTGATGAGAAGTCTAGTAAACTTACAACAATGATTACACCTTATGGTAGGTTCAGATGGTCTAGATTACCATTTGGCTTGAATGTAAGCAGTGAAATTTTCCAGACGCATCTAGCACAAGCTCTTGAAGGTCTTCATATGTTGCTGATGACATAGTTATTGCAGGTTGTGGATCAAACAGACAGCAAGCAATTAAGGACCATGATCTGAAACTTAAAGCACTGAAACATAGGTGTAAAGAGAAAGGCATTAAACTGAATGAAGCTAAAACTCAAGAGAAGAAAGAAGAAATTACCTTCATGGGTCACCTTATTACTGCTCGAGGTATTGAACCAGACAAGAAAAAGGTTGAGACAATACTAAACATGCCCGTTCCTAAGGACTGTCATGAGGTTCGCAGATTTTGCGGCATGATACAGTATCTAACAAAGTTTCTCAACAATCTTTCAGAAGTTCTTCATCCAATAAGAGAACTTACACGTAAGGATACTCCCTTTATCTGGTCTGCTGAATGTGAACAAGCTTTCAAGAGAGTCAAGAAACTGATTACTTCTACTCCAGTACTCGCATACTATGATACTGATGAATCTTTCTGCATTCAAGTTGATAGTAGCAGCTATGGACTTAGGGCTGTCCTCCTACAAAATGGTCAGCCAATAGAGTTTGCTTCTAGAGCTCTAACTGAAACAGAACAACGCTGGGCTAAAATTGAGAAGGAGCTCTTAGCCGTTGTATATGGTTTGGAACGCTTTGACCAGTACACTTATGGAAGGAAAGTTACAGTCATCAACGACCATAAACCTTTGGCGGCCATCGTTAAGAAACCTCTGAGTCAAATTCCTCGAAGACTGCAGAATTTACTGATGCGCAGCCATCGATATGACTTTGAATTCCAATGGGTACAAGGTTCCGATCTTCTTATAGCCGACACACTGTCCAGAGTTTGTATTCATAATGTCACACTAGATTCCTTAGCTGATAGAGAGAGCAATGCAGGAGCTGATGCACCTGTAAGATTACCTGAAATACCAGATGTGATGATGGAAAAGATTAAAGCTGAAACTCTCAAAGACAGCGTGCTCCAGAGGTTGAAGTCGACCATGTTGGGTGGGTGGCCTAAAAGAAAGCCTGATGTACCAGCAGAGCTTATGCCTTATTTTGACATTCGCGACACTCTGACAACAGAACAAGGCATAATACTTAAAGGAGAGTGTGAAATACCCTTCTCTTTGTTGAATTCCACCAGAGTTAAATGCTGTTTCTATATATACTGTTGAATGGTGTATAGATATGAAGTTGTATTGTTCCTTGTTCACACTGACATCAACTATTTACAGGACCACAGTGTTAAGAGGTATGGTGGTCTGTGGAAGCTCCAATGTTAAAGACTTGTTGTTGGCCCCAGCGTTGCTCGTCAGAGTGGTTGTTAGGAATAGGAATATCAACTCGACCTACGCAGTGGTGTGTAGACATAGAGTGAGAGTATAATACGCGAATGATGAAAGAGTTCGAAGAGTTGATAAATGTTCTTTTTCTCACTCATGTATGGCTGGAAGTCATCGACGCCAACTGCTGTGTACTTTTTGTTACAGTTTAATTGGACGTACACATTCGACAGCACGGATACAGTGACAAATCACAGGTTGGCATAATACATCATGGTACAATTGATAAATGGTCTTGCAATGATACATGGGCACTCGTTGCATAATAGCACAATGGAATGTCAGTAGACAAGCACTCAGTATTGCCCATATATATATCATCTGAGTTTACTGACAAAACACGTCAGTTTATAAACAATATTCAAGATGGCTTCTAGACCTAACCTCGTCTAGCGAAGATTCCTTTAAATAATGTTCAGCACATATTTTTCATATAATCATATTGAACCGCTAGTAATGGGTTCTCATCTGTAGCAGTGATCTCTGGACTCATCAAGCGATAATACGGGGCATCCCTTTTCTCTTCTTGAAAGTCACAAAATATTTGGATACAAGATGGCTGCTGTCGTGAGCTGTCACTCACTTTAGGATACAAACTGAAATCTGTATCAAAGTTAATCCTACATTAAATGTTCTCATTGCTCTGTAGATTCTATCATGATGCAATTGACTTCATCATACAAGATATAGTGCTGCTAGAAATGAATGTCATCTTCATCTAGTTAAGTATTCCCTCAGACGTACAAATCGTGCGTCTGCCTATCGAAAACGATGGCTTCGTAAGAGAGTTCATAAGAAGTGCTTTTGTTACCTTGGTATCAGAAATATGATTCTGCCATTCCTTGGCAATAAGAATAAACACTGGGGTAAAGCATACACGATAGGTCTAGACGACTATCACTTTCCCCTACACATATATCGATCACTTTTTCCGGCGACAAGCCGATACAGAAAACACGACAGCCCCCCCCCCCCCCCCCCCCCCCCCCCCCATCATCAGGGCGAAGCCAAATCACAACTCCCTAGCCACACATCCGCTGAACAGCCTTTGACCTTTCTAGCGACAAAGAACATATAGTTCGACTTAGATATGTAAAGATATACAGATATAAGACAGACTCGTCCTACCTAGACAAACACTACACATAAATTCAGGCCATAGATATACTGAAGCAAGAACAATCTATTTCTACCCAAACAAAGAATAAATCGCAGTAAAACTGGATTCATCCGCGGAGTTCAATCTGAAACTCCTTTCAAGGGAAGTAACTCAATATTGACTTTTCCTTAAGCAAAAGAGTTTCTATTTTGTTTACAAAATATTTGCGAACATAACAAGCATACAAATGTATTATATTGCAAGATATCAAAGACTGCACGTAACAGTCTTACCACACCTCCCGGGAAAAAAAAAAATGAAACATTTTTTTTTTTTTTTTTGGAAATACATCTAGGAGCAACGTACAATAGGCTCACAACGCATGAATACTGCGCAGATGCAAATATCAGGAATAAATATAACGCCTAATATGAGGCTAAGTCGACTTATGAAGCGACTGGTGAGAATGTATCTCATAATCTGAGAGAAATTATTTCTCTACGAATAAATTTTTCCAGGAAGGTGTCATCAAAGTATAATACAATTCTGGCAATTACACAATGCCTAAAAAATTTCATACCATAATTTCGTATTAGATATCTTAAATTTATGATTTATGAAGAAAAATCATCAAAGCACAGCGGTGAATAAACATCAATGAACCGCTAAGTAGTGATACAATCATTATATTATTAAATTACAAATGTATATCTATCTTGATATAGAAAGGAACTATTATAGACCTAGACATATCAAGAAGTCTAAGACCTAATAGTTATGTGGAATCATGTGGGCATCTTGACAGAATGTCTGCCATCACATTATCTGATCCACGAATAGCTCGCACAGAGAAATGAAAAGGTTGAAGAGCAATTGCATATCGAGTAGACCTCGAGCTCTTCAAATTCTTACTCTGTATAGCAGTAAGAGCTTTTTGGTCGGTTTCTACTATGAAATGTGCGCCTAGAAGGAATCTTTGTAGTTTGAGTATTGACCAAACCATAGCTAATAGCTCACGGTCTAAAACCGAATAATTCCTTTCTGCCGCATTAAGTTTTCTGGAAATATACATTACAGGATGCAGAGTTCCAGAGTACTCTTGCATTAGTGCCGCTCCAATCCCAGTGGATGAAGCATCACTACGAAGAACAAATGTCTTATCTTTAGTAGGTAACACTAAAATAGGTGGTGTCGAAAACAATGTTTTAATCTTATCCAAAGAGCATTGGCATTCCTGAGACCAGTGGACCATATTAGGCGAACCTTTCTTTAAAAGTGTAGAAAGAGGTGCCATGATAGAGGATAGATTCTGAATGAATCTGCCATAAAATTGAATAAGACCTAACAGACTTCTCACCTGTTTTTTAGTCTTAGGGATAGAGATGTTAAGTATCTTACTAGTATTATGGTCCTCTGTCTTTAGGAAACCATGACCAACTCGGTGGCCTAGGAAAGAAATTTCGCTAAAACCAATATAGGCTTTAGAGGGTTTCGCTGTCAGGTTGTGCTCGCGCAAAGTAGACAGCAATTCATCTAACCCTGAATAGTGATCTTCCCAAGTATCGCTGAAAAGACAGATGTCGTCTAGATATGCAATGACATCTGACCGATAAGATAGGATTCGGCGCATCATGCGTACAAATGTAGCTGGTGCGTTCATAAGACCGAAAGGCATAAAATTCCATTGGAACAAACCTCTAGGTGTTGAAAAAGCCGTGAGAGGTTTGGCGCGTTCAGATAAAGGTACTTGCCAATATCCTTTAGACAAGTCAAGTTTAGTGAAAAAATGAGATTTGGAAAGTCGAGTAAGTAGCTCTTCCAGTAAAGGCATAGGTTCGGCATCGAACTTCGTTACTTGATTCAATTTGCGATAGTCAACGCAAAGACGTATGTTATTGTCTTTTTTCCGAACAATAACCATCGGCGAAGAATATGCAGAGGTGGATGGTTCGATTATTTTCAAATCTATCATCTCATCCAACTCTTTCTCGACCTGTACTTGAAAATGTATAGGGATAGGATAAGGTCTAACCCTAATAGGAGTATGGTCAGTTAGAACAATGTCATGTTCAATGACATGAGTTTGTCCAGGGATGTCAGTGAGTACATCCTGAAATGTTTGCAACATAGTTGAAACTTGTCGCTGTTCTCCTAGAGACAAATCAGGAGAGACAGTAACGTTCTTCCATGATTCACTAGAATGAAGTGGGATCATTGGAAGAGGAAGATTTACATCTGAAAAACTCGTTTCCTCATCCTGTATCACGGACAGTGATGAGTAATGACCATGTTGTACTGGAGAATCGTCCGTTGCTTGGAAAATGGGTTGTAAATAATCCGGACGTTCATGGAATTCAGTAAGCATATTGATGTGGAAGGTTTTATGCTTCCCATCAATATCGACAATATAGTCGACATCGGAAATTTTCGATATTATATCGTACGGACCTTTCCAAGAAATAAGTAGTCTGTTTTCCCTACAAGGTAGTAATACAAATGCTTTGTCACCAGGACAAAGTTGTCGTAAGCATCTCTTCTTATTGGCAAATTGCCTTGCCTTCTGTTTCGCAAATTCAGAAGAAGAAGTTGCTAATTTGCATGCTTCGATAATCTTTTGTCTCAACGCGATGACATATTCGTAGGATGACTTTGTGTCATCGTCAATATTGTCAGCTGTTATGAGATCATGAAGCAATGACATAGGGCCGCGCGGTCGCGCGCCAAAGACAAGTTCAAAGGGAGAAAATCCTGTATGTTCATTGGGGACCTCTCTGTAAGCGAAGAGGGCCGCAGGTAAAACTCTGTCCCAGTCTTGGGGATGATCCTCAGTTATCTTCCCTAGTAAGTTTTTAAGTGTTCTATTAAGGCGTTCGACCATCCCATTAGACATTGGATGGTAGATACTACTTAAAGATCTATCTATCTGCAGAGTAGACATTACTTGAGACATGGTATCTGATATTAGTTGGGTGCCATGGTCTGATAATATCTCTCCGGGGAAACCCAGACGAGAGAATATAAGCCAAAGAGCATCTGCAATATCAGCAGTAGTAATGCTCTTCAGAGGAATAGCCTCTGGCCAACGTGTGCACATATCAACACACGTCAAGATAAACTGATGTCCTCTGGCAGACTTGATCTTAAATGGACCAATAATGTCTATGGCCATTTTTTGAAACGGCCGAATAGGAATGTCTGCCGCCTGAATGGGTGCAGCATGGCGTGGACCTTTGGATTTAACTTCCTGACATACTTTACAAGATCGACAATAAATCCGTATGTCCTTGTTTACCAATGGCCAAAAGAAAGCCGCAAGAATTCTTGACTTAGTACGGGAAAAACCCATGTGTCCAGCACACTGAGAGTCGTGAGCGTGCTGCAAAATTTTAACTCTCAAATTCTTGGGAACCAGGATTTGAGAATGACTTGACGTAATGGAGTCTTGAACCATACGTACAAGTACGCCATTCTTCTTTGTAATCCAAGATTTACGACTTGTGTCTTTATTCGGATCACCTTTAGTTGCAAGAATGAAGAATTTCTTCAGAGTGGGATCATCTTCTTGCTGTTTTATAAACGAGTCACGAGAAATTACCAAGGGATCATCTTGGTTATGCACTTCATTATCTTCAGTAGATGAAGTTTGAGGCATATTAAGAGCTTGAGCTCTAGTGACTACAGCGTTAGCAATCTGCATGTTTTGCTTTTCCCACGCGGAAATTTGTTGCGGAGTGCATTCTTTGACTCCATGAATGCGACCGATGATAAGGTCAGCGATCGGATTTGGAAGAAGACATGCGTGTACATCTCCTGTAAAGAAAGGAGTAGCAATCCTAATGATAGCAGTAGAGTATTTCTCTAATGTGCCGCCAAATGTTACACATTTGACTACTTGTCCAGTGGCACGGGAAGGATCTACGAGTGACTGCCTAACACCAATTGTGGTACATCCAGAATCAAATAGAACAGAGACTGGATTGTTATTTACTAAACCCTTATGCAGGACAAGAGAACCTCTTCCATCATGCGCGACTGATGCAGGAAGAGCAGGAAGAGGATGGCCACAGCTTAAAGTAGACACTGTGGTTGGCTCAAATAAAGTTTTGCATTGGGGGCACTGAGATGCTCTCCCAAAATCAAAAGCGGAACATGCCATATTACTAGCGTCATTATTATCTTTACTCTGTTTATAGGCTTCATGAGACTCTTGCTGTGCAGAGTTTGCCTGAAAATGTGGTTTATGTCTTCTGTTTTGAGATCTACCTCGGTTATTATTACCTCTGTAGTTATTGTTACCTCTATTGTAACCCCTATTTGGGTTTGAGTCATAGTTCTCTTGGTTACCATTATCATATTCATTATAATGAGTATCTCTGTAATTATGATCTTGTTGACTCCAAGACGGATACCTCGGATAGTTTCTATAATTACTTCCTCTATGGAAATTCCTATAATTATGACCACCCCTATGTCGAGAGCTATCAGCTCGTCTCCAGTTCTTCGAAGAAGAACCCTGAAATGATTGGTTACCTTGGTTTTGATAACTATTATGGTTACCTTTTTTTTCAAATCTGTTTTGGGGTCCCTGAAATCTGTGTGAATAATTGGGATTGTATGGTGTTGCTGAAGCAACTGGCATACTCTCCTTAATCTTAGCGTTGCCAAAAGTCACGTCGGGGTGTGCAGTGACATATTGGGAACAATATTCTTCCATTTCCTTTAGTGATTTGGGTTTACGCTCATGTATAAATTCAAGGAATGGTTTGTTAACACATGACATAATCTTATCTCTGAGCAACAAATCCATAAGTCCTTCATACGTTTTTTCTGTTTTGGAAAGCTCAATCCAACGATCAACTGTGAGACGTGCCTTTGCAATGAATTCTGAGAATTCTACACCTGTCTCAGGCACCATCGTCTTAAACAAAAGGCGATAGCCTTCCTCACTTAGCTGGTATTTTTTTTTATCAAAGCCGCCCTAATGACATCATAATTATCCTTATCTGCTTCTCCTACAAGGCATAATCTAGTCAGAGATTCACCTTTCAAGTTTTCTGCTAATTGGTTAGCATATTGTGATTTATCCACATTATGAGTACGACAAGAACGTTCAAATCTATCCAGCCAGAATGTAATATCGTCACTGGACTGATTGAACGGTGGAACCTTAACCTTGTAAGTAGAAGGTTTACCATTACCACTAGATGCCTGATTAACATTACTCATACTTGTCAATCTTAATTTCTCTAACTCAAATTCATGTTCTCTTATTGCTTTTTTTTCTTCAGCTTCTCTGTCTAATCTTTTTTGTTCAGCTTCCCTGTCTAATCTTTTTTGTTCAGCAGCAGCTTCTCTGTCTAATCTTTTTTGTTCAGCTTCACTGTCTAATCTTTTTTGTTCAGCAGCAGCTTCTCTTTCTAATTTTTTTTGTTCAGCTTCAAATCTCCTTTCCTCCACCTGCATCTGCAATTTCTTTTGTTCAGCTTCAAATCTCCTTTCCTCCACAGCAGCAGCAGCAGCTTCTCTGTCTAGTCTTTTCTCTTCAGCTGCTAATCTTCTCTCTTCAGCTGCTAATCTTTTCTCTTCAGCTAGAGCTTTTCTTTCCTCTGCAGCAGCAGCTAATGTCTTGTCATATTGAGCAACTGCCCATTCTTCTAATTGTTGACCAGTCTTATCAAGGGATTTCCCTTGTGCAATGAAGTATTCTAATGTAGACATGATGTCTAACAATAATACTAATTACTTGAAACAATAATAATACCACAAGTTCTTAATGACTTGATTAATCAGTACACTATCTCAATCTCAGTGGGTCACAAGCCTTAATAAGGTCTTGTATAATTTCTTGTATACCAGTAATAATAATAAAATACTGGTTTATACCATAATCCAAGTGCAGTGCACAAGCAATAGTGTCTTATGAAATATACCTATATAAAACATATGTCAACCAACAGCATACATAAAGTACAAATAAGACTGACAATACGAAAACGTTTGCAGAAATCAAATAAATCAAATAGGGAAATCAATGAAAATAATCACTGAATCTGCAAGGAATAACAACACAAATGACGTCACAGTATATGAATATAAATTGTGAATAGAACTGAAAGATAGAAAAGGGTAGACCAACAAATTACAAACAAATCAAAACAAAACTAAAGAACAAAGAAATATTACAAAAATAACAATAATTACAGTCTTCACAGCTAACACAAATAGCAACTAGTTGTTGCAAGCAAATTTCCAATTAAGGAAATTGCACCTAAAGAAAACGCCCACAACGGACCCTCTATGACGTGGGATATTCTGTTGTGAGGACACCGCCCAACCTAAACACAACCCGCTGACATATAAACTAATATACTATACAAACAAATAACATATAACATATAATCATAAATGCATATATCATGTGTGTAATATATAAAGCACTGTGTTGCAGATAGGATGCTCAGTTATACATTAAATAATGAAATGTGTTGGAAAGAGTTTCAGTTCATAAATATAATGGCACAGTTTCTGAATAAACAAAGTAAACTGCCACTTTAATCAATACTAGATTTTTGATTTAATCTATTACAATGTTCAACAATATTAGTATCAGAAGGTCCAACGATGAAATTTACGCACTTATGTTCAACAATACTGCAACAATAGAACAGTTTATGGCCTTCAAAGTATCATCTCTGTACTGTGAAACTCTGTAATGTCTAAGCGTAAAAATGTCAACAACGCTGACCTAGATACTGCATTCACTTGATAGGTCACGTGACAAAGTGTTGACAAAGAGCAAACTAATACTGCAAGTGTGTCGTATCAGCCACAGGAAACGGTCTGGTATCGGTAGTCTGTTGACTTCTCAACTTCTGCGAGGTCAAACCCAGAAAGCTGGCTCACCAGTGTTAAATAATAGCATACCAGTGTTAAATATGCTTCTTTTTTTTGAATTCCACCAGAGTTAAATGCTGTTTCTATATATACTGTTGAATGGTGTATAGATATGAAGTTGTATTGTTCCTTGTTCACACTGACATCAACTATTTACAGGACCACAGTGTTAAGAGGTATGGTGGTCTGTGGAAGCTCCAATGTTAAAGACTTGTTGTTGGCCCCAGCGTTGCTCGTCAGAGTGGTTGTTAGGAATAGGAATATCAACTCGACCTACGCAGTGGTGTGTAGACATAGAGTGAGAGTATAATACGCGAATGATGAAAGAGTTCGAAGAGTTGATAAATGTTCTTTTTCTCACTCATGTATGGCTGGAAGTCATCGACGCCAACTGCTGTGTACTTTTTGTTACAGTTTAATTGGACGTACACATTCGACAGCACGGATACAGTGACAAATCACAGGTTGGCATAATACATCATGGTACAATTGATAAATGGTCTTGCAATGATACATGGGCACTCGTTGCATAATAGCACAATGGAATGTCAGTAGACAAGCACTCAGTATTGCCCATATATATATATATATCATCTGAGTTTACTGACAAAGCACAGTCAGTTTATAAAACAATATTCACAATGGCTTCTAGACTCAACCTCGTCTAGCCAAGATTCCTCTAAATCATGTTCAGCACATATTTTTCATATAATCATATTGAACCGCTAGTAATGGGGTTCTCATCTGTAGCAGTGATCTCTGGACTCATCAAGCGATAATACGGGGCATCCCTTTTCTCTTCTTGAAAGTCACAAAATATTTGGATACAAGATGGCTGCTGTCGTGAGCTGTCACTCACTTTAGGATACAAACTGGAATCTGTATCAAAGTTAATCCTACATTAAATGTTCTCATTGCTCTGTAGATTCTATCATGATGCAATTGACTTCATCATACAAGATATAGTGCTGCTAGAAATGAATGTCATCTTCATCTAGTTAAGTATTCCCTCAGACGTACAAATCGTGCGTCTGCTATCGAAAACGATGGCTTCGTAAGAGAGTTCATAAGAAGTGCTTTTGTTACCTTGGTATCAGAAATATGATTCTGCCATTCCTTGGCAATAAGAATAAACACTGGGGTAAAGCATACACGATAGGTCTAGACGACTATCACTTTCCCCTACACATATATCGATCACTTTTTCCGGCGACAAGCCGATACAGAAAAACACGACAGCCACCCCACCCCCCCACCCCCCCCATCATCAGGGCGAAGCCAAATCACAACTCCCTAGCCACACATCCGCTGAACAGCCTTTGACCTTTCTAGCGACAAAGAACATATAGTTCGACTTAGATATGTAAAGATATACAGATATAAGACAGACTCGTCCTACCTAGACAAACACTACACATAAATTCAGGCCATAGATATACTGAAGCAAGAACAATCTATTTCTACCCAAACAAAGAATAAATCGCAGTAAAACTGGATTCATCCGCGGAGTTCAATCTGAAACTCCTTTCAAGGGAAGTAACTCAATATTGACTTTTCCTTAAACAAAAGAGTTTCTATTTTGTTTACAAAATATTTGCGAACATAACAAGCATACAAATGTATTATATTGCAAGATATCAAAGACTAAACGAAGGCAAGGAATACTAAAGAACCTTTAAACCAACACTCAAGAGGTTTATCACCCTGGGAGAAAGTTGGCACTGACATCTTTATTATAGAAGGCCGATATTATTTAGTCCTGATTGACTACTTCTCCAACTTCATTGAAGTAGACTTTCTACCTACAATGACAGCACAGTTAGTCATCAGGAAAATGAAGTCTCATTTTACTCGTTATGGTGTTCCTAAAGTTATTATATCTGACCAAGGTACTCAGTTTACGTCTGCACAGTTCAGATCATTTACTGCTAGATGGGGAATACTTCATGTTAAATCAGCACCAGGTCACTATAAAGCCAACAAATTAGCTGAATCTGCTGTGAAACTCATCAAGGGTATGATGAGAAAGACTGTTCAAAATAATACAGATGCATATGAGGCACTACTTGAACTTCGTAATACGCCGAGACAAGGGTTTGATCAAAGTCCAGCAGAAATACTGTTCAACAGGAAACTGCGTACACTGATACCTTCTGCAGTGAAACCCGTTGCATCTCACAGTAGAGTTATTGAAAGTAGAGGCAAGAGAGACAGATCAGTGAAGACGTATCATGATAAAACTGCTCATGATCTGCCCAAGTTGTCTCACCAGCTCACACCTGATCCCGCGGACTTGGAAACTGATTTCTCCTCTCCAGGTCTACCCGAGCAACAGGTTGTTTTGCCAGACATGGAGAACACTAGTGGAGTGAACAGTTCCAATCCTCCAGAAGTTGATCCTTCAACTCCAGCTACTTCTAGTCCTGGGAAAGCTGGCAAAGAACATTCTCTCCTACCATCTAGCCCAAGAGACCTCAAAGAGATCGCAAGAAACCCTCTTGGATGAATGACTTTGTTCACTCATAAAGAAGGGGGGATGTTGATGTTGTATATATCTGTTTCGATGTTTAGTTTGTTTCCCACTAGAGTTCTTTGCCCTTATGGGAACTCTTCTTCCTACTTCCTGTTTCTAAGATGGTCGATTAAACATGTCGTTATGTATTCAGTGTGTTCGCCTTCGTGATTATGCTTCGTGATGTGAGAATATATGACAGCCAGCCACGTCTCATTTCATTTAACAGTATTTACTACACACGACGGTAAATATCGACACTTTGATTTATTGCTTAACTGCGTGATCGGGAACTCTTGCTTCACTAAAGTCACTGGCCTGTTTAAATCTTGGAGGGTTTTATTCGTGTCATCAAACCTGAGGTCGTATGTCCAGTCAATCCAGCTGCCTGGAACTTCGCAGGAGTACAGTGATTGCACAGGAGCTACATCTTTAGTCCCCCTCAGTCTTGGGTGGGCTAACGAAACGATCATCAGCAGGTGTTGTGTGAATCAAACTAAGAAGGACAGAACTTTTGAGAGATGAGTACACATTAGTACCATTTCTGTCAGCAATTGTGAGCATTTAACTGTCAAGGACGAAAAACTGAGTAGCATAGCAAGAGATAAAATTAACAGCACAGCTGATATAAAATTTGTTTCCTATAATTAGAAAACTTGTTGTAATTTATATATATATATATATATATATATATATATATATATATATATATATATATATATATATATATATATATATATATATATATATATATTTGTAAATCATATGTAAACTTACAAATCCATTGCATTCCATTTTTCAACATCCACCCTTCAGCACAAGAGTAGATAGTGTATATACTAAATAAATAATAAGGAAATTGTATTTGAACGACTTGTCAATTTTATCATTGTTAAGTAAAATGTGTTTCCTTGTTTTAATATCACAGTCAGTTACACAGCGGGGGTGGCAATTTATGACTGTCTCCTCTCTACTAATTTTTCGAGATCAGATCATTCACAGCCGTAACTAAGTTGTGATACCAGTAGTTCTCTCAGACACTGGGACTTCACCATTTTCTGCAGAAATTCTATTTCTGTAATTGTCAGTACTATACTGATCCTAGAGCCAATAAAAACCTCACGCCACAGTTAGACCGTATTGCCCACAGTCATGGATGACAATGGGGGCAGCCCGTATGTGCTGAAGTGATGGCTAATGGCGGTAATAGGTGTTGTATGTGTGTAATTCGCGGATCAGGACTGAGGCTAAACACTGCAATATATCAGCAATCGATGTGGTATTTTATAATCCAGGAAGCGGCAGTATAAACTGGGAAACTGTAGTACAATGGAACTGCAGTATAGCTAATAGCTGCAGTATAATAAGAACGGCAGTATACCAAGAAGCTCTAGTAACAAAAAACACGGTCAGGGTGACCAAAGATCTCGACTAAAAGAATATTCCTAAACTCAATACAACTGAGATTGGCAATTAGCACTGATCCACTTTGTAAGGTAGCATAAATTCTCTGTGAAGACAATGGTACTGAGTGTTGGGGACGCTTAGCTTAAATAGTAAGATAAAGTCTACAGGTGGGTCGCACGTGCGCTAAGAACGGTGTAATAAGACGTAAGGACCTCCCGTGTCCCTTGAAACAAGAAAAAGATGTAATCTATAGCGTTAATCAGGCGGTACTTAGAAACGTATCGTTTCTTTACTTACTAGTGACTAGGCTGTTGCTACTGGTGTCAGACTGTATCGGCTAGACCGTTCCTCTGACGTCCAGGCCGGGTCATGCTGCATGGGCAACAGCTTGATCTAACATTGCCCAACCTCGTGCCACCGAAAGTTATTTCGGAAGGTACGCTCCTTTGGTCAGAAATGACTGGTAGGGAAGATCACTTAGAAACGAGGCGTTTGGACAGATGAATGCTTAAGGCCGATTACACTGGCTAACAAAAAAAATTTTTTTTTTTCTTTCTCTAACATTTCTATGTTTTTCTGGTCAATTTTAATGCGCTGTTTTTAAATCTGCAAACCGTTTTTCTCTATCAGGTCGGGATCTCGAGAAATACGCAATTGAAGTTTTTTAACAACGCATACAGTATTATAACATCATTCGTACAAGAAGTATAACAGTTATGTAGGCTTGAATTTCTTTGCAGTCGACTTTCGTCGGTGAATGGCATGTGGTACATCGCGATGAAACATCCAACAATAATCGGCAAGCATGGTCACACTCCACCGTCCTTGATAACGTGACTCCATTACGGCGATATCTTGATAGAATCGTTCTCCATGTTCATCGCTGACTTCGCCAAGGTTGTCAGGGAAAAAGTCAAGATGCGAATCGAGCAAATGGATTTTGAGGGACATGTTACAGCCCATAATTCTGTATGCATCTATGCACTGCTTAACAATATGCACATAGTCGACAGATTTGTGATTTCCCAAAAAGTTATCGACGATCGATTTGAATGCCATCCATGCGTGAAGTTCACTACCATGTAACAAGTTCTCGAATTGTTTGTCTGCAATAACTTTCCTAATATGAGGTCCTACAAAGATACCTTCCTTTATCTTTGCATCGCTAACTTGCGGAAACTTTTCTCGAAGATAAGTGAAAGCTTTGCTCATTTTATCTAACGCTTTTACGAAATTCTTCATGAGCCCCAACTTTATATGTAACGGTGGTAAAATGATGCTGTTTTTGTTAACTAATGGCTCGTGTATTACATTTTTTATGCCCGAGCTGCATACGATCCCTGATAGGCCACACCTTTCTTGCATAATGTTCCTGTCTGTTGCGGCTGTCCCATTCACATAGGAAGCAACAAAATTTAGTATACCCAGTCTGCATGCCCGTGAGAACTGCAATGACCTTTAGGTCTCCACAAATCCGCCATTGGTAGTCATTGTACTTTATTTTTGCCAAAAGTATAGCCATATTGTCATAAGTTTCTTTCATATGAACAGAGTAGGCGACTGGAATTGATGAAAATAAATTTCCGTTATGCAATAACACGGCTTTTAGACTAGTCTTGGAAGAGTCGATGAAAAGTCGCCATTCATTGACTATGTGCTCGTGACCGAGGTGCACCATTAGACCGTTTACATTTTTGCAATAGCAAATGTCATCATCCATCTCAAAGTATTGAACAAGTTCTCTGTGTCTATGACGAAATTTAGATATCAAAGTATTGGGCGCTAAAAGATTCCATTCTTTGAGTCGCGAACCGAGTAATTCCGCTTGTCCTTTGGTAAGAGCGAGATCACGTATTAGATCTGAAAGGTTAATTAAGTGAACACCATCATTCACCGGTATATAATCCGAGTCAGAATTAGTTTCTAAAGCAGGTAAACTATCACTTTCTGATGGTTCATTCACGTCCAACGGATATTGTTCTGGTGGAACTGGGATCGGACACGTGATTGGATCACGAGGCACTGGTTTCGAAACCGATTCAATATTTGGATAAACCACAGACTTTCTAGTTTTAAAAGTGAAACCATGGATATTTGTCAAGCAGAAGTAACAATCAGTAGCGTGATTTGTCTTGTTCATGCCATATTACTGGCACTCCAAAAGTCATCGACTTATGCTTCGGCGATTTTCGTAACCAACCTGCCAATGTATTTGCACAAAGTCGAACAAACTGCATTTGGCTTCCAAGATTTATTTGCATCATCAACTTTCGAATCGAAATAAAGTTCATATGCTTTCTTTAGTAATGGTGTAAAGTTTTTCTGGTAAACACGATCGGTAAAATATCCGCACACGTAACAGAACAGATCAGCCGAATTTCTACAACTTCTAGAAGCCATATTTCGCTCAGAATTATTTCAAAATACAGTAACTATTAGAAAAATAGCGTCATGCATCTTTTAGCAGTATAAAAAGTGGAATTATTTTGCATTTTATTAATTTTTAATAAGTTATGTAGTAAAAATGAAACGGAGCACATAACGGTTTCCCAAAAATATATGTATTCACAAATATCTTAAAAACCTGACGTGATAGAGATAAACGGATTTCAAATTTGAAATCAGCGCAAAAAACTGACATAAGAACACTTATTCTTATATAAGAAAGAAAAATGTTGTTTGTCAGTGTTACCTGTGTCCCGGGTTCTCTGTGAATCAAAGAAGCAGGGACTTTGCCGTCATCTACAAGAAAGGCAGAATAAAAGGACCTTTAGCTAGATGCCAATGTCCACGTGTAAAGGGGTGGAATTTAGCCTGTCCAACTTAAGAGTGACGTGACTAATGCAAAGAAATAGAGCTTGTTGGAGCTCTTATACAGAAAAGTGGGAGGAGACTACAGCAGAAAATAAGACAGACAGATCGCTCAGCTGAAAGTACCAGCTATTCGCATTTAAATCACCTCCACCTCTTTTCGGCTCTTTTTTTATCAATGTTTGTTGATAATATATTTAAACATAATTTCAGTGTCGTAGAGATACATTAAGTAGATAGATTAGGGAGTTGCTGTAAGACTCATAAGGAAATAAATATATATATTAACAAATAAAACTATTGAATCAGTTTTACAAAATTAACGGTACACGGGAAACACAAGGGTTTTAGT